>JAMXDD010000007.1:9937210-10338235 GCA_024733475.1 Syzygium grande | reverse complement strand
TATTTCTGAAGCTTTTAAAAAAAAATTTGAAATTTTTTGGGATTTACCTGAAATTTTTAAATTTTTTTAAAAAATTAATTTTTTAAATAAATAAATAAAATAAAATAAAATAAAATTGAAAATTAGGGCTTTTCTCTTTTTTTTAAAAAATAAAAGTTTTTAAAAATTTAAATTTTTTTTAAAAAATATTTTAAAAATATTAAAATAATACAATATAAAATAAGTCTGATCCGAATTGGATCTCCACATCAAACCGGATCGGGGCCAGGTACATGGCTTGGTCACATGACAACAAGATATATTGAGCATTAAATTAAAAAGAAACAAAGGAAGGCCTTAGAAATTTTTTAAAATAAAGCCAGCCCACTATAAAAAAAAAACAATACTTATTTAAAATCTCAATTTAAGCCCCAACATGAAAAGCCCAATACCTAATTAGAACCCTAAAAAGCCACCACCTTGAATAAAACCACGGTCCGGACATGACCGACCCGTGTGAGAGCCCTACCCGTTCAGCTGACCATTTCATGACCCGTGAGCCGACTGTATCCCACAGCGCCCCGCGGGCAATTTCGCCTTCCGGACGGTCGCCCCGTGTGTGGCCGGTACACTTCCTCATGCGTACGGGCAGGTCACAGTCATGACCGCCGGTCTGCGTCATGGCTGGGTTCATGAGCGCCTCAGGCGCACCACGGACCACCGGCCTCCTGAGCTCCGGCCGTGAGTCAGCTCCGTGATGATCCGCGCGCGCCCGGCAGTGGCGTCTCTCCTCGGGTCACCGTGGTGACGGCGGCCAGCAAGGGGCCTCGAACCCTGACGAAGGGCTAGATGGCCATGGATCGGCGAGGTCCCGGAACATGGGACCGGTAGCACTCCTCACGCGGTCGTCCGGAACCACCGAGGAAATACGAAGAAGCAAGATGGTTGATCGTAGAAATCATTTGCTCAAGTGATGCGCCCTCAAAATGCAAAGGAAGCGACAACAAATTTGACGAGGTTGAGCATTTTAGCCGAACGATTGGGCTGTGTGATGGAAATGAAAGATTTAGGCTTTCGTCGAAGCTTCAAAGCAGTTGAAATCGTCGACACTAGACCGACCCGAATCAAACCCAAAAACAAAACAAAAACCGGTAACGGCCTTTCGGGATCGGGACCTACGTGGGAGGATCTTTGGCCGCCCGGCTTAGGCGCGTGATCGCCGGCCCGAGGGGGCCCTTTCCGTCTCAACCTCTAAGCCCTCTCTGGAACTCTCTCTCTCTCTCTCGAGTCTCTCTCCCCGCTCTCTCTTTCACTCTCTGTTTCGCTCCCTCTCCCTCTCTCTCCCTCACTCTCCCCCCTCTCTTTCTCTTTTTTCTCTCCACCTTTCCAGTCTCCCCCCCCTTGGAACCCTACATTTTAGCTCTTCCTCCTCCACGAAGAAGAAGATGATGATGGATGTGTTGCTTGAAAAGGGCGAAGCTGCATCTCTTTCCTCAAATTACTGCTCTTGTCTCCACTGCCTCCAGTTTCTTTGCTACTTGCTTTTTTCAAAAAGGTCATTTTGGGGAGGGCTCGGGCGGAGAGAAGCGGTAACGTTGACTCATTCAGCGTTGGCTTTCTCTCCTTTTTTTTTTTTAAACTATTTTTTTATTATTAATGACCTTAGCTTCTTTCTTTTTCTTGTTTCCCTTTTTTTCTTTTTTTTAATTTAATTTTTGAAAATAAACATGGAAAATATGTTCTAATAAATCCTATTAATGCAAATACCTAATACCTATATACCATACAGTTTTAATGAAAATATTTTTTGGTTTAGGGATTAAAAATTAAACCCTAATTTTTTTGCGATAAAATCCTAAATGAATTGAGCAAAATTTAGAGTGTCAACGGTGGTAATTCACTAAATTATAGGTTAATTCCATTAAAACATTGTCTCACATTACTTGATAATGGGTCTTATGTAAAGTTATTTATATACATGTGAATTCCTTTCCTTATCAACTTAAACTTTTTTGATTGAATTTTCTAACAAATTCCTTATAGTTTAGTATATTATAAACCATGTTTGTAAAATTTGAAGAAGTTGGTGGCTTGCTAATTTTGGATAAGTACACTAAAAGTACAATTGACTTATAAAGCCTATAAAAATGCAACCAAGTCCTAAAATTTATCAAATTGATGTAATCAAGTCCTTCAATTACCTAGGTCCTTCTTGGCTAATGAAAAATGTTGACATAATTTTTTTAAAATATTTTTTATTTCCTATGTCTTGATCACGTGAAACATAAAGCTAAAATGATATCGTTTTGTCAAACCTGATTTTAATACAATAAAACAAAAAATAAACAAATAAGGTCAATAGGAAACTAAAGAGAAACAAATAAGAGAGAGAGAGAGAGAGAGAGAGAGAGAGAGAGAGAGAGAGAGGAGGCAAGGGCTACAAGAAAAATATGGCGAGTTACTAATTTTGTGGAATGTTAGTATATTTACTATAATGTTAGTAAATTACTATGATACTTGCATAAATTTCAGGGAGTTGATGATTCACTACTTTGTTTGGGCATCGGTAAAATCTCAACAATATTGGTAATTTATTATGGGTTGAACTGACAGTGACAAGCAAATTAAATGCTGATAATTTTATTAACAGTATTCGAAAAACGTCAAGCAAATAAATAAAACTTTTACCAACACGGAAATCTTTCTGCATTTATATAATGTGGAGGGAGGTAGAAGTCTGTCTCAACCAAGAGTCGAAAAGTGGATTGAAGCAGTAGTACCTATAGAGATGCAAAAAGCTCTTTTCTATATATATATTCTGTTTGCTCTCTCTCTTATTTATATTCTCAGAAAATGCGATGCCAAAGCTGGCCAAAGCTAACACTTACTTTCCCAACAATTGATTCTCATCTCTTGCTTTCATGTCACAAAGTATATATGCAAGAAATGATGGAATATCTCCAAGCAATAACGAATTATGACATAATAATCAGGCTTTAACTTTGCTTTAATGTTTAATTAGGGGCATTAATGAATGATAAAAATTTTAAATCGGCAAAGTATATTTTGGTATCAAATGTTTAAAATAATTATTTATGATTACAATAGGATTTCAATTTTGTATAATTCCTATACGTTATCTTTATATAGAATTTTCTCTGTTGTAGTGTGTTATGAAAATTTTTCCTTGGATCTTGGTTTAGAAAGGGTGATGATCAAATTTCGGTACAACGATGATAACTTTTAAGGTCAATACCAAGAAAAACTCAAACTACTTACACTTGTGATAAATTTTACCCAAACTAAATTTTTTAGCAGTAAAAAAGCATGCAAATTGATATAACGGTAACAATTTTGGCCTTATTTATTCCGTTAAATTTTTACTGACTAAATTACTTTGGTGGTTAAGCGGTCTTTTCCGGTTTTATATTTTACCCTTGTTTATTATAGGTGTATGGTTTTATTTATTTTTTTGTGGTATTAATTAAATTATGAGCTGACGAATAGTTATCTAAATGTATCAATTTTGGATTTTACGTAGGCAAAATAATAGGTTGAATATAAAATTGTTACATATACAGTTTGGGATTTTTCTAGTGAACTTTTTATTATCACGTTGGTTTCTTTACTTGAAATTTTTGAAAAAAAAATAAAGTCACAGTATTGAAGAATTAAACGCTGATATTTTTTTTCAACAGTATTCGAAAATTATCGGCAACAGTAAACTTTTACCAACACGGAAATCTTTTCAGCATTTAAGGGTGGGGAGGGACAGTAGAAGTCTGCCTCAACCAGAATGAAAAGCAGGACCAGAAGCAGTGGGTACTCATGGGAGTGCAAAAGCTCTTTCACACACACACACACACACACACACATATATACTAATTCTGTTTGCTCTCTAATTTATGTCTTGAAATGTAGCAGTGCGTAAAGGCCGAAGCTAGCCAAGTAACAGCTGCTTCCCCAATTGATTCTCATCTCTTGCTCTCGTTTCAAGCCAAAAGTATATGCAGAACAGATGGAATTTCTCAAGCAATAGCATCTGGCGATATAACAATCAGACTTAACATTTACTTTAATGTTTTAATTAGGGGCGTTAATGAATGATAAAAATTTTAAATTCCATGTGCGTATATTTTGGTATCAAATGTTTAAAAATAATTTATTTACGACTGCATGGTTTCAGTTTTTTCATGAGTCCTATCACTGGTATCTTTTATGCTCTATCAATTTTCTCTATTGTCAAATCATTCATATAGAGGTACCTATTTTTTACCAACCATGGATCTTGATTCAGGACAAAAGGGTGATGATCAAATTTAAATTTTATGACAACTTTTTAGGGTTAATGCTATAAAAATCCCAAACTAGGTACACAGAGAGATAATTTTATCCCAAACTAACTTTTGATTGCCGAAACCCCCAAATTGATACATGCAGCAACAGATTTTACCTCTGTTGTTTTGTTCGTGTTACTATTAAATTGCTTTGAAAATAACTTTCCGTTGTCATGACCGACCTCGAATATATACAGAATAGCATTACTACAAAAGCAAGGGGCTACTTTAATTACATGCTAAGTCTAGGTTTGGGACTTAATTCGGGCTCTCAGAAACGCACGTCTCCAGCGACTTAAGGTTTAAGTTTTTTTAACATGTAAGTGATTTGCATGCGGAGTAGCCACTAATCAATTTAGGGTAGGTTGATTAGGAACCTAAATAGGGTGGCCAAGGAGGGATCACCCTATTCTCTGAACTGGTTAGCTGAATTAAAGGGGACTTGGTTACATTAGTTGGATAACTAATGCCCTTTTTGATACCATTTTACCTGTTCATTTTTTGAAAACATTTATCAGGCGATTTGGATTGATTTTAGGACCTTTCTCCTAACATGTAGGGTGATCAAGGCGAGTGCATAATCGAAATGATCGGGGATTGGAACACAAGTCATCACCCTAGGGTTCTAATCCTAACTAAGCCCGGATGACATTCAAAATCAGCCCGACTCATGCAATTGTATTAAAACATGCATACTAACTACACTCGGTAATTAAAAACATGCAACATGCTATTGTGCAATTCAAACTTATTTAATTTAAATAAAACCACAACATGCATAATTATAAAGGATTATAACATTCAAATAGTCGTATAAAAAAAAAAATTTTTTTTTTTTTTTAATTTTTAAAAAAAAAATAAAAAATAAAAAATATAAACATTTAAAAGAAATTTTTTAATTTAATTTTTTTTTAAAAAAAAAAGTTTTTTAAAAAAAAAAAATAAAAAAAAAAAAAAAAAAAAAAATTTTTTAAGGAAATAAAGAAAAAATTTTAAAATAAAAAAAAAAATAAAAAAAAATTTAAAAAAGTTTTTTTTTTTTTAATTTTTTTGTAATTTTTAAAATTTTTAAAATTTTTAAAATAAAATAAAAGAAAATCTCACCCGTCGGCCGGCGGCGTCTTGGGGAACTTAAATTTTGCTTTCGAAGGAAAGCGACGGCGGCAGTGAGGACACAAACACTACTCTCCTCTCTTTCTCTCTCTATTACTCTCTGTTTCCCTCACTCTCTCTCTACCGATTCAGTTCTCTCTCTCTCTCGGTCTCCCAGAACCTCATCCTCCACAGCTGATGGCCAGGGTTTATTTTGCTCACAGGTGAGGCCTTACTCCGCTCACTCTCTCTCAATTTTTTCTCTCTTTTCTCTCTTTCATCTCTCTGCTCTCTTTTTTCTCTCTCGGTCTCTCAATCTCTGTTTTTTTTTGAAAATGTGACCCCTCCTCTCTACGGCCTTTATAGGCGGCGGCGGCAAACTGCTTGGCTCCCCCCTCTCCCCGTGGGCGTCTGGCATTAGCGATGGTGGCGTTCACGGTAGCGACTTGCGGAGGCCAGTAGCGAGGCGAGAGAGCAGAGCCTTGAGAGAGAGAGCGAGAGGCGGGGAAGAAGGAGGATAAGGAGAAGGCCCGAAAAGGGGAGAAGCTGAATTTGCCTTAATTGCGGTCGTTGGCGTGCACACACCATGCCTCTTGACGGATGGCGGCGAGGAGGGCGGCGCCCGTGCGTCATCGGCCGGTCCTTGCTTAGGGAAGGAAGAAAGGAGCGAGGCGCATGGGGAGAGAAAAGGAAGAAAGGGGCTGCAGTTTGGGGCGTAGCGGGAAAGAAAAAGGAATAGAAGCGGGCGGAGCTGGGCAGTGATGAGGAAGAAAGGAAAGAAAAGAAAATGGGGAAAGAAAAAGGAGGAGGTGGGCCAGCGGGGAGGAAAAAAAAGAAAAAGGGCCAGAGGCCATGACCCGGAGGGGAAGGAAGAAAAAAGGCGGGCCGGCGGTTCGGTTAAATCGGCAAACTATTTCTTCTTCTTTTTTTGTTATTCATTTTTCTTCTTTATTATCATTTTCATTCATTTCATTCATTTTTTTTTTGAAAATTTTAAATTCGATTTTTATGGTTCTATCAACAGCAACATTGCACATTGCTTTTGAGATTTGCTAAAAGGCAATATATATTTTGTGAAGAACAAGGATACTAATCGTGTTGTTAGTGACAACAAGCACATGATTCGAGCTTTATGCCAATAAGATTGTGAAAAGAAGTTGGAGAAGATGACATGGCAATGCCTTACATAGATTCGACGTTTGTTGTTGAGTTGAGAACCTACACAGCACGATTGAAATGGATTAAGTTCCGACAGGTATTACATTATACAATTTTATTACAGTGATGAAAATTTTTAGATCACAAGTTGAAGAGTTATTGAAAAGAGATGTCATGTGCCAAAAATGTGGAGAAGGAGCGATAGTTATGAAGAAAGTAAATGATGGTGCCAAAGTGAAAACCATGCCCACTTAGCTCAAAAGATAATAATAGGTATAGTCTAATTATCATGTACCTAAAATTTGTATAAATTTAAGCATCTTTTGCAAATTCTAATATTTTATTTTCTCAAGGTCCAACCAGGTATGTCTCCCCTTATGGGATGACTTTTGTAGATAAATATCGAAAGACCAAATATATGTGCCCATTGAAGCATGAGATGGTCATTTTTTACTTGGGGTGAGCAATGAAATGATCGATAAATTCCTGTGTGATCTTGCCCGAAACCAACCCGGTGAGGCTAGTTTCAAGAAAATATTTGGAAACCGCCTTGACCTGATAGGTTTCTTGTTCAAATAAATCGGCTCAAAACCAACCCTAATATAATATTTAACATTATGTTCGGAATTATAGTCATATAATTTGCTAAAATTATAATCTCACAATGTTCAGCAAAATATTTAATACCATAATGAACAGTAGGGTATAGCCTTTGCCTGCCAATGGGCATCGAGACTAGCGGGAAAAAAGAAAGGCAATGTCTAATCTCATGAATTTAGGAAAAGCATTAACAAAATACGGAAAAAAGAATATATAAGTAATACTCAATCGAGTCGTAAAGCAAGAAAGTAATTCTATAAAGAGCACCTAATTATTAGAATCAATATATCTATATATATAATATAGAAAAGGAAAAGGAAGAAACTTTGATTAGATAATATTTCTATGGTAGTTAAAGAAAAAAAAGGATTTGGGAGACCATCTAAGATATAGCTGTTTCCTGTTAAAATGAACATAATCGTTTGCGAGATTACTTGGGAGATCAAATACTTGCCGCCGATGTTTTGGGTTGTAACTGAACATTTCACTTTTAGCACTAAAATTTTCCTACAAAAATATTATTATTGGATAAAGAGGAACCATTCCATCGAACAAAAGAAAGTAATCAGGTGTGACCCCATTTGCAAGAATGAAATGCAAAGAAATCCCTTTCTTGTGTTAACGGTAACTGAGGAGGCGAAGGAAGGGATCGATTCCCAAGTTTCCTTCTTATGTCGACATAAGAAAGGAATGTTCCTCTTTTCTTTCTCTATATAATGTGTGTGCAGGCAGCACTCCAAGAACCATTTCTTCATTGTTTCTTATCTTGTTGCTTGCATTTCATTCAGGCTTGCTGCTGTCGAATTTGATCCTTCAGTACCACCCCACTCCTGGTAATTTTGCTCCCAGTTATATTCACCATGCGTGCATTGGTTTATTGTTTTATGAACTATAAGAGATTAGTGATGATTTGTTTTCACCGGCATTTTCATCGCCTTTAATCATGGACCTCGGACTCGATTGCTGTGGGTCCTATCTATATGCACATTGATTTAGGCCTCATCTTGTAATGTGCGTGGATGATGAGAATTCCCTCAAGTTTGTCCATCTCCGTGTCTGATTTCAAGCTCTGTGCTTTCGTAAGCATTAGCAAAACAGCTAAAGGCCTGTTTTCATTTTTTGAATCAATCTCATTTCAGACGCATACTAACAATGTTTTTTGGTCTGAAACATATGAAATTTTCACACCTATTACACATAATCTTTTCATAATTTTTTTAATAGTTGAATTATATTTTAAATTTTAACAGAGAGAAAAAAAATACTTTTGCTTTTTTAAAAAGAACAAACAAACAATTCCCAAGAAATTTCAGCCAAGCCAACTCTTATCATCATGATCATTTTCTTTCATTATATTTTATCATGTGTCGTTTGTGAAACCGAACCAAGTATATGTAATACATACATATATACATACAGGCACATACACACATCAATCAATAATAAAAAAAACTTCATTAAAATGGAGTTAAATGGTTGGACCACATCATCAAAAAGTTCCATCCCATCCCACTTTCCTTAACATCAATTAGACATATTACTATACAATAAAGTAGAGGAAGACTCAATCATCTAATTTAATCTGATATAATTTTCCTAGAACAATAACTTGCCTTACTTATTGAATTAGATTATATAAGTATACAATAATTATAGATAATAGAAAATATTTAAAATGACAAACATTGATTGCAAAACTCCAATGTACCTACATACTTTACAACAAAGTGGGAAAGAACTTAATCATACCATTTAATCTTTCACATTACAAGAACAACAACATCGACTTGCCTTACTTATTAAACTGACATGATCTTTTTATATATCTAGCAAACTTGTGTCACTTTCGGTCCCCAGTTTTAATTGTGGTCCTAACTCAACCTTAGCTCTCTCAATATCCACTTTGATATGTAAAAAGATTACATCCTACCTTAACGAGTGAATTGATGGGGTATTTATGGTAAGAGGATCAAAAGAATTACTTAACAGCATTATTTCATATGGATAGGCCAATTGTCAACCACGTTGTATACAAAAGGACAAAGGCCAAAGGCCGACACCAAGCCCAATAGAAAGATGTAGGGAATAGACAGGATCATCTCTAATGAGCCTTACTTTGAGCTCACTAAATCAAAACTCTCAAAACATACCAAACAGATAAAAATAACCTAGGATTGTGCCTCTTATCTCAAGTCATTTTTGCATGGAGCAATGCTAATGTGAAATAACCTATAACAAGTTCCTGATAGTGGCATTTGTTAGGAAATTTAGGTAGTTGTATAAAGGAATAATATATTTGTTAAATATGAAACCAACCCTACTGGAGATTTCATTGAAATACACGAAAAGGATTGTCATGCATAGACAAAAAAAGGCATAAAAGGTAATGATTAAGACCATTCCTATTATTGGTGGGATGATAAGAATGTTACAATTTAACAAAAGTAGATGCGCTACCTGAACAGCACATCATTGAAGACTAATCATTTTTTTGGTAAGACTAGTCATACTTTGTATAACAAGAAACAATTATAATCATAATAATATAATAATTGTCGCATTCTTTTTTTTTGTAAAAAGAATTATAAAAGTTGTTGCAGTAAGTAAGAAAAGCTTGTCTATTAGTAACTAATAGAAAAAGAAAAAATAACTTTAGATTAAAAACAGATGATTGGATAGGATAATCAGCAAAAGATTTGATTGTATATATTGAATAGAGCTAAATTAGAAGAAGAATATATGTTGGGGATAGAAATAAGAGCTAGACTTAAAAGACAAGAGAGATGACTTGTCTTGTAGTAGTTGTTAAAGAAAAGCTACAAATTTCAGCTATTTAAAGGATTTCAAACTAATCGATATGATTACAATAAAAACTGAAATAGTAAAAGATTCTGTACAGATATAGGATTTTACTTTGCATAAATGTGCAAGTTATGGAATTGTCTAGTATGGGAAGAGCTTTAAGGCAGTTTTATTTATTTATTTGGATAATAGGAAAAAATAAAAGGAAGGAAAAAAAAAAATACAGAAGCATTGATAATAGGAAGTGAAATTCATTTTTGTGAGATTAGCAAGAAAAAGTGAACTTCCTTAATCAAATTGTAATGTTTTAGTAAAATAATAAAAATAATGTCACGTGACAATATGAATGAGAGAGTTTTGAATTGAGATGTGTGGTGTTGGTATCAAAATGTTAACAAATCCATATGTGTAACCATATGTTCCCATATATATTGGTTGCTAATTAATCCAGACTCACATTTCACGATGCTCGAATATCAAAAGCAAACTAACATTCCCTAAGTTTATAACGTAAACTTAGTTACTAACTTTGTCATACATTAAATCCATCCAAGAATATAAAAATGATTGGTCATCTTTTGACAAAAAGGTAAAGAATGAAACCTTTTTAAAAACAATAGTTTTCTTGCGGGCATCGGATGCGACCTGGTGGGTTTGCATTTATGGTTGAGGCTTGCGTGGATGATCAAATTCTTATCTATAACAAGCTGAAGTCGATCATAGAGTTGATAATTAGATTTGTTAGGCTTTTGATTTGCCAGTCTCCGATGAGCATCAACATTAACTTAATGCATTTTATTCCGGATTTGATCAAATTTTGGGGTTTATAAAATGCATAATTTGTCGATGTGCTTGTGGTAAAATCTAAATCCGAGGAAGTGATCACTCTCGGTTATTATTTTAAACTAAATTTAAGCTAGAATCGCACTTCGATCAATTTAAATGGTTATTTTGGACCACTGAACTTTGCAGTCGATTTTTCGGGTGTTTTCAGGACGCAATAAATTGGACCCAGTGTCGGTATTCAAGTTGCCGATATCGAGATTTTCGGGAATAATGAAAAATTTGGGTTTTCGGACGGGTGCAAATTTGGACTAGTAGACCCCTCGTAAAAATTTTAGTCTAGATAATTTGGCCTTTGTCCTTTTTAGTTCGAGGTTCACTCGGGGATTAGTGGGCAATTTCGATTTTTAAATTGGACCCCGGTTTGTGTTTAATGATTTAATTTGTATAAATTTTCAAAAAATCTCTCTCTCTCTCTCTCTCTCTCTCTCTCTCTCGGGAACCCCCCCCCGTCCCATTCCCCCCTTCCCCCCTCTTTGATCGGCCAGAACCTCTCTCTCTCTCCTCTCTTCTCTTCTCTCTCCTCTCTCCTTCCTCTTCGTTCTTCTCTTCTTCTTCCTCGGGGACGGCCTTGAAGTAGCTTCTGCTTCTCCTTCTTCTTGTTCGTCCCAGCCCGATCGCCACCCAGGCTGCCCCCGGCCCTTGTGGCCTCCCGCTCATGCCCGGCCGCCGCGTCGCGCCCGGCCGGCCCGCCCGCCCGGCTGCCTCTCTCTCCTCCCTCCTTATTTGGGCTCCCCGGTGACCCTTTGCTTTCTTTCTTGCTCTTGCTCCTCTCCGCGGCGCGGACCGCCACCTTCCAGCCAGCAGCCATATCTGTATATGTACCAGTGATGTAACCACATGCGTCGACCCTCGTCAGCCGTCCCGCGTCCCGTACGTATACTTCCGGCCTGCCCTACTTACTTTCGCTCTCTGGGATTATTTGCATTGTTTTGACAAGTTTTAAGGGTTAATTAGGGTATTTTGGGGGTTAACTTAGGGGTTAATTGTGGGTTTAATTAGGGGCTTGGATTATGGCCAAATTATGGATTAGTTTGATAAATTGATGGAGGATTAGTGGCCCCAGGAGGCATGATGAATGGGCTTATCAATTGGAATAAATTGACCCGAGGATTGGGAATGTCGGGTTTAATTTTGTGGATTATATTCTTGCGCCATACTTGATTTTTGTGGTGGCCAATTTAAATGATATTTGAGGATTATATTAGAATTTGTTTGCGATAATTATTGGCCTAGAAATTATGGTTTGATGGTTATGCACGATGGGACTAAATTAGGCCAAGCGCAATTAATTTGAGGTTTATGATTATCGGGATCGATCGGTTTGTGGAATTGATTGGCTAATTGAGCCTATTAGTGATTAATTTGATGATGCCATATCACGTGTCTAAGCGGGACTAGAAATGGATTAACTTGGTGAGCCTCGAATGCCGCGAATGCTTGTTGACCGGTTAAGTAAAATTGTGCATGGATAGTGTCTTGATTTGATGCTATGGCTGATTTGAACTTGATTGTTTGAGTGGGCATGTTAATTTATGAAATTTGAATATTGTGAATTGCCCAAGTGTGAATTTCATGGCCATGGATGTGCATCACGAACATTGTACGGCATGTGCATTCACAAGTATGCTTGAATGACATGTGCATTGTGATCACCTAAAATGCCGATCGTGTTCTGCGAGGTTCGAATAAAATTGAGGTTTGTGAATGTGTGATCACAATAAACCACGATCGTGTTCTGGCGGGGTAGTGAAGTGTTATTCACGGCGGGGCGATGCCGGTTTACGGGAAGATGACCAACCTGATCGTTTTACGGCGGGTAATGTGTCTGGGCACGATCACGTTTCGCGGGCCCGGTTGATCTCGGTGGACCTGATCGTTTCTACGCGGTCGGACGATCGTTCTTGTGGGTGGAGGAATAGCAAATGGCAAAATGCTAGTGTGCAAGTGTGCGATAATGCATTGATGAGGCATGAGCATGAGTGCGAATACTAACATATGCATATCATGCCTCGTGACATAAAATACCGTGTATGTCCGTGATTATATTCTGCGGCGTGGCTGCTTTTGTTGATTTGGCGCCTAACTGCGGTCTAGTGGGATTAGATTTAGGCCGAGGGCTAGTCAATTATGTGTGTACTTTGTGTTGTTCGATGCTTGTCGGGAGGTGCATGTTAGCCTAGTTTAGGTTTAAGGAATTACTACATTTGAGATTTATTCTCACGGTTGTTGTAAAACCGATATTTTTTCGATCCCGGCCTTGAGGACGGGTGTCGATACATTTTGGGAGAAGACCCGGTTAATTGTAGTTGAACCCCGAACCACTTACCCCTTTTTGTCGATGGTGGCCTTGAACCGTTTTTGATTTTTTGGTAGCGGGCTGTAATCGAATCACATATTTGAATTCAGTATTAGTACAAGTGTGGATTTTGGTGGTTTACCCTTGGTTATCGTTTATATATATCACGGGTAGTTTTAATTGCTTCCGCATGTCTTGTATATCTATCATGTTGGGTGTTGGGTCGTGACGTAGCGTCCACAGGGGGCCGTCGCGCGAATCGACCTCTGCGAGGGATGTGGCGCACGGTCGCAGGCGTGACATCCCGTTTGATAAATTCCCACCCTAGGACCTTGGACAGTTTAGCCCGGGTTGGGTCTCTAATCCCGATGTGGGAATTATAAGCGGGAGAATGGACATGCAAGTTGGTGTGGCAGAGACGATGTCTAAATTGGTAGAAGCGGTTTTGGTACGGCAGCAGTTCAATGGCAAGGGTGATCCAGGGCGCACCCGTTGGGTTGAGGCGGAGAAGGCCTTTGAAGTACTAGGATGCCCAGGGTTGAAAAGAATGCCCGGTGGCCGTGTACTGGTAGGGACAATGAAAAAATTGGTGGAAGGCCCAGCGAGGATAGGGATATTCCCAGATGAGTACAGCCGGACTTGGGCTATGTTTATTGAGAATCTTTATGGGAAGTGTTTTTCGGGAGAATGCCTAGGAAGGAAGATTAGCGAAATGTGTACTACTACATTGGTGTAAGCATGGAGCGATTTGAAAGAAATTACCGTTAGGTTGGTTAAAATCCACGGGACAAGGTTGGAGACTCGAGATGGGCCGATGGTGGACCTCGGACTTGGGCTATATTTTCGTTGAACTTTATGGGAGTAATGGGAAACCTGTATATGAATAGTACATTGAGGGAGGATAAGATTGGAGAATTTGAAGGAAATTACCGTTAGGTTGGTTAAAAATCCAAAGGATAGATAACCGAGACTCCGGGATGGGTAGATGGCTCAAAACTGTTTCGTCCCACCGGTTCGAGAAAAGAAGATGGGAAAGCGGGCCATTTTAAGCGGAGCAACCACTTGAGGTTTGTGGTATGGCGTGGAAGCGTGGAGGATTTGTTCATTGGTTAGGATTAAAACTTTGTTGTGGTAGCATTCACGCTTTGTGTGGCGACCATTTTAATGATCGGTGTTGATATTATTTGGGTGTCTCAACTGTGAGATAGTGATCGGGAATAGAGGAAAGGGTTATCGACTTGGCGGTGTTGGTTAAATCGATTTAGGATTTGAGGATCAAAGTGGATTAGGCTGGTCGGGCGACCCGTTATGGATTGCAACAATGGACAATCCGGTTTAACCGGATCGGACGCCCTAGGTCCGATTTGTGAAAGCCGACGAGGAATCTCAATTCCTTAGATGCCTTTGTTTGAGGTGATTAGGTGTCGAATGAAGGTTGTGAAGGATGCTTAGGGTGCAAAGACCCCACCGTGGCCGGACCAAAGCTCAAGAATTAACGAGGTGTGAAATCTTCCGAGATCTTTCCTTGAAAACTACGGGTTTGTCACTAGAACATGAAGTGAAATTGTGAAAAAGAAATTGGCCCCGGAATCGAGGTTGATTTGGTGTGGTGATAGTTGTCCTTGTTGGGAATTTAAGGAATTGAAGGTCCGGATGTAGGGACTTGTGAATAAATTTATTAGCCTAGTGTGTACTCCGTGGGAGTTCACAGCTGGGCGTGATGAAGAAAGGGCAATACATCGGTTGTATTTGATCTGGAAACCAGGAACTAGGCAGCGGGAAGAAGTGACCCCATTGCTGCAGGGGATCGTGATGCATTTAGTCAGCTATAAAGAACCTCGGTGTACTTGAGGATGAGTCTGGATCCGGATATCATACGTTCAGAATCTGGAAGAGTATGGGCCTTGTAAGTTTATAGTGATGCCCTCGATCTAAGGAATATCCCTTCTTTGTTTGGTGTACTTAAAAGGATAGGGTCTTCAAGAAAAATTTTTAGACCAATTCGTCATGATGTTTTGTTGATGCTATTTTAGCATATACAGCGAAGCTACGAGGGGTGAGCTATAATTGACAGAGATACTTTCGGACCTTAGAGAACACGCACTACGGGCGACAAGTGTGGTAAATAAATTTTGACAATTGATTAGCGTGCCTTGGACACATCATCTCGGGAGATGGAACTATGGACGACTAAGGTCGAGGTGATAACTAAGTGGCACATATGGATGCCAATAAGCGAGGCTTGAAGTGCCATAGATGTGGCTAACAATCATCGATGTTTTGTAGAATCTTTCGTCAATGACCATGCTATGGGCACTACTCATCGAGAAGGATCTGGTGCAGATGGAATAAATAGGGGAAGCGGGTTCTCAAGAGCTGAAGCATGGGGTGATAATTGCCCGGTGTTGAATATTCAACTTGGACGGGGAGGACTCGAGGTCTATGGTGATGCTTTATTAAAGAAAACTTGGGAGTATCGTTGGCGTAATGTAGTGAAGTTGTAGCATATCGTCGCTCGATTGAGGCCGTGCAGATGATTTATAAATTGCATGGCGAAGAATTGATTGTGATGGTAGGCGTCGCTATGGAAGGAGCTCGACGAATAATAGATATATTAATTTGTAGATCGGGGATGGGCGCATATGATGGTTAGAGAGTGAGCTTTGTCGGACCGGCTCAAGGACTTGGAAGTTAGATTTAAGGTGGATCGAATGTTGAATCCTTGAAGCCACCTTGAGGATTAGTTTGGAAAGTAAGGTCTAGAACAAGGAATGGCAATCATGGATCACGAGATTCAAAAGAGTCGTTAATTTGAAGGCCGATAGCGAAATCAGATTTCCATGTATTAGGGGAATAGAAATCTTGAGGTTCTAGGAATGATTGTGAGTATCCGATGAGGCGGGAAAATTTGAATAGAAATTTCATGATGAAGTATAAATGCCTTACCGGTAGCACTAAGGTATGTATGGGACTTGCGGCAACATTGCTGATGGAATAGAATGAGGATTAACGTGATCGAGTGTGGCGGTGTTTGATGTGTCTATAAGTGAGGACATAGCAGTGTAAGCCTAAAAGGGCTAGTATGACCGTTGTAAATTTCAAAATGGAAATGTGACATGATCCTAAGGATGTTGTGGCCAGGATTATATCATGAAGGGCGACCGATTCCATCGGAATATTAGTGGACGGGGCCCGACCAAGTCAAGCGCACTTCTGGCGATCACGAAAGGACTTGGTGGAAAAGTTGGCGGAACTTATCGTCACGTCTGACAGAATAGTTCGTCTCCATGGAGTGCCGTGTCAATTACTTGGATCGTGATCCCAGTTGCATAAATTTTCTGGAAGATGCGCAATTTGCAATGGGAGCGAAATTACGTTCGATACGACCTATCATCCCGCGAACGGATGGCGATCGAGGGACTATTGAGACTACGGAGGATATCACGGGCGTGTCTTTGGATTTTCAGGGCAAATGGGAAAACGATTGCATTTGGTAGGTTGCCTACAATAGCATTTTATTGAGCATCGAGAATGGCACCATTTGAAGCATTATATGGCAGGGCTTGCGAACACCGTTGTGTTGGGATGAGGTGGGAGAAAAGAATATAGCAGGTCCCGAGTTGGTTCCCCGGTCGGTGGAAACAGTGAAAATTGTCAAGGAAGGTTGAGGGCGGCTGGAGTCGTCGAGAAAATTCTACGGATGGGCGTAGACCATTGGAGTTTCAAGTTGGCGACCATGTGTTTCTCAAGATCTAGCCAATGAGAGGACTGTCTCGGTTTGGCAAGAAAGGAAGGGCGGAGTCAAGGTACATAGGCCCGTTTGAGATTTTGGAAAGGATTGGGCGTTGGCCCCTGTCGTCTATGGCTTTAGCTTAATCTGTCACAAGTTCATAACGTCTTCCGTGTCGATGTTGAGGAAACCCGGACCCGACCACGTGCTGAATTATGAAGTAATAGGCGTGGAATGACAGTGTCATTATGTGGAAAAGCCGGTGCGGATCGGGGCGGAAAGGAACAAGTGTTGAGAAGCAAAGGCATTTCCGTTGGTTAAAGTTATCACAGGAGCATCACGGGACGGAAGGTGCCACATGGGAAAGCGAGGAAGTGATCGACACCAATACCCCCATTTGTTTGAGTAGTCGGGTTGGGATTGTAAATTTCGAGGGGCGAAATTTTGTAAGGGAAGAATTATAGCTTGATCCGGTTTTGATCAAATTTTGGGGTTTATAAAATGCATAATTTAGCCGATTATTTGTGGTAAAATCTCGCCCCGAAAGCTGATCACTCTCGGTTATTATTTTAAACTAGATTTCGCTAGAATCCTTTTCGATCAATTTAAATCGTTATTTGGACCACGAACTTTGCGTTCGATTTTAAGGTGTTTCGGGGATATGATAAATTTGATGGTTATCGGTATCCGATTTTACAGTATCGAGATTTTCGGGAATAATAGAAAAAATTTGGTTTTTAGGACCGGGTGCAAATTTGGACTAAATAGACCCCTCGTAAAAATTTTAGTCTAGATAATTTGGCCTTTGTCCCTTTTTAGTTTCGAGGTTCACTTTGGATTAGTGGGCAATTTTCGATTTTTTTAAATTGGACCCCGGTTTGTGTTTAATGATTTTAATTTGTATAAATTTTTCAAAAAATCTCTCTCTCTCTCTCTCTCTCCTCTCTCTAAGGAACCAGCACTTTGTCCCATTCCCCCCACCCCCTATTTGATCGTCTTTTCTCTCTCTCTCCCCTCTCTTCTCTTCTCTCTCCTCTCTCCTTCCTCTTAGTTCTTCTCTTCTTCTTCCCCTCGGGGGCCTTCCCACCTGCTTCTCCTTCTTCTGCATTGTTTTGACAAGTTTAAGGGTTAATTAGGGTATTTTAGGGGTTAACTTAGGGGTTAATTTGTGGGTTTAATTAGGGCTTGGATTATGGCCAAATTGGTGGATTAGTTTGATAAATTGATGGAGGATTAGTGGCCCAAGAGGCGCGATGAATGGGCTTATCAATTGGAATAAATTGACCCGAGTTAAAGGAATGTCGGGTTTAATTTTGTGGATTATATTCTGCGCCATACTTGATTTTTTGTGGTGGCCAATTTAAATGATATTTGAGGATTATATTAGAATTTGTTGGCGATAATTATTGGCCTAGAAATTATGGTTTGATGGTGCATACGATGGGACTAAATTAGGCGTGGCGCAATTAATTTGAGGTTTATAGCGCGATTATCGGGATCGATCGGTTTGTGGAATTGATTGGCTAATTGAGCCTATTAGTGATTAATTTGATGATGCCATGTCACGTGTCTAGCGGGGACTAGAAATGGATTAACTTGGTGAGCCTCGAATGCCTGAATGCTTGTTGACCGGTTAAGTAAAATTGTGCATGGATAGTGTCTTGATTTGATGCTATGGCTGATTTGAACTTGATTGTTTGAGTGGGCATGTTAATTTATGAAATTTGAATATTGTGAATTGCCCAAGTGTGAATTTCATAGCCATGGATGTGCATCACGAACATTAGCCGCAGCATGTGCATTCCACAAGTATCTTGAATGACATGTGCATTGTGATCACCTAAAATGCCACGATTAATATCTTTTGATTTACAGAGAGACAGAGAGAACAAAATGGCGGAATCTGTCATCCTCGGTATTGCAGGAAAGATCGTTGCTTATCTGGTTCCTCAAGCGCTAGAAAATGTTGGAAAATTATGGGGCGTTAAGCATGAACTTGAGGTGTTGAGGGATACTGTCTCCACACTTCAGGCTATACTGGAGGATGCAGAGGAGCAATACTACCAAAGTCACCAAATCAAAGTTTCGGTTGATAAACTTAAAGAAGCTTTCTACGATGCACAGGACGTGCTTGAAGAATTTAATATAGAAGCCATGCGACAAGAACTGAGGGGCCACAATGAAATGATGAAGAAGGTAAGGACATTTTTCTCAAGTTCAAACCAGCTTGCTTTTAAAATGAAGATGAGTTACAAACTAAGAGCAGTTAGGGTGAGAATCGAAGCCATTAAGGCTGATAAGGGATTCCACTTGGATAAGCTCCCCAAGAGAGAGAGGAGGAAGAGAGAAGAAGAGACGATTTATTATACCTAAGGGTGCTGTTGTAGGGAGAGATGAAGATAAGAAGATGGTTATGAAATTTTTACTGGATTCTAATGTGAAAGAGAATGTTTCCATCCTTCCAATAGTTGGTATTGGGGGGCTTGGAAAAACAGCTCTTGCTCAATGTGTGTATGATGATAGTACTTTTGACTTGAAAATGTGGGTTTGTGTCTCTACTGACTTTGACATGCAAAAGATAGTGAAAAAGATGCTAGCTTGTGCAAAGAAGGAAGAACCAACCGAGGTTACGATGGAACTGTTGCAAAGCAAATTGAGGAAAGAAATTGATGGAAAGAAATATCTCTTAGTTTTGGATGATGTGTGGAATGTAGAACAAGAAACATGGCTCAGTTTGAAAAATTTATTGGTGGGAGGTGCTAGAGGAAGCAAGATCCTTATAACTACACGCATTCCTTCGGTTGCAGAGATCACTCGCACTGCTCCGTCTCATTTTCTTGGCAGCTTATCTGAAAGTGCGTCTCTTGATTTATTAATGCAAATGGCTTGTCGAAAAAGAAGCGAAGATGCAAGATCCCGACATTATAGCTATTGGCAAAGAGATAGTTAAAAAGTGCTCTGGGGTTCCATTGGTTGTTCGAAGTGTTGGGAGTTTACTATGCTTTAAGAAAAGTAAGCACGAATGGTCGCAATTCAAAGAAAAAGAGCTCCTAGATGTGTCTCAAAGGGAAGACGGCATAATATCAATACTTAAGCTTAGTTATGACCATCTTCCTTCACATTTGAAACAATGTTTCGCGTTTTGTTCATTGTTTCCCAAAGATTATGAAATAAAGAAGCAGACTTTAGTCGATCTTTGGATGGCCGAAGGATTTATCCAGCCATCAAATAGAAGTACGCATTTAGAAGACATTGCTCATGGCTATTTCATGGATCTACTTTGGAGCAACTTCTTCCAAGATTTTCAAGAAGACAAGGAGACTTGCAAGATGCATGATTTGATGCATGATCTAGCATGCTTGGTTGCCGGGACTGAGTGTTGGATGGCATGGGATGACAAAAAATCCATATATGAAAGAACTCGGCATATATCATATGGTTCCACTTTCAAATTGAAGGGTGAACTTCCAATCTCACGTTTGAAAGCAAGTGCACTGAGAACATTTCTGTATGCTGCTAATGATAGGGAAATGGAACCAATGAGTGAAGTAGATCTACACCAACTCATTCAAAGTTTCAAGAGGTTGCGTGTCTTGGCTCTGCATAACACATATGTCGAGAAGGTGTTAAAGTCCATTTGTAAGTTGAAGTATCTTACGTATCTCGACCTCTCTAACAATAAAGCACTCAAAAGGCTTCCTAACTCCATTACGAGACTGCAGAACTTGCAAACTCTTAATCTCAACAATTGTTTTTTCCTTGTAGAATTGCCAAGGGGTATAAGGAAGTTAGTCGGCCTTCGAAATCTATACATAGATGGTTGTCCGAACCTTGGTTATTTGCCACGCGGACTAGGGCAATTGAGTTCTCTGCATAGGCTAACGCGCTTCATTTTGCCCAAAGATAAAGCTCTTGCTAAGAATGGTTGTGAACTTGGGGAGCTAAAAGAGCTTAATAACATCCGAGGAAGCCTTTGCATTGAGAATTTGGGAAGTGACGGATGCAAAGTAATCCAAGGCTGCAAACTTGATAGAGAAGCATTCTCTGAATCTTTGGAACTTAAATGGGGGTTATTTCCGATATTGATGATTCAGTAATTGGAAATAGAGATGAAGTGCTATTAGATGGATTGAGGCCACACTCAAATCTGCAAGTTGACGATTAATGGATATAAAGGTGAGAGCTTTCAAAGTGGATGATGAATAGCCTTGTGTCTTCCTTGTCCAATTTAGTTGAGGTATGCATTTTCTTTGTGGAAGATGTAAAAGTCTCCCTCCACTAGGCCAACTACTTTTACCTCAAGACTTTAGAGATTTTCAGGCTGGGCTCCGAATTGAATATCGGGTTAGGCCATTCATCTAGTCCAAAAATGTCATTTCCTAGTCTATTGAAATTAAGATTCTAGATTGTGAAAATTGAAAGCCATGCCACCAGCTCGACATCTTGAGCAATTAAGGCTGAATTGGGCCCACCCATCTTTGATAAATAACATCGTTGGCCTTAATAAGTTGAAGAGCCTGCGAATCTGGGGGATGGAGTCTCTAGAATGTGTGCCCGAGGAGTGCTGGAAAAGTCTCGCCTCACTTGAAAAGCTTGACATAAGCTTTTGTCCTGGGTTAACTTCCCTCTCAAAAGCAACAGCAGCACCACCACCACCACTGGGTAGGCGACATCAATCCAACCAGGTG
Source organism: Syzygium grande (assembly GCA_024733475.1). Lineage (NCBI taxonomy): Eukaryota > Viridiplantae > Streptophyta > Magnoliopsida > Myrtales > Myrtaceae > Syzygium > Syzygium grande. The sequence continues at coordinate 10,316,707 of JAMXDD010000007.1, read as the reverse complement.
GATCTCGATTCTTCGGATTCTGAGGAGCTGGATTTATCCAATTACCACGAAACCAGCGGCGGCAACAACCTCATCTTGGAACTTCACGGGTCTCCGCTCCGTGTATCTCTATGGACTTCCAAAACTAGCATCTCTCCCCCAGTGGCTTCTCCAGGCCAGCAATCTCGAGCATCTCTCTATCCATTTTTGTGATGAGCTGGATATATGCAAAGACGAGAGCGGCAACCTCATCATCTTGGATTCCCATGGAGGACTCCATCACGATCTCCGGCTCAGTAAGACTCAGTACCTTCCAAAACTAGCATCTCTCCCACGGTGGCTTCTTATTTCGGCAAATCTCGGGATCTCTCCATTTCATGTTGTGAGGAGTTGGATATATGCAAAGGCAGGCGCTGCCTCATCATCTTGTATTCCCATGGTGGACTCCATCACGCCTCCGTTCAATGTCTCTCTATGACCTTCCAAAACTAGCATCTCTCCCATTGGCTTCTCGGGCCCGGCAATCTCGGCGTCTACTCTATTGAGTTGTCGGGAGCTGGATATATGCAAAAAGCAGGCGGCAACCTCATCATCTTGTATTCCATGGAGGACTCCATCACGGTCTCATCCGTGTACATCGAATACCTTCCAAAACTAGCATCTCTCCACGGTGGCTTCTACAGGACCAATCTAGAGATCTACACATCAATATGTCCCTTTGCTGGATATATGCAAAGACGAGGCGAGGGTAGATCATCTTGGATTCCCTGGATTTCCATCACGATCTCACTCCGTGTATCTCTCTTTACCTTCCAAAACTAGCATCTCTCCCCCGTTTTCTCCACCCGACAATCTCGAAGTCTCTCTGCGCTAGATGTGATGAGTTGGATATATGCAAAGGCAGAGCGGCAACCTCATCATCTTGGAATCCCATGGAGGACTCCATCACTCTCCGCTCCGTGTGGATCCAACATCTTCCAAAACTAGCATCTCCCCCGTGCTTCTCCAAAATCTCGGCGTCTCGAGTCTCGTAATGAATAACCATTAGTAGATCGAGGCCTTCAATCACTTCAACGGCTTGAAATCTACGAGTGCCCCTTGCTGACATCAATATCCAAGGGAACGCAGCGCTTGCGTCCTCACTTTCCAACGCTCAAAGACTGCCTTAACCGGAGAGGAGGTGCAAGAGAGATGGGAGGATCGCACAAGATCGCCATATCCCCACAAACAACTTGATCCCGCAGATCGAGCCCTAATTTTCTTCCAAATTAGGCGAGGATTGTTGATGGAGGCGGTGATTGATTTCTATGGAGGACTTGAGAATTCCGGTGGTATCACGGTCTCCTTCCAAACCACGCCTCCAATGGCTTTAAATCGCCTATTGCCCCTCATCGACATCACGCCATTACCCAAAGGAATGCGGGCGTTTGATCCTACTTACCTGGGCATCTCCGAATGCCTGCAATTAAAGAGGAGGTGCAAGAGATGGATAGGCGAGGACTGGGACAAGATCGCTCATATCCCCCGCATAACTCGCGATTTCTTTTTTGATTTCTGAAGGTATGCGAGGACCTTGTTTACCCGGAAATTTTACATGAAGAATAATTCTCGAATTGTGTGTTTCGATACTTGATTTGATTCTGGGGGGACATGGACAGATCGCTGAAGAGAGGGGAGGACAGATCGCTGCTACAAGATTTGCTCATTTCCCCCACATATCTCACGATCCCTAATATTCTCTCTAAAGGTACGTGGACCTTTTTTTCATGAACAATTTCTCGATTCGGGGACATGGGACAGATCGCTGGAAGGTTTGGACATGTCCTTGAATGCAGGTATTTACTGGGTGTGGGAAGATCGCTTTATCCCCATCCGTGCGAGAAAAACGAAGAAAAATTCATACTCCTCATCCAACGCCGAGCTCGTTAAATCTGGCTCTTGACTCATGCTGTAGATATAGCGTTGCAATCTCATTATTTGATTTCACAAGGTGTGAAATGCCTGCACAGTCCAATGATTCTGGAAAACTCTCGTGCATGGAGTGATGAGATGTTTCTCTCAAGAATGGTTTCTGGTTTACTTAACTTTTATCTCAATGTGTTCCCATAGAATCGGAGGTTCCGGCATAGATCTGCGCAGCAAATCAAGGGTATGAATGGCGACAATGAAATATGTAGCGTTTTTCTTTTCACATGCTACATGCTACTGATCTATTAATTCCTGAAATCAAGCGATCCCTAGACCTGTTGAGCACCCGTCTGAACTTCCAAAGTGGAATTACTATGGATCAAGTACTAAAGTGATCTTATTGTGAGCATTTGACAGCAACACTGTGTAAACTAAGAGCTGCAAATGGTTTTGTATTATAGTAGAGTTCCTGAAGTCTCTCTCTCTATGAAGAGTTTGAAAGGAAATGCAATGGTGGGGAGAGAGAGAGAGAGAGAGAGAGAGAAGGGAAATGCCCATTCTTGGTTTGCTGTTCAGCCATTCTGCAGAGGTTCTCAGGTAAGTCCATTGCCAATTTTGAGCACCATCTTAAGCAATTGAGTAAATGTTTGACATGAAAAGAGGTCCTATGACAATTGGACTCGGAGTCTAATCTATGACTCTCCATTTTGATCACTGTGAGGTTGTCCTGCTTTTTTTTTTTTTTTTTTTTTTGGTCGATGTCTTGCTCATTTTGTTTGGTTGACAAATGACATGTTCTTCGTCTCTTCGTGACAACGATGTCTACAAAAGAAATGCGATTGTGTGAGGCAGGATTAATGAACGAAGCAGTAGTCTTTGTTGTTTTTTTTTTTTTTGATAACTATCTTACTAATTTTAAGTATATGTTATGGACCTCATGTAGACTCAATTTCTCTTGTATCCACTCTTGTCTCAGATCCAATTTTGATGACAAATGACTTGTTTTGTTGTTCTGCATTTGTATCTTAGTTGTCAATGTTTGGTTTTCCTTATTTGCTGTCATGCAAACTTATCTTCACTCAATTTCCGACATCGACTTTGGGACTTTGCATTTCAGATTACAAAACAAGAGAACTGTCGATCTAGTAGGTAATGAGAAAATGAAGACCAGCACCAATGTTAGGCATATTGTTATCCCTTGTACAAGCTCGGATACTTCTCAGGTTATCCCAGACATAATACGCTGTTACGGCAGGTGAGTTGTTTCCATTTCCATTTCTTTAATGCTGTGCTCTTTTGTTGGTCGCAAGACATACTGAACAGTCTTTAAACTTTCTTCTCTGGTTGGATTTTCTTTAGTGGAGGCCGTACCACAATTTTTACTGAGACAAAGGAATGTGCTTCTCAACTTTCAGGATTGCATTTGTGTGAGGCAGGATTAATGAACGAAGCAGTAGTCTTTGTTGTTTTTTATATCTTTTGATAACTATCTAACCAATTTTAAGTATATGTTATGGACCTCATGTAGACTCGATTTCTCTTGTATCCACTCTTGTCTCAAATCCAATTTTCATGACAAATGACTTGTTTTGTTGTTCTGAATTTGTATCTTAGTTGTCAATGTTTGGTTATCTTCATTCAATTTCCACTCAATACCGTGACTTTGCATTTCCGTATTTCTTCCAGTTCCTTAAACAAAACAAGAGAACTCTAGATCTAGTAGGTAATGAGAAAATGAAGGCCAGCACCAATGTTAGGCATATTGTTATCCCTTGTACAAGCTCGGCTACATCTCAGGTTATCCCAGACATAGTACGCTGTTACGGCAGGTTAGTTGTTTCCATTTCCATTGCTTTAATGCTGTGCTCTTTTGTTGGTCACAAGATATACTTTGAATGTGTTTTCAACTTTCTTCTCTGGTTGGATTTTCTTTAGTGGAGGCCATACCATAATTTTTACTGAGACAAAGGAATGTGCTTCTCAACTTTCGGGATTGTTGCCCAGAGCGTGGCCATTGCATGGGGACATACAGCAAGCCCAACGAGAGGTAAATGATGAATATACAGAAACCCAACGAGAGGTAAATGATGAATATGCAGAATCTTTATAGGTATTATTTCATGTAAGAGTATTAATGTCGTAACACTCTGGAGAGGAGATGAACAAAGAAGAGAGAGCATGCTTTGTTATACTAAATTACATGACTAGGAATAGTTGGTTTACCCTTTCCGCTTGTCAACCACGTATAGCGGTGACAATGTTGTGCGAGTTCCTTACTATGTTAACAAGTCAACCCACTTAATTTGCCTAGTAGTTCATTTCCTTGGAGAGTGCTGATTTAATGATGTGTGGTAGTTGCGCAAGGTATAAATGATAAGGGATACAAATGGTACATCCAGAGGCAAAGAGATTGGTCTGTAGCAAAAAAATTCCCTTTCATTATAAAATATTTTCAGCGAATAAAGGTGGCTGATGCTTTTAGTGGGGTACCTACCCTCTTATTCTCAAGTGATGAATAAACAGGTGTAGGCTTCAATAGAATGAATTATTAGTATTTGTTTTTGGATCTGATTCACTGGTAGGTCCAAAGATCATGACCGTGGAAACAATATTCTTTTTGTTAATTTACTGGGGGCTATCTGTCTAAGTGATGCATTCCTTGTATGTCACTTATTCTCTGGCTTTGTGTATGCAAGTATTTCTAGAAATTAACTCTCACACTCTAGGGCATGCTTGGTTACACATAAGCAAAAGCCAAAAGTACTTCCTGCAAAAATTTAAAATATTTTTTAATCTGAGAAAAACTATGAAAATATTATATCTGAATTTAAGTGTCAATACTTGAGTGTAGTGATAATTTCAAGACTTTAAGATTTTAAAAATGTGGTTACACTTGCTGGTTTCAGGTCTGGCAAGTTTATGACATTAGTGGCCTCAAATGTGGCAGCACGAGGATTGGACATCAATGATGTCCGATTAATTATCCGGATATCTTTGTATATGGTATGTTTTGATTTGCTGTTTTTCTAAATGCAGTCGTGGTGATAGTTGGCCTTTTTTTTTGTAAGTGCGAGCCTCCTCATGACGTTGAAGCCTATATTCACGGATCCGGGTGCACAGGATAGCTGGTAATTGTTCAACTTGAAACCCGCATTTTCCATAGTGTCATTATCTCTCGCAGCTAGCCGGATGCTGAGGGCAATATTGTTTTCTAGGCAATACTGGGTAGTTGTCATGCTGTACGATCCAAGAAGGGCAAACGTATCTAGGATCGAAAAATAGTCTGGTGTAAAATTTGAACACATGGCTGCTCTGCAGCCAAGTGATGCTGCTCAAGCTGCTGGCATCGAAGCTGCTGAATCAATAACACAAATTTCTGATAGCTACAGTCATTCTTTTTGCTGAGAAGCTGAATCATTGCCTATAACAATGAGATGCTAATATTCTCCAAAATGCTGTGTTATTCCGGCATTTAAGTCTGCTGCCGAGCAACTACTGAACACGTCTGGGCATGTCAGCAGTAGAATTACCTGCAAAGGCTCTTTCTAAGGCTCCTATAAGTTTATTTTTCACTCGAGTCATGTTACTTTAACAAACCTGATCGCTTATTATTTTCTTTAATCGCACTTCCTTGACATGCATCTCTTTTCCTTCTTTCTTTGGTTATTTAACAAATATAATCTGTACTCTTCCTTTTTCAGGATCATAGTGAAATAAAGAGCAGATCACTGCTCTCGTCACTTGAGAACCATGTAACCTTACTTCTCGAGACTGGAAGGCCCATTTATATACCTTTGTAAGTATGCAAGATCTCTGTCTGCAAAAAGTTGTGTTGCTTTGCACTACTGCTTTGTAGATATTGCGTGGATGTGGGGGCAGGCCCCCTTCTAGCTTTGGTATTATATTCGATTCGCACCTGATCTGACTCTAGGCTTATATATCACTTCGATTTTTAGGTATGCTTTTGGTGTCCTGAGGAGATTCTTGCCTGAAGAAAAAAGTAGAGTCCGTGAAGGGTCTTACTCTCACAGCTGATGGAAATGGCGTTGTATTTGATGTGGCAGCTGAAGATCTGGATACTTTCCTTGCTGGTACTTAAACCACGGAACTCATCAGGGCTCCTAGGTCATAAGTGATGCTGCACCTTACGCACACTTTTCGTAGATTTTTCTCTTATTATAGCGGAGTATGCTGCGAGTCCATCAGCCTAGTGTAGCGCTTCAATTAGATTCTCGTTATATGGACAATGATTGATTTTGGTATTTATTTCCCTCCTCTGGGTTGCAGGTCAGGAGAATGCAGCAAATGTAAGCTTAGAGGTGGTAACAACATTGCCGCGTCTCCAGGTGAGAGACCAGTCAAGAGGGGGAAGATTTGGCGATGGGGGTGGTCGCGGCAGCTTTGGTGGTAGGGGCGGTGGTAAAATAATCTGCAGCCAGTTCCTTGGAGTCAGAGCTTCCAGAAAAAAAAGGCATCCACCAATGTCGATGCAGAAATTTTGGCCGATTTTATGATTTTAGGAACGTAGCCTCGAGTGTTTGTAATGACCCACTGTAGGATAAGTATCTGGTACCGTGGTCCTATATTATCCTAATATATTTGGTATATTTTCTCAGTCAACTTTGTTTTCTATTTTCCTAATTTTTTGTGTGGCGTTTAAGTGATGTCTCCACCTGCCTATTTTTTGCTTTTGTTGCAAACGTGAGTTGTACTTTGGAGTACATATTCTTAATCAGTTCAATGTAAGAGTTGTTTTCTACTTTTGTTCTTAATCAGTTCTTGGTAGGAGATCCAAAAACATGAGTTTGCTGGCGTGAATAAGAAAGTTCTGAAATGGACAAGTTCATGACTTTTGGCTAAATGTTCACATTAGACATGGATTGAGCAAGAGTACACTGTGCTGCAGACATTAGTGGCACCAATGGAGAGGTGATGCCGGGCCAGGTAATATCTGACCTACATCTTGCCAGCTTTTGCTAAAAAAAAAAAACACAGAACTGTTGCCATCAGCACTGGCTTTTATCATGCAGTAAGAATACCAAGTGGGACCAAGCGTGTGAATTGAAGCGGGAGATCATCTATGGTGTTCAAGATACCTTCTTGTGGTGAAATTTCAATTACTTGCTCAAGAAAAGAACGGAATGCCTTCAACGGCAAACAGCATAAGTTCTTCTTGACATGTTCTACAGAACTCAAATTCTTAATTGTTTATGTTGCTTATATAATAGAGAATAACTGAGCAAGCTAGTGTTGTCCTCACGTTAGATCCGAAGCCGAAACTGACAGCTTACTTCACTATCACCATTTATGCAACACATTATCCCAAAGTTGAAAAAAATATTCTGCTCCTTCTTTAGGTGACTGGAATGGTGCAAGATGCCAAACTAATTACATGTTCACACCATAGAAATAAAGTGGACTTGGTTGAGTATTTTTGTTCATGGAAGGATTTTAAGAGTGTTTTCCCATCTTTCCTGCAATACAAATAGCATGAGAGAAGAGGGAGGCTTTGAAGTGATAAAGAAGGTAATTCTAAATCTCTTATTTCACCTCAAGGAGCACATTAGCTCCTATGGAGAAGGAAATGAGAGAAGGCTGATAGTAAAGCCTGAAACAGCCAACAAAGACACATTTCCTTGGGTAATGCTCAGAAGAAGCATACCAACTACTAGTCAAATTCAAAATTTGCCCATTAAAATTGAACTCCTTTTTTTTTTTTTTTTGTGATGCTTGGATTACTTGAATTCCGTCATGCAGGTAGCTACCAATCGCGGTTGCCTAATCCGTGTGGGCCGTGACACTGAGAAGCAAGGAAAATGTATTATAACAATGACCATATCTTTTCCCTTTTGTGCTTTGTCTGAGTGTCAATTGCAGACCCTTAACTTTCATGGATAATTCAAGAAACAATTGAGACCCTTAGCCATAAAAAATAGTACATAGAAAGTACTTATTGTTCTTTTTAGGGCTCAGTTGATTCAATCATCATTACTATGAAAGAAATTTTAACTGTTAACACTCATAAAGCATTCCCCCAGTTTTGCTTCCTAAATGAATGTAAGTAAATCTCCATATCAATCCTTACTAATCCAATATTTACGAAACTTTATTGAAGTTAAGACTTGGACATCTCAGCTCTTTATGAGCCTCAAAAAGCTTTCTGGAATGCTTCATTGTTTCTAAATATTGATTAAACATAGAAAGTTCACCTTCCTTGCTCAGTCAATTAATGGCTTAAATTGATACACAGGTTACTTGGAAGACAGGCGCCCCGCCTCAAACATGGACCCACACGTCATGACCTCATTACTTGCTAAAACTACAATTTTATGAGGGCCCACCCTTGAGGCTGAAGCTCTTGCTACTCAAAAGCTAGCATTGAAGATCTAAAATTTGAGATGCTAGTCAAGCAAGGCCGAATGCATTGATCAAATCGGTGAGGTCCTACAAGCCGAGAGACTATGAACCCCTTGTCCCAGAGGGAGAGAAAATTGGGTGTCCAAGCATGGACCTTGTCTCCTTTACATTGGTTTCATCTCGCATTCACAAGTAGTCTCAACATTGTGGTCACTTAAGTTCACCATTACCCTTTAGCATCGTGGACATCCTTTTGTGTTACTGAATGTTTGGATCACTTGAGTTCACCATCACCCTTTAGCATCATGGACATCTTCTAGTGTTCGAATTATCAGTTACTTTGATATTTCAGCACAATTGATCCAAACATTCAGTGTGTCCTCATATGCTAAACACATTCTATTTGGCATGTTCGACTTTGGTTTGAATAAAAGGCAGTTTGACTTCTAATTCAGTAAAGCATGATATCCACCAGTTAGTTTCATATCTTCCAATGTCTTATTAAGAGAACTTTGGGAATTATAAAATAGACCGCAATCCTCGAGGTCGCCATGAAGTTGTTATGTGGAACTTGGCAATTCTATTTTCTTTGTGAGGCAAATAAATATTCTCATTAACAAGCAAAGTGCAGTACAAACACAAAAACAGCAATTTGGCAATACTATTGATCACTATTTTGCTTCTGTAGAATGGAAAGTTACTTGGGTTCGTTTCTATTCATCTCCTCCTCACACCAATTTAATTGTTTTGTTCAACAACAGAACAGATAATTAGCAATAACACCAATGCTAAGTTATGTTTGTTGACACTTGAATTTTACTGGCAAGTCTCGTATACATTTATAAAAAATAAAAAAAAAAATTGATAACAAATAAAAAATAGTAGATTAAAATCAGGTCCAATCAAACTTCGATTCATTAAATCCAATTCATGAAGTCCATGAAGTTTGAGAGTTGGACCCGGCCCATCAAAGCCCACAGCCCGGCAACCTCATTTGAACCGAAGAGGGGGCTCTCTCCCTCACACACCTCACAAACGCTCGGCTGAGGACACACGCTTACTCTGGACCAGCACATGTATGTGCGCTTATAGTAAGATAGGAATAAAGTGGAAAAAAGAATCGTGAAATTTTCTGTATATTTCTGTGTTTTGATCAAGGCAACAAAATCACGATCCCAACTCAAGTGGTTTTAGAGTAGGTGTTCCTGAGTTCTAATATTTCACGTCTCTATTTGCCTCTCTAATTATATATTTACACACTTTAGTTTTAGGTCAAAGTCCATTCCACACATGTGGGTTAGTATTAATATATCTAAATATTAAACCATGCGTTCATCTCACAGCTTAAGTTTAAAACAGCTGCGGCAGTGGTCTCACAAAATTTTGCCAAATAGGTCGCGATGCGAGGAGATGGTCCAATTCATGCAAAATCCGGTCATCAATTCAACACCGGTCACTGAACTCACCGTCGAAGAGCAAAACCTCCTCTCTACTTCTGCTGCTCCTGGTTTTAGCTCTATTCAGGAGCGATTGTTGTACAACTTTCTATTCATACCTAATTCTATAATCTAACTTGCGAATATCTTCAATGACCTCAGCGTCACGCCGAACTTCGCAGCTTCGAACTCCATCTTCGTCCTCATCAAAGGGGAGCCCCTGCTTGACACAATTAGTCTACCGCCGGACAGAGTTCGCGATCTCCATCCATCCGATCGTCTTGCTCTAGTCGTAGGCAAACAAAAGAACAACATGTGGAGCTCTTCGAAGTGTTGGATCTGAACCAGCCATTTGGTTTGGACCTAGACAGGGTCAAACAAACCAAGCACAAAGTCCATCAAGTCCCCCTTTTTCTCTTTCAATGCCCTAAAAAGGAGAGCGTTCTTCCTCCAAACAAATTCTTACAAATTAATTTGGTATTGGCGAATTAATCAGATCATTGGTAACTTACGAACCACACTTGTAAAGTTTAAAAAGGTAAGCAATTTATCAATTTATTTGGACATAGGTAAATTCCTTGCAATGTGGGTAATCAACTAATGTTAATTGTGAAATTTCGATGAAGGTGGTAATTCACTAAATTATAGGTTAATTCCGTTAAAACATTGTCTCACATTACTTGACAATGGGTCTTATGTGTTATTTATATACATGTGAATTCCTTTCACTTATCAACTTAAACTTTTTGATTGAATTTTCTAACAAAAATCCTCATAGTTTTAGTATATTATGAACCACATTTGTAAATTTTGAAGAAGTTGGTGGCTTTCTAATTTTTAAGTACACTGAAAGTACAATTGAGTTATAAAACTTAAAAAGTGCAAGCAAGTCCTAAAACTTGTCAAATTTGTTCAAGTCCTTCAATTAAAATTTATTTTTTTAAATTTTTTTTTGTTTCCTACGTGCTGATCACGTGAAACATAAAGCTAAAACGTTTTAAAACTTATTTTTTAAAACTAAAATAAACAAATAAGGTCAATAGGAGAGAGAGAGAGAGAGAGAGAGAGAGAGAGAGGAGGAGGCAAGTCAAGAAAATATGGCGAGTTACTTTTTGTGGAACGTTAGTAGATTTACTATAATGTCGGTAATGATACCATAATTTCAGGGAATTGATGATTCACTTCTTTGTTTGGGCATCGGTAAAAAAATTTATTAAGGGTTGAACTGACAAGTAAAGCAATTTTTAATTTTTTAAAATATTTTTAATTTTTTACCAACATAGAAATCTTTCTGCATTTAAGGGCATGGGAAACCATAAAAGCTAAAACGATTGATTAGTACATACTCTCTTCATATATATATATAATTTATATATATATGAAAATATATATATATATATATATATATATTCTGTTTGAATTTATGTCTTGAAAATGCCAAAGCTGGCCAAGCTAACACCTGCTTCCCCAACAATTGATTCTCATCTCTTGCTTTCGTGTCAAGCAAAGTAAATGCAAGAATATATGGAATATCTCAAGCAACAGATGGAATTTCAATCTAGACTCTCTCTAATTTATGTCTTGAAAATGCGATGCGTAAAGCTGCGACACCTAACAATCTCAGACTTAACAAAGTATATTTACTTTTTGCTTTATGTTTAATTAGGGGCATTAATGAATGATAAAAATTTTAAATTCCATGTGCGCATATTTTGGTATCAAATGTTTAAAAAATAATTATTTATGATTACACAGATTTCAATTTTTGTATGATTCCTATCACTAGTATCTTTTATATATAGAATTTTCTCTATTGTCAAATCATTCATATGAAGACTGTCCATTTTTACCAACCATGGATCTTCGGTTTACAAGGAGGTGATGATCAAATTTAAATTTTGTGATAACCTTTTTAGGGTTAATTACCAAAAAAAACCCCAAACTGGTACACCTGTGATAAATTTTACCCAAAACTAATTTTTTGACTGTCAAAAACCCCAAATCGATATACCGGTAACAATTTTAGCCTTTATTTGTTTTCGTTAAATTTTACTGTTAAATTGCTTTGAAATGACACGTGGCAGTTGACTGATGTGCCAGTTTTATGTTTTACCCTTTGTTTATTATAGGTGTATCAGTTTGTTATTTTTTGTGGTATTAATCCAATTTAACGAAAACTAATGGAGGGAAAATTTATCACAAATGTACCAGTTTTGGGGTTTTTAGTGGTCAAAATATTAATTTGGACTAAAATTGTTACATATATACCAATTTGAGATTTTCATGATATTAACCCAACTTTTTAATATGCAGTGGTTTCTTTACTTGAAATTTTTTAAAAAAAAAAAAGTTTTGACACTATGGAACAATTTAACACTAAAAGAAAATAGGCAGCTGAATTGTATCAATACGGTTCTTTTAGATGAGAAGGCAAGTCGTCATTCGTTTCTATTTTCGGTTATTTTGCTTGCCAATTGATTATTTTTTGGTATGTTTTGTTTAGAACGAATACAACCATGGTTCTATCAACAGCAACATTGCACATTGCTTTTGAGATTTGCTAAAGGCAATATATATTTTGTGAAGAACAAGGATACTAATCGTGTTGTTAGTGACAACAAGCACATGATTCAAGCTTTATGCCAATAAGATTGTGAAAGAAGTTGGAGAAGATGACATGGCAATGCCTTACATAGATTCGACGTTTGTTGTTGAGTTGAGAACCTACACAGCACGATTGAAATGGATTAAGTTCCGACAGGTATTACATTATACAATTTTATTACAGTGATGATAATTTTTCAGATCACAAGTTGAAGAGTTATTGAAAAGAGATGTCATGGGCCAAAAATGTGGAGAAGGAGCGATAGTTATGAAGAAAGTAAATGGAGCCAAAGTGAAAACCATTCCCGACTGAGCTCAAAGATAATAATAGGTATAGTCTAATTATCATGTACCTAAAATTTGTATAAATTTAAGCATCTTTTGCAAATTCTAATATTTTATTTTCTCAAAGGTCCAACCAGGTATGTCTCCCCTTATGGGATGACTTTGTAGATAAATATCGAAAGACCAAATATATGTGCCCATTGAAGCATGAGATGGTCATTTTTACTTGGGGTGAGCAATGAATTGATCGATAAATTCCCCGTGTGATCTTGCCAGAAACCGACCCGGTGAGGCTAGTTTCCGAGAAAAATATTTGGAAACCGGCCTTGACCTGATAGGTTTCTTGTTCAAGGTAGAATCGGCTCAAAACCAACCCTAATATAATATTTAACATTATGTTCGAAATTATAGTCATATAATTTGCTAAAATTATAATCTCACAATGTTCAGCAAAATATTTAATACCATAATGAACAGTAGGGTATAGCCTTTGCCTGCCAATGGGCATCGAGACTAGCGGGAAAAAGAAAGGCAATGTCTAATCTCATGGATTTAGGAAAAGCATTAACAAAATACGGAAAAAGAATATATAAGTAATACTCAATCGAGTCGTAAAGCAAGAAAGTAATTCTATAAAGAGTACCTAATTATTAGAATCAATATATCTATATTTATAATATAGAAAAGGAAAAGGAAGAAACTTTGATTAGATAATATTTCCATGGTAGTTAAAGAAAAAAGGATTAGGGGAGACCATCTAAGATATAGCTGTTTCTTGTTAAAATGAACATAATCGTTTGCGAGATTACTTGGGCGATCAAATACTTGACGATGTTTTGGGTTGTAACTTGAACATTTCAATTTTAGCACTAAAATTTTTCCTACTAAAAATATTATTTTTGGATAAAAAGGAACCATTCCATCGACCAAAAGAAAGTAATCAAACGTGACCCCATTTGCAAGAATGAAATGCAAAGAAATCCCTTTCTTGTGTTAATGGTAACTGAGGAGGCAAAGGAAAGGGATCGATTCCCAAGTTTCCTTCTTATGTCGACATAAGAAAGGAATGTTCCTCTTTTCTTTCTCTATATAATGTGTGACGAGGACAAATGCAGGCAGCACTCAAGAACCATTTCTTCATTGTTTCTTATCTTGTTGCTTGCATTTCATTCAGGCTTGCTGTTGTCGAATTTGATCCTTCGGTACCACCCCCATTCCTGGTAATTTTGCTCCCAGTTATTTTCACCATGCATGCATTGGTTTATTGTTTTATGAACTATAAGATTAGTGATTTTTGTTTTCATCAGCATTTTCATTGCCTTTAATCACGGACCTCGGACTCGATTGCTGTGGGTCCTATCTATATGCATATTGATTTAGGCCTCATCTTGTAATGTGCACGGATGATGAGAAATCCCCTCAAATTTGTCCATCTCCTGTGTCTGATTTCAAGCTCTGTGCTTTCGTAAGCATTGGCAAAACAGCTAAAGGCCTGTTTTAATTTTTTTTTTTGAATCAATCTCATTTCAGACGCATGCTAACAATTTTTTTGGTCTGAAACATATGAAATTTTCACATCAATTACATATAATATTTTCATAATTTTTTAATGTTGAATGATATTTTAAATTTTAACAGAAAGAAAAAAAATTATTTTTGCTTTTTAAAAGCACAAACAAACAATTCCTAAGAAACCTCAAACCCAACTCTTATCATCATGATTATTTTCTTTCATTATATTTTATTATGTGTCGTTTGTGAAACCAAACTAAGTATATGCAATACATAAATATATACATATCGACTCATATACACACACATCAATCAATAAAAAAAAAAAAACTTCATTAAAATGGAGTTAAATGGTTGGTCCACATCATCACAAAGTTCCATCCCTTCCCACTTTCCTTAACATCAATTAGACATATTACTATACAATAAAGTAGAGGAAGACTCAATCATCTAATTTAATCTAATATAATTTTTCTAGAACAATATATCAACATTAACTTGCCTTACTTATTGAATTAGATTATATAAGTATACAATAATTATAGATAATAGAAAATATTTAAAATGACAAACATTGATTGTAAAACTCAATGTACCTAAATACTTTACAACAAAGTGGGAAAGAACTTAATCATACCATTTAATCTTTCACATTACAAGAACAACAACATGGACTTGCCTTACTTATTAAATTGGACATGATCTTTTACATATCCAGCAAACTTGTTTTACTTTCTTCCCAATTTAATTGTGGTCCTAACTCAACCTTATCTCTCTCAATATCCACTGGATATATAAAAGATTACATCCTACCTTAACGAGTGAATTGATTGGGTATTTAAGGTAAGAGGATCAAACAATTGCTTAACAGGATTATTTCATATGGATAAACTACAACCAAGCCAATTGTATACAGTCACGAAAAGGACAAAGGCCAACACCAAGCCCAATAGAAAGATGTAGGGAATAGGCAGGATCATCTCTAATGAGTCTTACTTTGAGCTCACCAAGTCAAAACTCTCCAAAACATATCAAACAAATAAAAATAACCTAGGATCGTGCCTCTTATCTCAAGTCATCTTGCACGGAGCAATGCTCATGTGAAATAACCTATAAAAATGTTCCTGATAGTGGCATTTGTTAGGAAATTTTGGTAATTGTATAAAGGAAGAATATATTTATTAAATATGAAACCAAACCCTACTTGAGAGTTCATTGAAATACACGAAAAGGATTATCATGCATAGACAAAAGGCATAAAAGGTAATGATTAAGACCATTCCTATTATTGATGGGATGATAAGAATGTTACAATTTAACAAAAGTAGATGCGCTACCTGAACAGCACATCATTATGAGAAGACTAGTCATACTTTGTATAAAAAGAAACAATTATAATCATAATAATAAAATAATTGTTGCATTCTTTTAGTGTAAAAAGAATTATAAAAGTTATTGCAGTAACTAAGAAAAAGCTTGTCTATATGTAACTAATAGAAAAAAGAAAAATAACTTTAGATTAAAAACAGATGATTGGATAGGATAATCAGCAAATATTTGATTGTATATATTGAATAGAGCTAAATTAGAAGAAGAATATGTTGGGGGATAGAAATAAGAGCCAGACTTAAAAGACAAGAGAGATGACTTGTCTTATGGTAATTGTTAAAGAAAAGCTACAAATTTCAGTAGTTATTTAAAGGATTTCAAACTAATTGATATAATTACAATAAAAAACTGAAATAGTAAAAGATTGTGTACAGATATAGGATTTTAGTTTGCATAAATGTGCAAGTTTTGGAATTGTCTAGTATGGGAAGAGCTTTAAGGCAGTTTTATTTATTTATTTGGATAATAGGAAAAAATAAAGGAAGGAAAAAAAATATAGAAGCATTGATAATAGGAAGCAAACGATTTTGTGAGATTAGCAAGGAGAGTGAACTTCCTTAATCAAACCGTAATGTTTTAGTAAAATAATAGCAATAATGTCACGTGACAATATGAATGAGAGTTTTGAATTGAGATGTGTAGTGTTGGTATCAGAATGTTAACAAATCCATTATGTTAACTATATATTTCCCAAAAATATCCTAACGTGTTTGCTAACTATATATTCCCATATATATTGGTTACTAATTAATCGTAGCTCACATCTCACGGTGCTTGAATATCAAAGCAAACTAACATTCCCTAAGTTTATAACGTAAGCTTAGTTACTAACTTTGTCATACATTAAATCCATCCCAAGAATATAAAAAATGATTGGTCATCTTTTGACAAAAAGGTAAAGAATGAAGCCTTTAAAAAAAAACAACAGTTTTCTTGCAGGCATCGGATGCGACTTGAGTGGGTTTGCATTTTTGGTTGAGGCTTGCGTGGATGATCAGAATTCCTATCTATAATAAGCTGAAGTCGATCATAGAGTTGATAATTAGATTTGTTAGGCTTTTGATTTGCCAGTCTCCGATGAGCATCAACATTAACTTGTTATGCATGTTGTGAGAAGTCTCTAGCCTTGGACCAACTGCACTAATTTCTTCTGATTCACAGAGAGACAGAGAGAACAAAAATGGCGGAAGCTGTCATTGTCGGTATTGCTGGAAAGATCGTTGCTTATCTGGTTCCTCAAGCAATAGAAAATGTTGGAAAGTTGTGGGGCGTTAAGCATGAGCTTGAGGTGCTCAGGGACACTGTCTCCACTCTTCAGGCTATACTGGACCATGCAGAAGAGCAATACTACCAAAGTCCCCAAATTAAAGTTTGGGTTGATAAACTTAAAGAAGCTTTCTACGATGCACAGGATGTGCTTGAAGAATTTAATATAGAAGCCATGCGACAAGAATTGAGGGCCACAATGAAATGATGAAGGAGGTAAGGACATTTTTCTCAAGTTCAAACCAGCTTGCTTTTAAAATGAAGATGAGTTACAAACTAAGAGCAGTTAGGGTGAGAATCGAAGCCATTAAGGCTGATAAAGGATTCCACTTGGATGAGCGCCCGAGAGAGAGTGGAGGAAGAGAGAAGAGACATTCATTTATACCTGAGGGGTGATATTATAGGGAGAGATGAAGATAAGATGGTGGTTATGAAATTTTTACTGGATTCTAACGCGAAAGAGAATGTTTCCATCCTTCCAATAGTTGGTATTGGGGGCTTGGAAAACAGCTCTTGCTCAATGTGTGTATAAATGATGATATTGTACATTTTAACTTGAAAATGTGGGTTTGTGTCTCTACTGACTTTGACATCACAAAATAGTGAAAAAATATGATAGATTGTGCAAAGAAGAAAGAACCAACCGGGGTTGCAATGGAACGATTGCAAAGTGAATTGAGGGGAGAAATTGATGGAAAGAAATATCTCTTAGTTTTAGATGATATGTGGAATGTAGAACAAGAAACATGGCTGAGCTTGAAAAATTTATTGGTGGGAGGTGCTAGAGGAAGCAAGATCCTCATAACTACACGCCTTCCTTCGGTTCTGCGAAGATTACGGGCACCGCTCCGCCTCATCTTCTCATGGGCTTATATGAAAGTGTGTCTCTTGAATTACTAATGCAAATGGCTTGTTGTAAAAAAAGAGGAGATGCAAGATCCTGAAATGCTAGCTATTGGTAAAGATATAGTTAAAAAGTGCTCCGGGGTTCCATTGGTTATTCGAACTATTGGGAGTTTACTATCCTTAAGAAAAGTAAACACGAATGGTTGCAATTCAAAGAAAAGAGCTCCTAGATGTGTCTCAAAGGAAGAGGCATAAAATCAATTCTTAAACTTAGTTATGACCATCTTCCTTCACATTTGAAACAATGTTTTGCATTTTGTTCATTGTTTCCCAAAGATTATGAAATAAAGAAGCAGACTTTGGTCGATCTTTGGATGGCGAAAGGATTTATCCAGCCATCAAATAAAGTCCGCCTTTAGAAGACATTGCTCATGGCTATTTCATGGATTTACTTTGGAGCAACTTCTTCCAAGATTTTCAAAAAGATACAAGGAGACTTGCAAGATGCATGATTTGATGCATGATCTAGCCTGCTTAGTTGCCGGGACCGAGTGTTGGGTGGCATGGGATGACAAAAAATCCATCTCTGAAAGAACTCGTCATATATCATATGGTTCCACTTTCAAATTGATAGGTGAACTTCCAATCTCGCGCTTGAAAGCAAGTGCACCGAGAACATTTCTATCTACCGCTAGTTATTGGGAAATGGAACCAACGAGTGAAGCAGATCTATGCCAACTCATTCAAAGTTTCAAGAAGTTGCGCGTCTTGGATTTGCACAACCCATATGTAGAGAAGGTGCCAAGGTCCATTTATAAGTTAAAGTATCTCACATATCTTGATCTCTCTAGTAATTATAAACTAAAAGGCTTCCTAACTCCATTACGAGACTTGCAGAATTTGCAAACACTTAATCTCAACGGTTGTGGTGCCCTTGAAGAATTGCCAAGGGTATAAGGAAGTTAGTCAGCCTTCGAAATCTAGACATAGATGGTTGTCCGAACCTTGGTTATTTGCCACGCGGACTAGGGCAATTGAGTTCTCTGCATAGGCTAACGCGCTTCATTTTGCCCAAGAAGAAAGCTCTTGCTAAGAATTATTGCGGACTTGGGGAGCTCAATGGGCTTAACAACATCCGGGGAAGCCTTTGCATTGAGAATTTGGGAAGCGTGACGGATGCCGAAGCAGAATCCAAGGCTGCGAACTTGATAGGAAAGCATTCTCTGGAATCTTTAAAACTTAAATGGGGTTATTTCAATACCGATGATGTCGCAATTGTGGATAGAGATGAAGCTTTATTAGGGGGATTGCAGCCGCACTCAAGTCTACAGAAGTTGACGATCGATGGATATAAAGGTGAGAGCTTTCCAAAGTGGATGATGGATAATCTTGTGTCTTCCTTGCCTGATTTAGTTGAGGTACGCATCTTCTCTTGTGGAAGATGTAAAAGTCTCCCTCCATTAGGCCAACTACCTCACCTCAAGACTTTATATATTCACGGGCTAACCGAATTGGAAGATATCGGGTTAGGATCATTCATTCACTTCAACAATATCATTTCCTAGTCTATTGGAATTAAATATCTACAGATTGTGAAAAATTGAAAGCCATGCCACCAGCTCCGCATCTTGAGGAGTTACAGCTGGCTTGGGCCCACCCACATTGATAAATAACATATTTGGCCTTAATAAGTTGAAGAGCCTGGTAATCGAGGAGATGGAGTCTCTAGAATGTGTGCCGGAGGAGTGCTGGAAAAGCCTCGCCTCCCTCGAATCTCTTCGCATTAGTAAATGTCCTGGGTTAACTTCCCTCTCAAAAGCAGCAACAACACCACCACCACTGGGTACGCGACATCAATCCAACCTGGTGGATCTCGATTCTGAGGAGCTAGATTTATCCAATTACGACGAAAGCAGCGGCGGCAACAACAACCACCACCTCATCTTGGAACTTCACAGTCTCCGCTCCGTGGATCTCTTTTACCTTCCAAAACTAGCATCTCTCCCACAGTGGCTTCTACAGGCCAGCAATCTTGAGGATCTCTCTATTCGGGATTGTGAGGAGCTGGATATATGCAAAGACGAAAGCGGTAACAACAACAACCTCATCTTGGATTCCCATGGAGGACTCCATCACAGTCTCCGCTCCGTGGATCTCTATAAACTTCCAAAACTAGCATCTCTCCCACAGTGGCTTCTACAGGCCAGCAATCTCGAGGATCTCTCTATTTGGGATTGTGAGGAGCTGGATTTATGCAAAGACGAAAGCGGCAACAACAACCTCATCTTGGATTCCCATGGAGGACTCCATCACAGTCTCCGCTCCGTGAATCTCTATCAACTTCCAAAACTAGCATCTCTCCCACAGTGGCTTCTACAGGCCAGCAATCTCGAGCATCTCTCTATTCGGGATTGTGAGGAGCTGGATATATGCAAAGACGAAAGCGGCAACAACAACCTCATCTTGGATTCCCATGGAGGACTCCATCACAGTCTCCGCTCCGTGGATTTCTACAAACTTCCAAAACTAGCATCTCTCCCACAGTGGCTTCTACAGGCCAGCAATCTCGAGCATCTCTCTATTCGGGGTTGCGACAATTTGAAGGCATTACCAGAGCAGATCGAGGCCCTTCAATCACTTCGAGAGCTCCAAATCCGGTCTTGCCCCTCGCTGACGTCATTACCCGAAGGAATGCGAAGGCTCGCGTCCCTTACTTACCTGGGCATCTCCGATTGCCCAGAATTGGAGAGGAGGTGCAAGAGAGATGGAGGCGAGGACTGGGACAAGATCGCTCATATCCCCCGCATAGAATTTGGATGATGGTTAGATCGAGCCCCTGATTTTCTTTACTGAAGGTATGTATGTGGGGGGGCACCTTGTTCCCCCGAATTTTTTACTTGAAGAACAAGTCTCGAATTGCGTGTTTCGATTACTTGATTCGATCGGGGAACACGAATTAACCCTTGGATGAAAAACCAGCACGATTTTGCAGGCACGCGTTCGCTCTCGCTTGCTTCTGGACACAGAGGGAGAGAGGAGGTCATCGCGCGACCAATACTCTACTAGGATCATCTTTCATCGACGAAGTGGTCGATGAAATCACTCTCATCCTGGCATGTTTTGATGACGGGAACCGTCGTCGTCCACGGCCTCAAGGCTTCACCGCGCTACAATGTCTCGTTCCTCCTCCCGCTTGCAGCATCGAGAAGATGACGTCTCTGGCGTCCCCCGTTCCAGCAGCGGCAGCAGCAGCATCTGCTCATGTTCTGATCTCCTTAGCCTCTCGCACGTGCCTGGTGTCGTGCGACGCGAGCTCGATGATCTTCTCCCGTCGGTGACTTCTCGATTTTTTTTTACCGGGCCCCGCCGCGAAGCTGCGCCGGCGACGTGGTTCCATGTCGCGCGCCGGACCGGTACCTCGCGCTGGTCTCGACCTCTCCAAGTCTTCAGGCCGTGAAGTCCGAAGAGCTCAGAGATGCGTTAAAATGTGTTCTGTTTTTGAACTGATCACCAAATGTTCGTTAAAATGCCCGAACGAAATCGGAATACAATTTTGAGAAGCATTCTTATGCTTTAGTGTCTGGAATGATCGTTGTGTAATATATACATGTTCGACTCACTTACAGCGTCTCTGTTTCCAGTGATTTTAGACTGCGGCCGAGATCTCCATTTGCCATGACTACTTCATTTGTTGTTCAAATCCATCCATATATGTTGTCTCTGCTTCTGATATTCTGCCAGGTATTGATTCATGTTAATCAAATATCTAGATGAGCAAAAGCATGTCAACTTACGCCCAAGTAACTAAGATACCCAAGGGGAATCGTGAATTCGTTTGACTTCTGACTAATTATATTAAACCCGCTGGGTTGAGTTTATGCTTGCTGGTTGTTTGTTCTCTTGCTCGGGTGGTTGGTGTTGTGGTCTTACTTTGGTATTGCTATAACGATGCTTTGATAATTTTATGCATCCAAATTTGATTACACTCATGAATTTCCTTTGAGCTGTCATTTGGGCTAATTGAGGATTTCTCAATTGGACTGATTGCTATTCGCCATAGTGGCCAGGGAAGCTTTCATATTGATATGATAGGATAGCAAATTTCTCAAGAAACAGATGCGCCTATTGGCATGCATTATAATGTGATTTTGTCCAGAAATAATATGAAGGTAGAACCATTTATCGAGCACAAAATACATGGACTGGTGAATTCTGACCGGGGTAAAGACGAGTGATGTCTTACTCTTGAATCTATTGAGAGCCTAGAAGGTCTTGCCTTAGATGGATTACTTCTTTGCCATGAACTAACATTAAAAAGTTATGAGGAAAGAATAAAAACAGAGAGCAATGAGGTGTTTGGTGAGTGCTTTTGCATATATGTGTGTAAATGAGTGAAGATTAGAGAAGTGTGTATTTTTTAGGTAAATCTTCACAGCGCCATGCTAACATCTTCTCTGTTTAGTATTCATGCTTTGACATCGTAAAAATATCAGTCCTCGTTTTATAGGTGGTGAATTGGTCGTTGTCCATTCTTGCACACGAGTCCTATACAAAACTAAATCAATACTGAATTATGTTTGCCAAAATATCAGTGGCTCGAAATCGGCATGTGCCCCTCAGACGTCATTACCCAAAAGGAATGTTCTCGCATTCCTTACCCCTGGGCATCTCCGATTGCCCAGAATTGAGAAGGAGGTGCAAGAGAGATGGAGGCGAGGACTGGGACAAGATCGCTCATATCCCCGACATAACTCTCGATCCCTTTTCTCCTTTACGAAGGTATCACGAGGACCTTTTTACCTGGAAATTTTACATGAAGAATAATTCTCGAATGTGTGTGTTTCGATACTTGATTTGATTCTGTGGGGACATGGACAGATCGCTGAAGAGAGGGGAGGACAGATCGCGGTACAAGATTTGCTCATTTCCGCACATATCTCACGATCCTAATATTCTCTCTAAAGGTACGTGGACCTTTTTTTCATGAACAATTTCTCGATTCGGGGACATGGGACAGATCGCTGAAAGGTTTGGACATGTCCTTGAATGCACGTATTTACTGGGTGTGGGAAGATCGCTTTATCCCCATCCGTGCGAGAAAAACGAAGAAAAATTCATACTCCTCATCCAACGCCGAGCTCGTTAAATCTGGCTCTTGACTCATGCTGTAGATATAGCGTTGCAATCTATTTATTTGATTTCACAAGGTGTGAAATGCCTGCACAGTCCAATGATTCTGGAAAACTCTCGTACATGGAGTGATGAGATGTTTCTCTCAAGAATGGTTTCTGGTTTACTTCCCTTAAAAATAACTTTTATCTCAATGTGTTCCCATAGAATCGGGGTTCCGGCATAGATCTGTGCAGCAAATCAAGGGTATGAATGGCGACAATGAAATATGTAGCGTTTTTCTTTTCACATGCTACATGCTACTGATCTATTAATTCCTGAAATCAAGCGATCCCTAGACCTGTTTTGCATGACAAATGAACTTCCACAGTTGTTACTATGGATCAAGTTGTCTAAAGTTTGGTTTTTGTGAGCATTTGACAGCAACACTGTTCAACTTTCAAAGCTGTAAATGGTTTTGTATTTAGCAGAGTTTCTTCCCCGGTTCTCTTAAAGAAAACAAAAGGAAATGCAATGGAGTAGGAGAGAGAAAATGAAGAAGGAAATGCACCAATGTTAGTTTGCTGTTCAGCCATCCTGCAAGGTTCTACTTCTAAGTCCATTGCCAATTTTGAAATACACCATCTTAAGCAATTGAGTTGTTTCCATTTTTGATTTTAAAAAGGTCTTATGACAGTTTTGATGGGAGTCTAATCTACGACTCTCCATTTTGATCTTTAAACTTGTCCTGCTCATTTTGTTTGGTTGACAAATGACATGTTCTTCAATTTTTTGAGACAAAGGAATGTCTTCTCAAAGAAATGCGTTTGTGTGAGGCAGGATTAATGAATGAAGCAGTGGTCTTTGTTTTTTTTTATCTTTTAATAACTATCTTACCAATTTTAAGTATATGTTGTGGACCTCATGTAGACTCAATTTCTCTTGTATCCACTCTTCTCAAATCCAATTTTGATAACAAATGACTTGTTTTGTTGTTTTGAATTTGTATCTTAGTTGTCAATGTTTGGTTTTCCTTATTTGCTTCATTCAATTTCCTGATACCGTGACTTTGCATTTCCAGATTTCTTCCAGGTTCCTTAAACAAAACAAGAGAACTGTAGATCTAGTAGGTAATGAGAAAATGAAGGCCAGCACCAATGTTATGCATATTGTTATCCCTTGTACAAGCTCGGCTACATCTCAGGTTATCCCAGACATAGTACGCTGTTACGGCAGGTTAGTTGTTTCCATTTCCATTGCTTTAATGCTGTGCTCTTTTGTTGGTCACAAGATATACTGAACAGTCTTTCAACTTTCTTCTCTGGTTGGATTTTCTTTAGTGGAGGCCATACCATAATTTTTACTGAGACAAAGGAATGTGCTTCTCAACTTTCGGGATTGTTGCCCAGAGCGCGGCCATTGCATGGGGACATACAGCAAGCCCAACGAGACGTAAATGATGAATATGCAGAATCTTTATAGGTATTATTTCATGTAAGAGTATTAATGTCGTAAGACACTGGAGAGGAGATGAACAAAGAAGAGAGAGCATGCTTTGTTATACTAAATTACATGACTAGGAATAGTTGGTTTACCTGCTTTCCAGTTGTCAACCACAGATAGTGGGTGACAATTTTATGCGAGTTCCTTACTATGTTAACAAGTCAACCCACCTAATTTGCCTAGTAGTTCATTTCCTTGGAGACTGCTGATTTAATGATGTGTGGTAGTTGCGCAAGGTATAAATGATAAGGGATATAAATGGTACATCCAGAGGCAAAGAGATTGGTCTGTAGCAAAAAAATTCCCTTTCATTATAAAATATTTTCAGTGAATAAAGGTGGCTGATGCTTTTAGTGGGGTACCTACCCTCTTATTCTCAAGTGATGAATAAACAGGTGTAGGCTTCAATAGAATGAATTATTAGTATTTGTTTTTGGATCTGATTCATTGGTAGGTCCAGCATCATGACTGTGGAAACAATATTCTTTTGTTAATTTACAGGGCTATCTGTTTAAGTGATGCATTCCTTGTATGTCACTTATTCTCTGGCTTTGTGTATGCAAGTATTTCTAGAAATTAACTCTCACACTCTAGGGCATGTTTGGTTACACATAAGCAAAAGCCAAAAAAATTTAAAATTCCCCGACTAAAAAATTATTTAAAATATTTTTAATAATTTCAAGAAAAGACTTTGAAAATATTATATCTGAATTTAAGTGTCAATACTTGAACACAGTGATAATTTCAAGACTTTAAGATTTTAAAAACCTGTTCTGTTTTAATTGACAAATTGCTTAAACTTTGTTTGAGTGCTGGTTCACAAGTTTATGACATTAGGTCTGGCAAAATGTGGCCACGAAAGTGGCAGCGAGGATTGGACATCAATGATGTCCAGTTAATTATCCAGGTATGCTGTATATGGTATGTTTTGATTTGCTGTTTTTCTAAATGCAGTCGTGGTGATAGTTGGCCTTTTTTTTCGTAAGTGCGAGCCTCCTCGTGACGTTGAAGCCTATATTCACAGATCTGGATGCACAGGGATAGCTGGTAATTGTTCAACTTGAAACCTGCATTTTCCATAGTGTCATTATCTCTGCAGCTAGCCAGATGCTGAGGACAATATTGTTTTCTAGGCAATACTGGGTAGTTGTCATGCTGTACGATCCAAGAAGGGCAAACGTATCTAGGATCGAAAAATAGTCTGGTGTAAAATTTGAACACATGGCTGCTCTGCAGCCAAGTGATGCTGCTCAAGCTGCTGGCATCGAAGCTGCTGAATCAATAACACAAATTTCTGATAGGTACAGTCATTCTTTTTGCTGAGAAGCTGAATCATTGCCTATAACAATGAGATGCTAATATTCTCCAAAATGCTGTGTTATTCCGGCATTTAAGTCTGCTGCCGAGCAACTACTGAACACGTCTGGCATGTCAGCAGTAGAATTACCTGCAAAGGCTCTTGCTAAGGCTCCTGTAAGTTTATTTTTCACTCACGTCATGTTACTTTAACAAAGCTGATTGCTTATTATTTTCTTTAATCGCACTTCCTTGACATGCATCTCTTTTCCTTCTTTCTTTGGTTATTTAACAAATATAATCTGTACTCTTCCTTTTTCAGGATTATAGTGAAAAAAAGAGCAGATCACTGCTCTCGTCACTTGAGAACCATGTAACCTTACTTCTCGAGACTGGAAGGCCCATTTATATACCTTCGTAAGTATGCAAGATCTCTGTCAGCAAAAAGTTGTGTTGCTTTGCACTACTGCTTTGTAGATATTGTGTGGATGTGGGGGCAGGCCCCTTCTAGCTTTGGTATTATATTCGATTCGCACCTGATCTGACTCTGGGCTTATATATCACTTCGATTTTTAGGTATGCTTTTAGTGTCCTGAGGAGATTCTTGCCTGAAGAAAAAGTAGAGTCCGTGAAGGGTCTTACTCTCACAGCTGATGGAAATGGTGTTGTATTTGATGTGGCAGCTGAAGATCTGGATACTTTCCTTGCTGGTACTTAAACCACGGAACTCATCAGGGGCTCCTAGGTCATAAGTGATGCTGCACCTTCACGCACACTTTTTAAGTAGATTTTTCTCTTATTATAGCGGAGTATGCTTTGCGAGTCCATCAGCCTAGTGTAGCGCTTCAATTAGATTCTCGTCATATGGACAATGATTGATTTTGGTATTTATTTCCCTCCTCTGGGTTGCAAGTCAGGAGAATGCAGCAAATGTAAGCTTAGAGGTGGTAACAACATTGCCGCGTCTCCAGGTGAGAGACCAGTCAAGAGGGGGAAGATTTGGCGGTGGGGGGGTGTTGGTGGTAGGGGCAGTGGTTTTCTGGGGGTACTTTGGTGGTAGGGCCACAATGGCCGGTTTTCCGGTGGTAAAGTAATGTCTGCAATAGCCCGGTTCCAAGTAATCTGGAACCAGTTCTTCCAGAAAAAAAGGCATCCACCAATGTCGATGCAGAAATTTTGGCCGATTTTATGATTTTAGGAACGTAGCCTTGAGTGTTTGTAATGACCCACTGTAGGATAAGTATCTGCTTACCGTGGTCCTATATTATCCTAATATATTTGGTATATTTTCTCAGTCAACTTTGTTTTCTATTTTCCTAATTTTTTGTGTGGCGTTTAAGTGATGTCTCCACCTGCCTATTTTTTTGCTTTTGTTGCAAACGTGAGTTGTACTTTTTTGAGTACATATTCTTAATCAGTTCAATGTAAGAGTTGTTTTCTACTTTTGTTCTTAATCGTTCTTGGTAGGAGATCCAAGAACGTGAGTTTGCTAGGCGTGAATAAGAAAGTTCTGAAATGGACAAGTTCATGACTTTTGGGTAAATGTTCACATTAGACATGGATTGAGCAAGAGTACAGCATGCTGCAGACATTGGTGGCACCAGTGGAGAGGTGATGTGTCACGCCCGCACTTCTCGGTGCGCCCGTATCCCTCGCGGAGGGTCGATTTGTGTCGACGTCCCAGGGCGTCGCCGACCAAACCAACACAATAATTCGAAGTGCATGCGGAAGTGATTAAAACCACCCGTTACATAGATAAACGCATCACCAAGGATAACCATAAAAAAATTCACACTTGTACTGGTATTAGAAATTATTTACAATATCCAGGTACAACCCGAACACCAACAAAAATCAAAAGCGGTTCAAGGTCACTCTTGGCAAAAGGGGGTAAGTGGCTCGGGGTTCGGGCACTACAACTAGCTGGGGGCTCTTCTCAAAATGCATCGGTCGCGCTTGTCGTCCTCAAGGTCGGGGATCTGAAAAGTCGGTTTTCAACAACCGTGAGAATAAATCTCAGTGAGTAATTCCCTAAACCTAAACTAGGCTAACATGCACCTCCTGACAAGTACTAAACAACACATAATACACACATAACTGACTCAGGCCCTCGGGCCTAAATCTAATCTCACTAGACCCTGCAGGTTAGGCGTCAAATCAACAAAAGGCAGCTACGCGCCATAATTTAATCACAGCACATACACGCGCATTTCTATGTCTAGCGCATGTTATGCATATGCTAGTGCTCGCACTCATGCTCATGCCTCATCAATGCATTATCGCACACTTGCACACTAGCACTCGACCATTTCTCAATTTCTCTTCCGACCCGCGTTAAGCGCATTAGGTCCGACCAGCGTAAAGCGCGCCAGGTCTATCACCGAGATCGATCTACGGCCCGCGTAACACGCGTCAGGGCTCATGACACATTACCGGCGTAAAAGCGCATCAGGTTGGTCATCTTCCGGTAAACCGGGCATCGTCCCGCGTAACACGCCTCGGGACAGGTTCACTACCCGCGTAACACTCATAAGGGTTTATTGTGATCACACATTCACAAGCACAAATTTTTATCTCGAACCCCGCGTGTCGCATCATGGCATTTTAGGTTATCACAATGCATATGTCACTCGGGCACACTTGTAAATGCACGTGCCGTGTCAATGCTCATGATGCACATCCATGACTGCAATAATCACATTTGAGCACCCACAATTTCACAATGAGCATTCAGTTCAATAAATCACGAACCCAATCAACCAAATCACCCAGCACAGTCATGGCACAAATTCGACACGTAATTTATGCATATAAATCACCCAATTGAATTAGTATGAAACTTATGTACTCGAAGCCCGCCAAGCCACGCTATTCTTAGTCACACTAGGCACGTGGCACTATGTCACGGAATTAATCACAACCAAGTATAAATCGGCCAATTAATCTGCCAATCTAAACACTCCAGATAATTACACAATTAACTTCAAATTGATCGCGCCTTGTCCAATTAAATCCCCATATGGCCAGCCTCCAAACAGATTAATTCGGGCCTATAAATATCCTCAAATATTCCATTAGACCCACCAAAATATCACCCAAGTCCGCCACCACTAGCTCAAATGCGACACGCATTATAATCCACATATTAAATCCGAAACAGGTCCCGAACTCGGCCCGATTTAGCCCAAACTGACCAGCCCATTTATTGCGCCTCTCGGGCCCACTAATCCTCCATTAATTAAACATAATAATCCACCAAATCGACCACAATCAAAATCCCTAATCAATTTCACAATTTAACCCCTAAATTACCCTAATTAACCCCTAAAACCTGTCTAGAAATGTAAATTAGCCTAATTAGGGTTTAGGGTCAAACTCACCGGTGTCCCTACGCTTAAAATAGCCGGATGAACGAACGGGCCCCGGGTGAACAAAGCTTTCGGAAAGTGAAAAGATCCCGGCGGTGAAGATCTTCGCCCGGCGATGAGCGATGCTTCGCCGAAGCGATGAACGATGACCGGCGGAAAATGGGCGATGATGAGAACGAACGGCGGGCGGGCGGGCTCGGGCGCGGCTCACCTAGACCGGGCGACGGGGTGGTCGGCCGCATGCGAACAACGGTGGCGATGGCGACAGAAGGGATGAAGGGGGAGGGTTCGGTCGGGCGTGAGGTGAGAGGGAGAGGGGAAGGAGAGGGAGGCCGAGGGGCGTAGGTAGGCCGGGCGGGGCGGGCGAGGTGGCGAAGTGCCAAGACTGTTGTGGCCTTGGCCCAGGCGGCCAAAGCAGTGTCAGTGCAGGTCGATCTCGGCCCTGGGCCACCAAAGGCCGCAGGAACATGGAAGAAGAGGAGAGGGGGAAGGGGGCGCTTTGGCGATGCGATACGGCCACGGCGTACGGGCGGGGCGCGGCGCCAGCGTGATGGGACGAGACGAGCAAGCGAGCAAAAGTATAAAACCAGAGGGTGACTACTGGGGTGGCCAAATGAGGAAGGAAGAGGAAGAGGGCGGCGGGCGGGTCCGGCACGGACGCTGCTCGGCCGCCGGGTAACGAAAGCAAAGGCGCTGGGGAGAGCGGGAAGGGCGGCGGCGAGGTGCGGTTGAGCGGAGGAGAAGGTAAGCAAGACCAATGGGAAGGCCCAAGGAAGAAGATGGAAGAGAAGAAGAGGAAAAAGAAAAAAAAAAAAAAAAAGAAGGGAGAGGAGAGAGGGGAGCAGTGGGGGAGAGGACGTCTGCGGGGGAAATGCAAGGGTCCCGAGGAGAAGAGAGAGAGAGAGAGAGAAAAAAAAAAAAAAAGGGGGGAAATTAAAGAAATTAAATTTCATTTCTTTAATAAACGCAAACCGAGGGTCCAAATTCAAAACCGAAAATAGTTTACCGTCCTAAATAGGCCTCGCAAATAAAAAAAGGGACAAAGGCTAAATTAATGAAACCAAATTTTACCGAGGAGGTCTACTAGTCCAAATTCACCACCTTGGTCAAAAACCCCAATTTTTCCATTATTCCTAACAATCTCGAAATCTGGCTATATTAATGTCGACACCGTCCAATTTATTTCGTCCCGAAACACCAAAATCGACTATCAAGTTCAGGGTCTAAATAACGGCGAAAAATTCGATCGAAAAGCGATTTTAACGAAATCTCTAGTTTAAAATAATAACCGAGAGTGATCAGTTCCCGGGCGAGATTTTACCATAAGCGCACTGACAAATTATGCGTTTTATAAACCCCAAAATGGATCAAAAATCCGGAATGTTACAATTCTTCCCCCCTTACAAAAATTTCGTCCTCGAAATTTACGAACCCAACCCGACTACTCAAACAAATGGGGTATTGGTGTCGCATCACTTCCTCGCTTTCCCATGTGGCGCCTTCCGTCCCCGTGATGTTCCCAAATGACTTTGACCAATGGAATCGTCTTGTTTCTCAACACTTGTTCCTTCCTGTCCTCGATTCGCACTTTGGCTTTTCCACGCATCGACACTCTGTCGTCTCGTCTATTACCTCATGATTCAAAGACGTGGGTCGGATCTGGTTCGTACTTCCTCAACATCGACCGTGGAAGACGTTATGAACTTGTGACAAATTTGGCGGCAAGGCTAGACGATAGGCTAACGTTCCAATTCTTTCCAAAATTTCAAAGCGGTCCTATGTACCTCGGACTCGAGTTTTCCTTTCTTGCCAAATCGAGACAGTCCTCTCATTGGCGAGATCTTGAGAAAGACATGATCGCCAACTTGAAACTCCAACGGTCTCGCCTTCGATCCGTAAACTTTTCTCGATGACTCTGGGCTGTTCTCAACCTTTCTCGGATAATCTTTACCATTTCTACCGATTGCTGAACCAGCTCTGGGACCCGTTATATTTCTTTCTCCTACCTCATCCCAACACAACGGTGTTCTGAAGCCCCGCCATATAATGCTTCAAATGACGCCATTCGATACTCTGCTGAAAAACTGTTATTGTAGGCAAATTTCACCAAATGCAACTATTCTTCCCACTTGCCTTGAAAATCCAGCACACACACGCTCTCGTATATCTTCCAAAGTCTGAATAGTCCTTTTTGGGACCGCCATCCGTCTGTGGATGATAGGCCGTCTTGAATTGCAACTTAGTCCCCATGGCCGATTCGAGACTTTTCCAAAAATTGGCGATAAATCGGGATCACGGTCCCGATTGATACCGCACTCCATGAAGACGAACTATCTCGTCGTGCGTATAATTCTGCCAACCTTTCTAGCTCAAAGTCCTTTCGCCTTGCTGCTAGGAAGTGCGCTAACAATCGGTCTATCCACTATCACCCAAATGGAGTCGTGTCCCTTCCGGCTTCTTGGCAATCCCGTTATAAAGTCTATGGTGATGTGCTCCCATTTCCATTCAGGGATTTCCAACGGTCAGAACATCCCACCAGAACTTACAAAGTGTTGTGCCTTCACTTGTTGACACGTCAAACACTTGGCCACATGCTTGGCCACGTCCACCTTCATTCCATTCCACCAATAGTCTTGTGAAGGTTCTGGTACATCTTAGTGCTTGCCCGGGTGGATCTGTAAATTGCTCCCGTGAGCTTGACCAAAATCTCTTCCTTGAGCCCCAAATCATCGGGCACGCACAAACGTCCTCGAAACTTAAGAATTCCATCCTCGGACACCTGAAAAGTCCGGTTTCCTTTTAGTGTCGTCCATACTCAAAATTTTTACTGAATCTCAAGGTCCGTGGACTACAACGCCCCCTTGGCTTGCACTTCCGGCTCAATCCTTAATGTCGCCATCGGACCGGAGAGGTGTCATACCTCAAACTTAAATTCGAGTCCTGCGCTCTTTCTAATAAGGTCCACTCTTTAACCACCGTCATGATGCTCGATTTTCTGCTCAAGGCATCCGCTACCGGTTGGCCTTTCCGGGGTGATACAATATGTCGCGATCATAGTCCTTCAAACAATTCCATCCAACGCCTCTGCCTCATGTTCAACTCCTTCTGCGAAAACAAGTATTTGAGACTACGATGGTCCGTGTAGATTTGGAATCTTTAGCCACATAAGTAATGCCTCCAAATTTTAAGTGCGAAAATAATTCTTTGCTAATTCCAAATCGTGGGTCGGGTAGTTTATTTCATGTGGTCTTAACTGCATGATGCATAAGCAACCACTCTTCCATGTTGCATTAGCACGCATCCCAATCCTCTAAGCGAAGCGTCGCTATAAATCTCATACCCGCCCGGTCCTGAAGGGATCGTCAATACTGGCGCCGTCGTCAATCTTTGCTTCCCGGCACGAAAACTCTTTTCGCACTTTTCGTCCATTCAAACTTGGTTTCCTTCTTAAGCAACCTCGTCAACGGTGTGGCTATAGCTGAGAATCGTTCCACAAATCTCCGATAATAACCCGCCAGTCCTAGAAAGCTTGAACCTCAATGACGTTCATCGGTCTCGGCCAATCCATTACTGCTTCAATCTTTGCCGGGTCCACGGAGATTCCTTCTCCGGATATTATATGCCCAAGAAATGCTACTCGGTTTAGCCAAAACTCGCACTTGCTAAACTTAGCATACAGTGCGTGCTCCCTTAACGTCTGTAGAACCTTTTCCAAATGTACCTCGTGTTCCTCGGAACTCTTCGAATACACTAAAATATATCGTCAATGAAAACAATGACAAACTGGTCTAAGAATTCCTTGAATACCGGTTCATTAAGTCCATGAAAGCGGCATGGGCATTAGTCGATCAAATGGCATCACTTTGTAAACTCATAGTGTCCATATCTAGTCACGAGCGCTGTCTTTGGAATATCCTCCCTTTGGATCCTTAATCGGTGATACCCGTCCTTAAGTCAATCTTAGAGAATACCGAGGCTCCTTGCGGTGGTCGAGCAGTGTCGTCAATCCTTGGGAGAGGATACTTATTCTTGACCGTCACTTGATTTAGCTGGCGATAATCGATACACAACCTTAGCGACCCATCCTTCTTTCGACGAAATAAAACCGGCGCTCCCCTTCGAGACGCACTCGGTCGGATGAAGCCTTTGTCCAAAGGTTCTCTGCATCTCGAATCTTTAATTCCTTCAATTCTGACAATGACATCCTGTAGGGCGGCTTCGAGATTGGCTCAGTCCCAGGGGCCAACTCGATAACGAATTCTACTTCCCTTTCTGGTGGCAATCCCGGCAATTCCCGAGGAAAGACATCGGGAAAATTGCACACCACTGGTATATCCTCAAGCCGTATTTCACCTACCGTCGGATCAACCACACTGGCTAAATAACCTTGACAACCCTCGTCCAACAATTTAGTTGCTTCCACCGACGAAACCCAAGGGATCGAGGTTCCTCCTCGACTCCCTACAAATTCAAATCTAGGATGTCCAGCGGGCTAAACTGGATCACCCCGGTACTACCATCCATTACGGCATTCTTGTTTAACTAACCAGTCCATGCCCACAATCAAATCAAAATCATACATCGGCAACACAAATAGGTCTATCCCACTCTCTACACCACCAATCAAGATCTCATAATTCGGGCATCCTAGCGATATGCATATCTTATCCTTCAATGGCGTAGTCACACACAATTGTACTTCTAACATAACAGTTGAATCCTCAATTTAACAAATCGGCGAGATATAAGCGAATGCGATGCTCCCGGGTCGAATAATGCATATGCTATATGGTGGCACGGAGAAACCATACACAGACCACCTGGCGCATTTTCCACCTCTCTTCGTGCCATTGCATACATCCGTCCTTGTCTTGGTGATGCATTCATAATAGCGGTGAGCACTCGAGGCCCCGTTCCCAATTCGAGGTTGTTGTAGTATCGGGGCTCCCATGGGGCGTTGTTGGGGGCAATTCCTGATCTGATGATCCATACTCCCACACTTGAAGCAAGCCCCAAATCTGTTCTGCTGAAGGTTCGGCTTTCCGATGTTCTTCTTGATCGGTGGGACAAATCGCCTATTTCCCGCCATCGGTTTCTTCCCAAAACGGCGGTTGTCCCTAGCCGGGGCAAACCGCGATCCAGAGGCGGCTGCCCTATCCACTTGTTCCCACGCTTAATAGCCTAGCTCTCTCATACGGATCTTCATAAGTTTTGATTCACGGTATTAGGCAATGTCGCGAATGTCCGCCTTGATCCATCCGGAATCTTAGGTACCTTATCCTCCGGGTGTTCCACCATCCTTGGCGTGAACCTTGACAACCTAGCAAACTTTAGCCTCGTCTTGATCCGCGGTCATTGATCCTTGTGGTCTCATGGTTCTGCCTTCCTTTCTGGAAGCTCTCGGAAAAAAACTTTCCGGGAAGTTCTCGGGAGAACCGGCCCAAGTCGGCGGTCCCTTGAAAATACCGTCCTTTGGTGGCTCTCCACCAATCATTGGCGTTATCCTGCGGGCGATACACCTTGATGTCACCTTTTTCACCCTCGGTGCACCCACGCGCCCGAAGGCCTTCTCCGTTCCTCAATCCAGCGAGTGCGACCTCGGGATCACCTTGGCCGTTGAACCCGGTGACTTTAACTTCAAAAACTGCTCTACCAGGCTTAGACATCGGCCTAATCACATTCAGGTCCGGGTTGGATTCTCCACATTTCCCCGATTCCCACCATTTCCATTGTTTCCGTTATTCCCGTTGGCTCCATTGGCAACAGCAATGGCGGCCTCAACAGCAGTGGCGATAGTGGCATCTCTCTCCTGAGCCAATCTACCTCCAAGAATTCCAGCTTCCTCGAGGGCTCTTAGGATTCCATCAACCCTCGGATCCTCCGCAACCCTCACTTGTGGTTCGACACGATCCGGCTCGGGACCTCGACCTCGACCTCTACCTCTTCTACGGCCTCGACCTCTACCTCGTCCTTGGTTACCGTCTCTCCAACTTGCATGTCCATTCTCCTGCTATAATTCCCACATCGGGATTAGAAACCTAACCCAAGCTAAACCGGTCTAAGGTCCTAGGCAGGGAGCTTAACGCTACAGCAATCAATCACTCAGCATGCGATTGAGCATAAATAGCACAGGACTTCAGTCACAGAATACGTGTACTAACCTCGAGTCCCGACGCACCTGCACTTCACGGGTCAAATAACGCAGCCAATCAATCAAGACATAGACAGTCAGGAGGTACACTTAGCACACGAGGTCAACCTATTGGCTACCCAAGGTCATCGCTCCTTATCACTCCAGGCTTCGACCTAATTGGACCGAGCTAACCTCGCTCTGATACCAAATCAAACGGGGATGTCACGCCCGCACTTCTCGGTCATACCCTCATAAAGATCGATTTGTGTGCGGCGTTCCGGGATCGTCGCCGACCAAACCCAACACAATGATTCAAAGCGCATGCGGAAGTGATTAAAATCACCCGTACATAGATAAACGCATAACCAAGGATAACCATAAAAAATTCACACTTGTACTAGTATTAGAAATCATTTACAATATCCGGTACAACCCAACACCAACAAAAATCAAAAAGCGGATCAAGGCCACTACTGCAAAAAGGGGTAAATGGCTCGGGGTTCGGGCACTACAACTAGCTGGGGGCTCTTCTCAAAAAATGCATCGATGCGCTTGTCGTCCTCAAGGTCGGGGATCTGAAAAGTCGGTTTTCAACAACCGTGAGAATAAATCTCGGCCGAGTAATTCCCTAAACCTAAACTAGGCTAACATGCACCTCGACAAGTACTAAACAACACATAATACACACATAAGCGGCTCAGGCCCTCGGGCCTAAATTTAATCTCACTAAACCCTGCGGGTTAGGCGTCAAATCAACAAAAGTAGCTACGACATAATTTAATCACAGCATATACACGCGCATTTCTATGTCTACGCATGTTATGCATATGCTAGTCTTTCGCACTCATGCTCATGCCTCATCAATGCATTATCGCACACTTGCACACTAGCACTCAGCCATTTCTCAATTTCTCTTCCGACCAGCGTTAAGCGCGCCGGGTCCGACCAGCGTAAAAGCGCGTCGGGTCTATCACCGAGATCGATCTGCGGCTGCGTAACACGCATCGGGGCTCATGACACATTACCCGTGTAAAACGCATCAGGTTGGTTATCTTCCGGTAAACGGGCATCGGGTTAGGCGCAAATTCGACATGTAATTTATGCATATAAATCACCCAATTGAATTAGTATGAAACTTATGTACTCGAAACCCGCCAAGCCACGCTATTCTTAGTCACACTAGGCACGTGGCACTATGTCACGGAATTAATCACAACCAAGTATAAATCGACCAATTAATCTGCCAATCTAAACACTCCGGATAATTACACAATTAACCTCAAATTGATCGCGCCTTGTCCAATTAAATCCCCATATGGCCAGCCTCCAAACAGATTAATTCGGACCTATAAATATCCTCGAAATATTCCATTAGACCCACCAAAATATCACCCAAATCCGCCACCACTAGCCCAAATCGACCGCGCACTATAATCCACATATTAAATCCGAGCAGGTCCGAACTCGGCCCGATTTAGCCCAAACTGACCAGCCCATTTATTGCGCCTCTCGGGCCACTAATCCTCCATTAATTAAACATAATAATCCACCAAATCGACCACAATCAAAATCCCTAATCAATTTCTAATTTAACCCCTAAATTACCTAATTAACCCCTAAACCCGTCTAGAAATGTAAATTAGCCTAATTAGGGTTTAGGGTCAAACTCATCGGGTGTCCTGGGCGGCGGCGCCCAGCGGACGGTCCGACGAGCAAGCGAAAGGTAAGGTATAAAACCGTGAGGCAGACTACTGGGAGGCCAAATAAGGAGGAAGGAGGAAGAGGGCAGCCGGGTGGCGGCTGGCAATGGCGCGAATACAAGGGCGGGCCGGGTAACGAAGCGGGCGCGTTGGGCGGAGCCGAAGGGCGGGGCATGAGGTGGAATGGAGGGGAGAAGGTAAGCAAGACCAACAAGGCCCAAGGAAGAAGAAGGAAGAGAAGAAGAGGAAAAAGAAAAAAAAAAAAAAAGAAAAGAAGGGAGAGGAGAGAGAGGGGAGCAGGTGGGGGAGAGGACGTCTGCAGAGGGGGAAACGCCAAGGGTCCCGAGGAGAAGAGAGAGAGAGAGAGAGAGAGAGAGAGAAAAAGGGGGGGGGAAAATTAAAGAAATTAAATTTCATTTCTTTAATAAACGCAAACCGAGGGTCCAAATTCAAAAAACCGAAAATAGTTTACCGGGTCCTAAATAGGCCTCGCAAATAAAAAGGGACAAAGGCCAGATTAATGAAACCAAATTTTACCGAGGGATGTCTACTAGTCCAAATTCGCACCTGGTCAAAAACCCCAATTTTTTTCCATTATTCCTGACAATCTCGATACTGGCTATATTAATGTCGACACCGTCAATTTATTTAAATCCCGAAACACCCAAAAATCGACTACCAAGTTCAGGGTCTAAATAACGATTTAAAATTCGATGAAGTGCGATTTTAGCGAAATCTCTAGTTTAAATTAATAACCGAGAGTGATCGGTTCGGAAGGCGAGATTTTACCATAAGTGCAATCGACAAATTATCGTTTTATAAACCCCAAAATGGATCAAAAATCCGGAATGTTACATGATGCCGGGCCAGGTAGTATCTGACCTACATCTTGCCAGCTTTTATCGTGCACTAAGAATACCAAGTGGGGCCAAGCGTGTGAATTGAAGCGGGAGATCATCTATGGTGTTCAAGATACCTTCTTGTGGTGAAATTTCAATTACTTGCTCAAGAAAAGAACGGAATGCCTTCAACGGCAAACAGCATAAGTTCTTCTTGACATGTTCTACAGAACTCAAATTCTTAATTGTCTATGTTGCTTATATAATAGAGAATAACTGAGCAAGCTAGTGTTGTCCTCACGTTAGATCCGAAGCCGAAATTGGTAGCTTACTTCACTATCACCATTTATGCAACATATTATCCCAAAGTTGAAAAAATATGCTGCTCCTTCTTTAGGTGACTGGAATGGTGCAAGATGCCATACTAATTACATGTTCACACCATAGAAATAACGTGGACTTGGTTAAGTATTTTTGTTCATTGAAGGACTTTAAGAGTGTTTTCCCCATCTTTCCTGCAATACAAATAGCATGAGAGAAGAGGGAGGCTTTGAAGTAATAAAGAAGGTAATTCTAAATCTCTCATTTCGCCTCAAGGAGCACATGAGCTCCTATGGAGAAGGAAATGAGAGAAGGCTGATAGGAAAGCATGAAACAGCCAACATAGACACATTTCCTTGGGTAATGCTCAGAAGAAGCATACCAACTACTAGTCAAATTCAAAATTTGCCCATTAAAATTGAACTCCTTTTTTTTTTGTGATGCCTGGATTACTTGAATTCCGTCGTGCAGGTAGCTACCAATCGCGGTTGCCTAATCCGTGTGGGCCGTGACACTGAGAAGCAAGGAAAATGTATTATAACAATGACCATATCTTTTCCCTTTTGTGCTCTGTTTGAGTATCAATTGGAGACCCTTAACTTTCATGGATAATTCAAGAAATGCAGCCATAAAAAAAATAGTACATAGAAAGTACTTATTGTTCTTTTTGGGCTCAGTTGATTCTATCATCATTACTATGAAAAAAATTTTAACTGTTAACACTCATAAAGCATTCCCCCAGTTTTGCTTCCTAAACAAATGTAAATCTCCATATCAATCCTTATTAATCCAATATTTATGAGACTTTATTGAAGTTAAGACTTGGACATCTCAGCTCTTTATGAGCCTCAAAAAGCTTTCTGGAATTCTTCATTGTTTCTAAATATTGATTAAACATAGAAAGTTCACCTTCCTTGCTCAGTCAATTAATGGCTTAAATTGGTACACAGGTTACTTGGAAGATAGGGGCCCCGCCTCAAACATGGACCCATACGTCATGACCTCATTACTTGCTAAAACTACAATTTTATGAGAGCCCACCCTTGAGGCTGAAGCTCTTGCTACTCAAAAGCTAGCATTGAAGATCTAAAGTTCGAGCTGCTAGTCAAGCAAGGCCGAATGCATTGATCAAATCGGTGAGGTCCTACAAGCCGAGAGACTATGAACCCCTTTTCCTAGAGGGAGAGAAAATTGGGTGTCCAAGCTTTGACCTTGTCTCCTTTACATTGGTTCCATCTCGCATTCGCAAGTAGTCTCAACATTGTGGTCACTTGAGTTCACCATTACCCTTTAGCATCGTGGACATCTTTTTGTGTTACTGAATGTTTGGATCACTTGAGTTCAACATCACCCTTTAGCATCATGGACATCTTCTACCGTTCGAATTATCAGTTACTTTGGTATTTCAGCACAATTGATCCAAACATTCAGTGTGTCCTCATATGCTAAACACATTCTATTTGGCATGTTCGACTTTGGTTTGAATAAAAGGCAGTTTGACTTCTAAGTCAGTAAAACATAATATGCACCGCTTAGTTTCATATCTTCCAATGTCTTATTAACAGAACTTTGGGAAGTATAAATAGAACGCAATCCTCGGGGTCACGCGAGTTGTTTCATGGAACTTGGCAATTCTATTTTCTTTGTGAGACAAAGAAATATTCTCATTAACATGCAAAGTGCAGTACAAACACAAAAACAACAATTTGGAAATAATATTACTTACCATTTTGCTTCTGCAGAACGGAAAGTTACTCAAGTTCGTTTCTGTTAATCTCCTCCTCACACCAATTTAATTGTTTTGTTCAACAACAGAACAGATAATTAGCAATAACACTAATACTAAGTTATGTATGTTGACACCTGAATTTTGCTGGCAAGTCTAGTATGCATTTATAAAAAAAATAATAATAAATGAAAAAACTGATAACAAAAAAATAATAGATTAAAATCAGGCCCAATCAAACTTCGATTCATTAAATCCAATTCATGAAACCCATGAAGTTTGAGAGTTGGACCCGGCCCATCAAAGCCCATAGCCCGGCCACCTCATTTGAACCGAAGAGGGGGCTCTCTCCCTCACACACCTCACAAACACTCGGCTGAGGACACACGCTTACTTTGGACCAGCACATGTATGTGCACTTATAGTAAGATAGGAATAAAGCGGAAAAAAGAATTGTGAAGTTTTCTGTATAATTATGTATTTTGATCATGGCAACAAAATCACGATACCAACTCACGTGGTTTTAGAGTAGTTGTTCCCGAGTTCTGATATTTCAAGTTTCTATTTGTCTCTCTAATTATATATTTGGACGCTTTAATTTTAGGTCAAAGTCCATTTCACATGTGCAGGTTAGTGTTAATATATCTAAATATTAAACCATGTGTTCATCTCACAGATTAAGTTTAAAACAGCTACAGTAGTGGTCACACAAAATTTAGCCGAATACGTCGCGGTACAAGGAGATGGTCCGGCACATGCAAAATCCGGTCATCAATTCAACACCGGTCGCTGAACTCACCGTCGAGGAGCGGAACCTCCTCTCTACTTCTGATGCTCCTGGTTTTGGCTCTATTCAGGTGCGATTGTTGCACAGCTTTCTATTCGTACCTAATTCTATAATCTAACTTGCGAATATCTTCAATGAACTTGGCATCACGCCGGACTTTTGCGGCTTCGAACTCCATCTTCGTCCTCATCAAAGGGGAGCCCCTGCTTGACACAATTAGACTACCGCCGGACAGAATTCGCGATCTCCACCATCCACGCGATCGTCTTGCTCTAGTCGAAGGCAAACAAAAGAAGAACATGTGGAGCTCTTCGAAGTGTTGGATCTGAACCAGCCATTTGGTTTGGACCTAGACAGGGTCAAACAAACCAAGCACAAAGTCCATCAAGTCCCCCTTTTTCTCTTTCAATGCCCGAAAAAGGAGAGCGTTCTTCCTCCAAACAAATTCTTGCAAATTAATTTGGTATTGGTGAATTAATTAGATCATCGGTAACTTACGAACCACACTTGTAAAGTTTAAAAAGGTAAGCAATTTATCATTTTATTTGGACATAGGTAAATTCCTTACAATGCGGGTAATCAACTAATGTTAATTGTGAAATTTCGATGAAGGTGGTAATTCACTAAATTATAGGTTAATCCCGTTAAAATATTGTCTCACGTTACTTCACAATGGGTCTTACGTACTATTTATATACATGTGAGTTTCTTTCACTTATCAACTTAAACTTTTAGATTGAATTTTCTAACAAATTCCGTATAGTTTTAGCATATTATGAATCACGTTTGTAAAATTTGAAGAAGTTGGTGGCTTACTAATTTTGGATAAGTACACTAAAAGTACAATTGAGTTATAAAACTTATAAAAGTACAAGCAAGTCCTAAAACTTATCAAATTGGTGTAATCAAATCCCTCAATTACCTTAGTCCTTCTTGGCTAATGAAAAATGTTGACATAATTTTTTAAAATATTTTTTTATTTCCTATGTGCTGATCACGTGAAACATAAGCTAAAACGACGTTGTTTTGGTCAAACCTGATTTTAATACAAATTTTTTTGAAAACTATAATAAACAAATAAGGTCAATAGGAGAGAGAGAGAGAGAGAGAGAGAGAGAGAGAGGAGGCAAGGGCTACAAGAAAAATATGGTGAGTTACTAATTTTGTGGAACGTTAGTAGATTTACTATAATGTCGGTAAATCACTAATGATACTTGCAAAATTTCATAGGAGTTAGATGATTCACTACTTTATTTGGGCATCGGTAAAATCTTGATAATATCGGTAATTTATTAAGGGGTGAACCGACAAGTGACAGGCAATTGAACGCTGATATTTTTTTAACCAACAATATTCGAAAATTACCAGCAATAGTAAAACTTTTACCAACACGGAAATCTTTCTGCATTTAAGGGCACGGGAGGGAGGGTAGAAGTCTGCCTCAACCAAGAATGAAAAGCGGGACAGAAGCAGTGGTACTCATAGAGATGCAAAGCTCTTTCATATATTTTCTGTTTGTCTCTCTCTAATTTATGTCTTGAAAATGCGATGCATAAAGCCAAAGCTGGCCAAGCTAACGCCTGCTTCTACAACAATTGATTCTCATCTCTTGCTCTCGTGTCAAGCAAAGTATATATGCAAGAACAGATGGAATTTCTCAAGCAATAGCGACTGGTGACATAACAATCCAGACTTAACATTTGCTTTAATGTTTAATTAGAAACTAACGGAGGGTAAATTTATCACGAATGCATCAGTTTGGGTTTTTAGTGGTCAAAATATTAGTTTGGAGTAAAATTGTCATAAGTGTACTAGTTTGGGATTTTTCCTGGTATTAACACAACTTTTTCATATGCAGTGGTTTCTTTACTTGAAATTTTGAAAAAAATAAATAAAGTACGAGTTTTGACACTATGGAACGATTTGACACTAAAATAAATAGGCAGCTGAATTGTATCGAAACGGTTCTTTTAGATGAGAAGGCAAGTCGTCGTTCATTTCTATTTTCGGTTATTTTGCTTGCCAATTGATTATTTTTCGGTTGTTTAGAACGAATACAACCATGGTTCTATCAACAGCAACATTGCACATTGCTTTAGAGATTTGCTAAAGGCAATATATTTTTTGTGAAGAACAAGGATACTAATCGTGTTGTTAGTGACAACAAGCACATGATTCAAGCTTTATACCAATAAGATTGTGAAAGAAGTTGGAGAAGATGACATGGCAATGCCTTATATAGATTTGACGTTTGTTGTTGAGTTGAGAACCAACACAGCACGATTGAAATGGATTAAGTTTCGACAGGTATTACATTATACTATTTTGTTATAGTGATGATAATTTTTAGATCACAAGTTGAAGAGTTATTGAAAAGAGATGTCATGGGCCAAAAATGTGGAGAAGTAGCGATAGTTATGAAGAAAGTAAATGGTGCCAAAGTGAAAACCATGCCCACTGAGCTCAAAGACAATAATAGGTATAGTCTAATTATCATGTACCTAAAATTTGTATAAATTTAAGCATCTTTTGCAAATTGTAATATTTTATTTTCTCGAAGGTCCAACCAGATATGTCTCCCCTCATGGGATGACTTTGTAGATAAATATCGAAAGACCAAATATATGTGCCCATATAAGCATGAGATGGTCATTTTTACTTGGGGTGAGCAATGAATAGATTGATAAATTCCTCGTGTGATTTGGCCAAAAACCAACCCGGTGAGGCCAGTTTCCGAGAAAAATATTTGGAAACCGACCTTGACCTGATAGGTTTCTCGTTCAGGGTAGAATCGGCTCAAAACCAACCCTAATATAATATTTAACATTATGTTCGAAATTATAGTTATATAATTTGCTAAAATTATAATCTCACAATGTTCAGCAAAATATTTAATACCATAATGAACAGTAGGGTATAGCCTTTGCCTGCCAATGGACATCGAGACTAGCGGGAAAAAGAAAGGCAATGTCTAATCTCATGAATTTAGGAAAAGCATTAACAAAATACGGAAAAAGAATATATAAGTAATACTCAATCGAATCGTAAAGCAAGAAAGTAATTCTATAAAGAGTACCTAATTATTAAGATCAATATATCTATGTTTATAATATAGAAAAGGAAAACAAAGAAACTTTGATTAGATAATATTTCCATGGTTGTTAAAGAAAAAAGGATTTGGGGAGACCATCTAAGATATAGCTGTTTCCTGTTAAAATGAACATAATCGTTTGCGAGATTACTTGGGAGATCAAATACTTGCCGCCGATGTTTTGGGTTGTAACTTGAACATTTCACTTTTAGCACTAAAATTTTTCCTACAAAAATATTATTATTGGATATAAAAGAACCATTCCATCGAACAAAAGAAAGTAATCAGGTGTGACCCCATTTGCAAGAATGAAATGCAAAGAAATCCCTTTCTTGTGTTAACGGTAACTGAGGAGGCGAAGGAAGGGATCAATTCCCAAGTTTCCTTCTTATGTCGACATAAGAAAGGAATGTT
The DNA here is from genome assembly GCA_024733475.1 of Syzygium grande. Taxonomy (NCBI): domain Eukaryota; kingdom Viridiplantae; phylum Streptophyta; class Magnoliopsida; order Myrtales; family Myrtaceae; genus Syzygium; species Syzygium grande. Next base: position 10,272,838 of record JAMXDD010000007.1, on the reverse strand, counting down.
CCTCTTTTCTTTCTCTATATAATGTGTGACGAGGACAAATGCAGGCAGCACTCAATAACCATTTCTTCACTGTTTCTTATCTTGTTGCTTGCATTTCATTCAGGCTTGCTGCTGTCGAATTTGATCCTTTGGTACCACCCCCACTCCTGGTAATTTTGCTCCCAGTTATTTTCGCCATGCGTGCATCGGTTTATTGTTTTATGAACTATAAGATTAGTGATTTGTTTTCACTGGCATTTTCATCGCCTTTAATCATGGACCTCGGACTCGATTGCTGTGGGTCCTATATGCACATTGATTTAGGTCTCATCTTGTAATGTGCGTGGATGATGAGAATTCCCCTCAAGTTTGTCCATCTCCTGTGTCTGATTTCAAGCTCTATGCTTTCATAAGCATTGGCAAAACAGCTAAAGGCTTGTTTTAATTTTTTTGAATCCAATCTCATTTCAGACGCATGCTAACAATGTTTTTTGGTCTGAAACATATGAAATTTTCACACTAATTACACATAATCTTTTCATAATTTTTTTAATAGTTGAATTATATTTTAAATTTTAACAGAGAGAAAAAAAATACTTTTGCTTTTTTAAAAAGAACAAACAAACAATTCCCAAGAAATTTCAGCCAAGCCAACTCTTATCATCATGATCATTTTCTTTCATTATATTTTATCATGTGTCGTTTGTGAAACCGAACCAAGTATATGTAATACATACATATATACATATAGGCACATACACACACATCAATCAATAATAAAAAACTTCATTAAAATGGAGTTAAATGGTTGGCCCACATCATCACAAAGTTCCATCCCTTCCCACTTTCCTTAACATCAATTAGACATATTACTATACAATAAAGTAGAGGAAGACTCAATCATCTAATTTAATCTAATATAATTTTCCTAGAACAATATATCAACATTAACTTGCCTTACTTATTGAATTAGATTATATAAGTATACAATAATTATATATAATAGAAAATATTTAAGATGACAAACATTGATTGCAAAACTCCAATGTACATACATACTTTACAACAAAGTGGGAAAGAACTTAATCATCCCATTTAATCTTTCACATACAAGAGCAAAAACATGGACTTGCCTTACTTATTAAATTGGACGTGATCTTTTACATATCCAGTGAACTGGTTTCACTTTCATCCCAATTTAATTGTGGTCCAAACTCCAGCCTCAACTCTCTCACAATCCACCAGATACATAAAAGATTACATCCTACCTTAACGAGTGAATTGATGGGGGTATTTAAGGTAAGAGGATCAAAACAATTGCTTAACAGGATTATTTCATATGGATAGGCTGCTACTTGTCAAGGGAGATTCACGCCAATTGTATACAACGACGTGTCAAAAGGACATAGGCCACCACCAAGCCCAATAGAAAGGTGTAGGGAATAGGCAGGGCCATCCCTAATGAGTTTTGCTCTCAGCTTACTATGTCCAAACTCTCCAAAACATATCAAACAAATAAAAATAACCTAGGATCATGCCACTTATCTCAAGTCATTCTTGCATGGAGTAATGCTCATGTGAAATAACCTGTAACAAGTTCCAGATAATGGCATTTGTTAGTAAATTTAGGTAATTGTATAAATATGAAACCAACCCAACTTGAGAGTTCATTGAAATACACGAAAAGGATTGTCATGCATAGAGAAAATGCATAAAAGGTAATGATTAAGACACATTCCTATTATTGGGTGGATGATAAGAATGTTACAATATAACAAACGTAGATGCGTGACGCGCACAACACATTATTGTGAGAAGACTACTCATACTTTGTATAAAAAAAAGAAACAATTACTATCATAATAATATAATAATTGTAGCATTTTTTTTAGTGTAAAAAGAATTATAAAAGCTGTTGCAGTAAGTAAGAAGAGCTTGTCTATTTGTCATTAATAGAAAAAAGCAAAAATAACTTTAGATTAAAAAATAGATGATCAGATAGGAAATTCAGCAAAGATTTGATTGTATATATTGAGTAGAGCTAAATTAGAAGATGAATATGTTGGGGGATAGAAATAAGAGCTAGACTTAAAAGACAAAAGAGATGACTTGTCTTATAGTAGTTGTTAAAGAAAAGCTACAAATTTCAGTTATTTGAAGGATTTCAAACTAATCGATATGATTACAATAAAAAACTGAAATAGTAAAAGATTGTGTACAGATATAGGATTTTACTTTGCATAAATGTGCGAGTTTTGGAATTGTCTAGTATGGGAAGAGCTTTACGGCAGTTCTATTTATTTATTTTTGGACAATAGGAAAAAATAAAGGAAGGAAAAAAAATATAGAAGCATTGATCACAAGAAGCAAATGACTTTGTGAGATTAGCAAGGAGAGTGAACTTCCTTAATCAAACTGTAATGTTTTAGTAAATAATAGCAATAATGTCACGTGACAATATGAATGAGAGTTTTGAATTGAGATGTGTAGTGTTGGTATCAAAATGTTAACAAATCCATTATGTTTCTTATGTGTATAGAACTTTCTATATCCCCAGAAAGAATCCCTACCCTAGTGTGTATTGCATATATGTAACTATATATTCCCATATATATATTGATTTCTAATTAATTGTATCTCACATCTCACGGTGCTCGAATATCAAAGCAAAGTAACATTCCCTAAGTTTATAACGTAAGCTTAGTTACTAACTTCGTCATACATTAAATCCATCCAAAGAGTATGAAAAATGATTGGTCATCTTTTCACAAAAAGGTAAAGAATGAAACCGTAAAAAAAAAACATCATTTTTCTTGCGGGCATCGGATGTGACGTGAGTGGGTTTGCATTTTTGGTCGAGGCTTGCGTGGATGATCAGAATTCCTGTCTATAATAAGCTGAAGTCAGTCATAGAGTTGATAATTATATTTGTTAGGCTTTTGATTTGCTAGTCTCTGGTGAGATGTCTCTAGCCTTGGACCTACTACACTAATATCTTTTCATTCACATAGAGACAGAGAACAAAAATGGCGGAAGCTGTCATCGTCGGTATTGCTGGAAAGATCGTTGCTTATTTGGTTCCTCAAGCACTAGAAAGTGTTGGAAAGTTATGGGGCATTAAGCATGAGCTTGAGGTGCTCGGGGACACTGTGTCTCCACTCTTCAGGCAGTGTTGGACCATGCGGAAGAGCAATACCACCAAAGTCCCCAAATTAAAGATTGGGTTGATAAACTGAAAGAAGCTTTCTATGATGCACAGGATGTGCTTGAAGAATTTAATATAGAAGCCATGACAAGAACTGAGGGGCCACAATGAAATGATGAAGGAGGTAAGGATATTTTTCTCAAGTTCAAACCAGCTTGCTTTTAAAATGAAGATGAGTTACAAACTAAGAGCAGTTAGGGTGAGAATCGAAGCCATTAAGGCTGATAAGGGAATCCACTTGGATGAGCTCCCCAAGAGAGAGTGCAGGAAGAGAGAAGAGACGCATTCATTTATACGTGAGGGAGATATTATAGGGAGAGATGAAGATAAGAAGGTGGTCATGGAATTTTTACGGGATTCAGACATGCAAGAGAACGTTTCCATTCTTCCAATAGTTGGTATTGGGGGGCTTGGAAAAACAGCTCTTGCTCAATGTGTGTATAATGATGGCATTGTCAATAAACATTTTAACTTAAAAATGTGGGTTTGTGTCTCTGATGACTTTGACATCACAAAAATAGTGAAAAATATGATAGCTTGTGCAAAGAAGAAAGAACCAACCGAGGTTGCGATGGAACGGTTGCAAAGTGAACTGAGGGGAGAGATTGATGGAAAGAGATACCTCTTAGTTTTAGATGATGTGCGGAATGTAGAACGAGAAACATGGCTGAGCTTGAAAACTTTATTGTTGGGAGGTGCTAGAGGAAGCAAGATCCTCATAACTACACGCCTTCTTTCGGTTGCAAAGATCACCGGTACTACTCCACCTCATCTTCTCGAGGGCTTATATGAAAGTGCGTCTCTTGAATTACTAATGCAAATGGCTTGTTGTAAAAAAGAGGAGATGCAAGATCCTGACATGCTAGCTATTGGTAAAAATATAGTTAAAAAGTGCTCCGGGGTTCCATTGGCTGTTCGAACTATTGGGAGTTTACTCTTTAAGAAAAGTAAGCAAGAATGGTTGCAATTCAAAGAAAAAGAGCTCCTAGATGTGTCTCAAGGGGAACCCGGCATAATATCAATACTTAAGCTTAGTTATGACCATCTTCCTTCACATTTGAAACAATGTTTCGCATTTTGTTCATTGTTTCCCAAAGATTATGAGATAAAGAAGCAAACTTTGGTCGATCTTTGGATGGCAGAAGGATTTATCCAGCAATCAAATAAAGGTCAGCATTTAGAAGACATTGCTTGTGAATATTTCAATGATCTATTGTGGAGCAACTTCTTTCAAGATTATCGGGAAGATGAGAAGACTTGCAAGATGCATGATTTCGTGCATGATCTAGCATGCTTGGTTGCCGGGACCGAGTGTTGGGTGGAATGGGATCGCACAAAATCCATACATGAGAGAACTCGTCATGTATCATATGGTTCAACTTTCAATTTGACGGGTGAATTTCTAATCTCATGCTCAAAAGCAAGTGCGTTGAGAACATTTCTGTCTACTAAGAAGAGTCATTGGCAAATGGAACCAACATGTGAAGCAGATCTACGCCAACTCATTCAAAGTTTCAAGAGGTTGCGCGTCTTGGATCTGCATACCGCATATGTAGAGAAGGTGCCAAGGTCCATTTGTAAGTTGAAGCATCTCACGTATCTCGACTTCTCTGGCAATGGCAATCTAAAAAGGCTTCCTAACTCCATTACGAGATTGCAGAATTTGCAAACTCTTAATCTCAATAGCTGTTCTAGCCTTGAAGAATTGCCAAGGGGTATAAGGAAGTTAGTCAGCCTTCGAAATCTAGACATAGATGGTTGTGAGAAACTTGGTTATTTGCCATGTGGACTAGGGCAATTGAGTTCTTTGCATAGGTTAACGCTTTCATTTTGCCTAAAGATAAAGCTCTTGCTAAGAATGGTTGTGAACTTGGGGAGCTAAAAGAGCTTAATAACATCCGAGGAAGCCTTTGCATTGAGAATTTGGAAAGCGTGACGGATGCAATAGCAGATTCCAGGGCTGCGAACTTGATAGGGAAGCATTCAACGGAATCTTTGAAACTTGAATGGGGCGATTTCGATCTTGATGATTCATAATTGGGAATAGGGATGAAGTGCTATTAGATGGATTGAGGCCGCACTCAAATCTGCAGAAGTTGACGATCGATGGATATAAAGGTGAGAGCTTTCCAAGGTGGATGATGTATAACCTTGTGTCTTCTTTGCCAAAATTAGTTGAGGTAGGCTTCCACAATTGTGGAAGATGTAAACGTCTCCCTCCACTGGGCCAACTACCTCACCTCAAGTCTTTAAATATTTCGGGGATGACTAAATTGGAATACATCGAGTCGGACCATTCATCCGCTCCGACAAAATCATTTCCTAGTCTATTGAAATTAGATATCTATTATTGTGAAAAATTGGAAGCTGTCCCACCAACTCCGCATCTTGAGGAGTTAACGCTGACTAGGGCCCACCCAGCGTTGATAAATATGATGGTTGGCCTTAATAAATTGAAGATTATGGAAATCTGGATTATGGAGTTTCTAGAATGTGTGCCCGCGGAGTGCTGGAAAAGTCTCACCTCCCTTGAATCTCTTCACATCGGTGCATGTCGTGCGTTAACTTCCCTCTCAAAAGCAAAGCGGCTTCACCACCACCACCACCTTTGGGTATGCGGCATCAATCCAACCAGGTGGATCTCGATTCTTGGGATTCCGAGGAGCTGCATTTATCCAATCACGGCCAAAAGCGGCGGGCAACAACCTCATCTTGGAACTTCCAGGTCTCCGCTCCGTGGATCTCTCTTACCTTCCAAAACTAGCATCTCTCCCCGGTGGCTTCTCCGGTCAGCAATCTCGAGGTTCTCTCTATCCATATTTGTGAGGAGCTGGATATATGCAAAGGCGAGGCGGCGACCTCATCATCTTGGATTCCCATGGAGGACTCCATCACGGTCTCCGCTCCGTGACTCTCTTTGACCTTCCAAAACTAGCATCTCTCCCGGTGGCTTCTCTGAGGCCAGCAATCTCGGCGTCTCCAATTATTAGGTGCTACAATTTGAAGGAATTACGGAGCGGATCGAGGCCCTTCAATCACTTCAACGGCTTCACATCGGCGGTGCCCCTCGTTGACATCATTACACCTTTCCTCTATGAATGGGAAGGCTTGCATCCCTTACTCACTCGCATCTCCGATTGCGAGGAGCTTGAATCATTCAAGACGAAAGCGGCAACAACAACCTCATCTTGGATTCCCATGGAGGACTTCACGGTCTCCGCTCCGTGGATCTCTATAGCCTTCCCAAAATAGCATCTCTCCCACAATGGCTTCTCCAGGCCAGCAATCTCGAGCGTCTCGAAATTAAGAATTGCTCCAATTTGAAGGGATTACCAGAGCAGATCGAGGCCCTTCAATCACTTCGACAACTCCGAATCTTCTATTGCCCCTCGGCGATGTCATTACCGAAGGATGCGAAGGCTCGCGTCCCTTACTCACCGGAAATCTTGATTGCCCGGGTGGAGAGGAGGTGCAAGAGATGGAGGCGAGGATGAGACAAGATCGCTCATATCCCCCACATAACTCACGGTCCCTTTTCTACTTTACGAAGGTATCACGAGGACCTTTTTACCGGAAATTTTACATGGAGAATAATTCTCGGTTGTGTGTTTTCGATTACTTGATTTGATTCTGGGGGACATGGACGGATCGGCAAGAGAGGGAGGACACATATCTCACGATCCCTATATTCTCTCTAAAGGTGCGTGGGACCTTTTTTTCATGAACAATTTCTCGATTCGGGGACATGGGACAGATCGCTGAAAGGTTTGGACATGTCCTTGAATGAACGTATTCTTGGGTGTGAGAACATCGCTTTATCCCCATCCGTGCGAGAAAAACGAAGAAAAAATTCATACTCCTCATCCAACTCCAAGCTCATTAAATCTGGCTCGTGACTGGTCTTTGTAGATATAGCGTTGCAATCTCATTATTTGATTTCACGGGGTGTGAAATGCCCGCCCATCAATGATTACGGAAAACTCTCGTACATGGAGTGATGAGATGTTTCTCTCAAGAATGGTTTCTGGTTTACTTCCCTTAAAAATAACTTTTATCTCAATGTGTTCCCATAGAATCGGGGTTACGCATAGATCTGCAGCAGCAGATCAAGGGTATGAATGGCGACAATGAAATATGTAGCGTTTTTCTTTTCACATGCTACAAGCTACCGATCTATTTATTCCTGAAAACAAGCGATCCCTAGACCTGTTGAGCACCTGTCTAAACTTCCAAAGTGGAATTACTATGGATCAAGTACTAAAGTGATCTTATTGTGAGCATTTGACAGCAACACTTGTAAAACTAAGAGCTGCAAATGGTTTTGTATTATAGCGGGGTTCTGAAGTCTCTCTCTCTATGAAGAGTTTGAAAGGAAATGCAATGGTGAGAGAGAGAGAGAGAGAGAGAGAGAGAGAGAGAGAGAAGGAAATGCATGTTCTTGGTTTGTTGTTCAGCCATTCTGCAGAGGTTCTCGTGTAAGTCCATTGCCAATTTTGAGCACCATCTTAAGCAATTGAGTAAATGTTTGACATTAAAAGAGGTCTTATGACAGTTGGACTCGGTGTCTAATCTATGACTCTCCATTTTGATCACCGTGAGGTTGTCCCACTCATTTTGTTTGGTCGACAAATGACATGTTCTTCGTCTCGCTTACATAGCAATCTCTACAAAAGAAATGCATTTGTGTGAGGCAGGATTAATGAACGAAGCAGTAGTCTTTGTTGTTTTTTTTTTTTGATAACTATCTTACCAATTTTAAGTATATGTTATGGACCTCATGTAGACTCGATTTCTCTTGTATCCACTCTTGTCTCAGATCCAATTTTGATGACAAATGACTTGTTTTGTTGTTCTGAATTTGTATCTTAGTTGTCAATGTTTGGTTTTCCTTATTTGCCGTCATGCAAACTTATCTTCACTCAATTTCCTGATACCGTGACTTTACATTTCCAGATTTCTTCCAGATTCCTTAAACAAAACAAGAGAACTGTAGATCTAGTAGGTAATGAGAAAATGAAGGCCAGCACCAATGTTAGGCATATTGTTATCCCTTGTACAAGCTCGGCTACATCTCAGGTTATCCCAGACATAGTACGCTGTTATGGCAGGTTAGTTGTTTCCATTTCCATTTCTTTAATGCTGTGCTCTTTTGTTGGTCACGAGATATCTTTGAACAGTCTTTCAACTTTCTTCTCTGGTTGGAATTTCTTTAGTGGAGGCCGTACTATAATTTTTACTGAGACAAAGGAATGTGCTTCTCAACTTTCGGGATTGTTACCCGGAGCGCAGCCATTGCATGGGGACATCTGACAAGCCCAACGAGAGGTAAATGATGAATATCTGAAAACCCAACGAGAGGTAAATAATGAATATGCAGAATCTTTATAGGTATTATTCCATGTAAGAGTATTAATGTCATAAGACACCGGAGAGGAGATGAACAAAGAAGAGAGAGCATGCTTTGTTATACTAAATTACATGACTAGGAATAGTTGGTTTACACCTTTTTGGTTGTCAACCACAGATAGTGGGTGACAATGTTGTCTAGTTCCTTACTATGTTAACAAGTCAACTCACCTAATTTGCCTAGTAGTTCATTTCCTTGGAGACTGCTGATTTAATGATGTGTGGTAGTTGCATGAGTTATAAATGATAAGGGATATAAATGGTACATCCAGAGGCAAAGAGATTGGTCTGTAGCCAAAAATTCCCTTTCATTATAAAATATTTTCAGCGAATAAAGGTGGCTGATGCTTTTAGTGGGGGTACCTACCCTCTTATTCTCAAGTGATGAATGCACAGGTATAGGCTTCAATAGAATGAATTATTAGTATTTGTTTTGGATCCGATTCATTGGTAGGTCCAAAGATCATGGCTGTGGAAACAATATTCTTTTGTTAATTTATAGGGGCTATCTGTTTAAGTGATGCATTCCTTGTATGTCACTTATTCTCTGGCTTTGTGTATGCAAGTATTTCTAGAAATTAACTCTCACACTCTAGGGCATGTTTGGTTACACATAAGCAAAAGCCAAAAGTGCTTCCTGCAAAAATTTAAAATATTTTTTAATCTGAGAAAAACTATGAAAATATTATATCTGAATTTAAGTGTCAATACTTGAGTGTAGTGATAATTTCAAGACTTTAAGATTTTAAAAATGTGGTTACACTTGCTGGTTTCAGGTCTGGCAAGTTTATGACATTAGTGGCCTCAAATGTGGCAAAGACGAGGATTGGACATCAATGATGCCCGTTAATTATCCGTATCTTTGTATATGGTATGTTTTGATTTGCTGTTTTCTAAATGCAGTCATGCTGATAGTCGGCCTTTTTTTTTTTTCGTAAGTGCGAGCCTCCTCGTGACGTTGAAGCCTATATTCACAGATCTGGATGCACAGGATAGCTGGTAATTGTTCAACTTGAAACCTGCATTTTCCATAGTGTCATTATCTCGCAGGCTAGCCAGGATGCTGAGGGCAATATTGTTTTCTAGGCAATCTTTGGGTAGTTGTCATGCTGTCACGATCCAAGAAGGGCAAACGTATCTAGGATCGAAAAATAGTCCGGTGTAAAATTTGAACATATGGCTGCTCCGCGACCAAGTGATGCTGCTTTCAGCTGCTGGCATCGAAGCTGCTTTGAATCAATAACACAAATTTCTGATAGCTACGGTCATTCTTTTTTCTTTGAGAAGCTGAATCATTGCGTATAACAATGAGATGCTAATATTCTCCAAAATGCTGTGTTATTCCGGCATTTAAGTCTGCTGCGAGCAACCATCAACACGTCCGGCATGTCGCCAGGTGGGAATTACCCCGCAAAGGCTCTTGCTAAGGCTCACAAAGTTTATTTTTTCACTCACGCCATGTTACTTTAACAAAGCTGATCGCTTATTATTTTCTTTAATCGCACTTCCTTGACATGCATCTCTTTTCCTTCTTTCTTTGGTTATTTAACAAATATAATCTGTACTCTTCCTTTTTCAGGATTATAGTGAAATAAAGAGCAGATCACTGCTCTCGTCACTTGAGAACCATGTAACCTTACTTCTCGAGACTGGAAGGCCCATTTATATACCTTCGTAAGTATGCAAGATCTCCGTCTGCAAAAAGTTGTGTTGCTTTGCAATCTTGCTTTGTAGATATTAAGGGATGTGGGCGGGCCCCTTCTAGCTTTGGTATTATATTCGATTCGCACCGATCCGACTCTACGGGCTTATATGTCACTTGATTTTTAGGTATGCTTTTAGTGTCCCGAGGAGATTCTTGCCCAAGAAAAGTAGAGTCCGTGAAGGGTCTTACTCTCACAAAATGATGGAAATGGCGTTGTATTTGATGTGGCACCAAGATCCGGATACTTTCCTTCTTTGTACTTAAACCACGGAACTCATCGGGGCTCCTAGGTCATAAGTGATGCTGCACCTTACGCACACTTTTCGTAGATTTTTCTCTTATTATAGCGGAGTATGTTTGCGAGTCCATCAGCCTAGTGTAGCGCTTCAATTAGATTCTTGTTATATGGACAATGATTGATTTTGGTATTTATTTCCCTCCTCCTGGGTTGCAGTCGGGAGAATGCAGCAAATGTAAGCTTAGAGGTGGTAACAACATTGCCGCGTCTCCGGTGAGAGACCAGTCAAGAGGGGAAGATTTGGCGATGGGGGTGGTTGGTGGCGGCTTTGGTGGTAGGGGCGGTGGTAAAGTAATCCGCAGCCAGTTCCTTGGAGTCAGAGCTTCCAGAAAAAAAAAGCATCCACCAATGTCGATGCAGAAATTTTGGCCGATTTTATGATTTTAGGAACGTAGCCTTGAGTGTTTGTAATGACCCACTGTAGGATAAGTATCTGTTACCGTGGTCCTATATTATCCTAATATATTTGGTATATTTTCTCAGTCAACTTTGTTTTCTATTTTCCTAATTTTTTGTGTGGCGTTTAAGTGATGTCTCCACCTGCCTATTTTTTGCTTTTGTTGCAAACGTGAGTTGTACTTTGGAGTACATATTCTTAATCAGTTCAATGTAAGAGTTGTTTTCTACTTTTGTTCTTAATCAGTTCTTGGTAGGAGATCCAAAAACATGAGTTTGCTGGCATGAATAAGAAAGTTCTGAAATGGACAAGTTCATGACTTTTGGCTAAATGTTCACATTAGACATGGATTGAGCAACGGTACACTGTGCTGCGGACATTAGTGGCACCAATGGAGAGGTGATGCGGGGCCAGGTAATATCTGACCTACATCTTGCCAGCTTTTGCTAAAAAAAAAAAAAAAAAACAAAACTGTTGCCATCAGCACTGGCTTTTATCGTGCAGTAAGAATACCAAGTGGGACCAAGCGTGTGAATTGAAGCGGGAGATCATCTATGGTGTTCAAGATACCTTCTTGTGGTAAAATTTCAATTACTTGCTCAAGAAAAGAACGGAATGCCTTCAACGGCAAACAGCATAAGTTCTTCTTGACATGTTCTACAGAACTCAAATTCTTAATTGTTTATGTTGCTTCTATAATAGAGAATAACTGAGCAAGCTAGTGTTGTCCTCACGCTAGATCCGAAGCCGAAACTGGTAGCTTACTTCACTATCACCATTTATGCAACATATTATCCCAAAGTTGAAAAAATATTCTGCTCCTTCTTTAGGTGACTGGAATGGTACAAGATGCCATACTAATTACATGTTCACACCATAGAAATAACGTGGACTTGGTTAAGTATTTTTGTTCATCGAAGGACTTTAAGAGTGTTTTCCCCATCTTTCCTGCAATACAAATAGCATGAGAGAAGAGGGGGGCTTTGAAGTGATAAAGAAGGTAATTCTAAATCTCTTATTTCACCTCAAGGAGCACATTAGCTCCTATGGAGAAGGAAATGAGAGAAGGCTGATAGGAAAGCATGAAACAGCCAACATAGAACATTTACTTGGGTAATGCTCAGAAGAAGCATACCAACTACTGGTCAAACTCAAAATTTGCCCATTAAAATTGAACTCTTTTTTTTTTGTGATGCTTGGATTACTTGAATTCCGTCATGCAGGTAGCTACCAATCGTGGTTGCCTAATCCGTGTGGACCGTGACACTGAGAAGCAAGGAAAATGTATTATAACAATGACCATATCTTTTCCCTTTTGTGCTTTGTCTGAGTATCAATTGGAGACCCTTAACTTTCATAGATAACTCAAGAAACGCAGCCATCTGAGTATCAATTGGAGACCCTTAACTTTCATGGATAATTCAAGAAACGCAGCCATAAAAAATAGTACATAGAAAGTACTTATTGTTCTTTTTGGGCTCAGTTGATTCTATCATCATTACTATGAAAGAAATTTTAACTGTTAACACTCATAAAGCATTCTCCCAGTTTTGCTTCCTAAACAAATGTAAATCTCCATATCAATCCTTACTAATCCAATATTTATGAAACTTTATTGAAGTTAAGACTTGGACATCTCAGCTCTTTATGAGCCTCAAAAAGCTTTCTGGAATGCTTCATTGTTTCTAAATATTGATTAAACATAGAAAGTTCACCTTCCTTGCTCAGTCAATTAATGGCTTAAATTGGTACACAGGTTACTTGGAAGATAGGGGCCCCGCCTCAAACATGGACCCACACGTCATGACCTCATTACTTGCTAAAACTACAATTTTATGAGAGCCCACCCTTGAGGTTGAAGCTCTTGCTACTCAAAAGCTAGCATTGAAGATCTAAAATTCGAGCTGCTAGTCAAGCAAGGCCGAATGCATTGATCACATCGGTGAGGTCCTACAAGCCGAGAGACTATGAACCCCTTTTCCCATAGGGAGAGAAAATTGGGTGTCCAAGCTTTGACCTTGTCTCCTTTACATTGGTTTCATCTCGCATTCACAAGTAGTCTCAACATTAAGGTCACTTGAGTTCACCATTACCCTTTAGCATCGTGGACATCTTTTTGTGTTACTGAATGTTTGGATCACTTGAGTTCACCATCACCCTTTAGCATCATGGACATCTTCTAGTGTTCGAATTATCAGTTACTTTGATATTTCTGCAGAAATGATCCAAACATTCGGTGTGTCCTCATATGCTGAACACATTCCATGTGGCATGTTCAACTTTGGTTTGAATAAAAGGCATTTTGACTTCTAAGTCAGTAAAACATGATATCCACCAGTTAGTTTCATATCTTCCAATGTCTTGTTAAGAGAACTTTGGGAATTATAAAATAGACCACAATCCTCGAGGTCGCGCGAGTTGTTCCGTGGAACTTGGCAATTCTATTTTCTTTGTGAGGCAGAGAAATATTCTCATTAACAAGCAAAGTGCAGTACAAACACAAAAACAGCAATTTGGCAATACTATTGATCACTATTTTGCTTCATAGAATGGAAAGTTACTCCGGTTCGTTTACATTCATCTCCTCCTCACACCAATTTAATTGTTTTGTTCAACAACAGAACAGATAATTAGCAATAACACTAATGCTAAGTTATGTATGTTGACACTAGAATTTTGCTGGCAAGTCTAGTATGCATTTATAAAAATAAAATAAAAAATGAAAAAAATCGATAACAAATAAAAATAATAGATTTAAATCAGGCCCAATCAAACTTCGATTCATTAAATCCAATTCATGAAGCCCATGAAGTTTGAGAGTTGGACCAACCCATCAAAGCCCATAGCCTGGCCACCTTATTTGAACCGAAGAGGGGCTCTCTCCCTCGCACACCTCACAAACGCTCGGCGGCTGAGGACACGCTTACTCTGGAGTACGTGTATGTGCACTCATAGTAAGATAAGAATAAAGTGGAAAAAGAATTGTGAAATTTTTTGTATATTTCTGTGTTTTGATCATGGCAACAAAATCACGATCCCAATTCGCATGGTTTCAGAGCAGGTGTTCCCGAGTTTTGATATTTCACGTCTCTATTTGCCTATCTAATTATATATTTGCATACTTTAGTTTTAGGTCAAAGTCCATTTCACATGTGTGGGTTAGTATTAATATATCTAAATATTAAACTATGCGTTCATCTCACAGCTTAAGTTTAAAATAACTGAGGTAGTGGTTTCACAAAATTTCACCAAGTAGATCGCGGTACGAGGAGATGGTCCAGTACATGCAAAATCCGGTCATTAATTCAACACCGGTCGCTGAACTCACCGTCGAGGAGCGGAACCTCCTCTCTACTTCTGATGCTCCTGGTTTTGGTTCTACTCAAGTGCGATTGTTGTACAACTTTCTATTCGTACCTAATTCTATAATCTAACTTGCGAATATCTTCGATGACCTCGGCGTCACGCCGGACTTCGCGGCTTCAAATCCATCTTCGTCCTCACCAAAGGGGAGCCCCTGCTTGACACAATTAGTCTACCGCCGGACAGAGTTCGCGATCTCCACCATCCACGCGATCGTCTTGCTCTAGTCGAAGGCAAACAAAAGAAGAACATGTGGAGCTCTTCGAAGTGTTGGATCTGAACCAGCCATTTGGTTTGGACCTAGACAGGGTCAAACAAACCAAGCACAAAGTCCATCAAGTCCCCCTTTTTCTCTTTCAATGCCCGAAAAAGGAGAGCGTTCTTCCTCCAAACAAATTCTTACAAATTAATTTGGTATTGGTGAATTAATTAGATCATTGGTAACTTACGAACCACACTTGTAAAGTTTAAAAAGGTAAGCAATTTATCAATTTATTTGGACATAGGTAAATTCCTTGCAATGTGGGTAATCAACTAATGTTAATTGTGAAATTTCGATGAAGGTGGTAATTCACTAAATTATAGGTTAATTCCGTTAAAACATTGTCTCACATTACTTGACAATGGGTCTTATGTGTTATTTATATACATGTGAATTCCTTTCACTTATCAACTTAAACTTTTTGATTGAATTTTCTAACAAATTCCTCACATTTTTAGTATATTATGAACCACATTTGTAAAATTTGAAGAAGTTGGTGGCTTTCTAATTTGGGATAAGTACACTGAAAGTACAATTGAGTTATAAAACTTACAAAAGTGCAAGCAAGTCCTAAAACTTGTCAAATTTGTGCAATCAAGTCCTTCAATTAACTTAGTCCTTCTTGACTAATGAAAAATGCTGATGTAATTTTTAAAATATTTTTTTTATTTCCTACGTGCTGATCACATGAAACATAAAGCTAAAACAACGTCGTTTTGGTCAAACCTGATTTTAATACAATTTTTTTTTTTAAAACTAAAATAAACAAATAAGGTCAATAGGAGAGAGAGAGAGAGAGAGAGAGAGAGAGAGAGAGAGGAGGCAAGGGCTACAAGAAAAATATGGCGAGTTACTAATTTTGTGGAGCGTTAGTAGATTTACTATAATGTCGGTAAATTACTAATGATACTTGCATAATTTCAGGGAAGTTGATGATTCACTACTTTGTTTGGGCATCGGTAAAATCTCAATAATATTGGTAATTTATTAAGGGTTGAACTGACAAGTGACAAGCAATTAAATGCTGATAATTTTTTATTAACAGTATTCGAAAATTACCGGCAACAGTAAAACTTTTACCAACACGAAAATCTTTCTGCATTTAAGGGCACGGGAGGGAGGATAGAAGTCTGCCTCAACCAAGAATGAAAAGCGGGACGGAAGCAGTAGTACTCATAGAGATGCAAAGCTCTTTTGTAACAGTCCGGATTTTGGCCCATTTTTGGGGTTTATAAAACGTGTAATTCGTCAGTGCGCTTATAATGGAATTTCGCCCGAGAACTGATCACTCTCGGGTTCTTGTTTTTAAAAAATAGAAATTTTGCTAGAATCGCACTCGATCGAATTTGGCCGTTAATTAGACCCCGAACTTGGCAGTCGATTTTCGGGAGTTCTGGGACGAAATAAATTGGACGGTCTTGATATTATTGTGGCCAGTATCGTGATTGTCAGGAATAGTGGAAAAGTGGATTTTTGGATCGAGAGCGGATTTGGACTGGTAGACCTCCCTCGTAGTGTGGTTTGGGGTATTTTATTTTGGTCGTATGCCCTAGATTATTGTCGGGATTTTTCAGGGATTATTAGGCCTTTTTCGGATAGTAAATCGGGACCGATAGTCCGGTTTTTAGTTAAACCGTGTCCGTTCGTTCGCGCTTAAATTCTAAAATTTTTGAATTTCTCTCTCTTCTCTCTCCTCTCTCTCTCTCGGCCGGAACCCTCCCCTCTCTCTCTTCCTTTTTCCCTTTCTCTTTCTCTCTCTCTCTCTCTTTTCCCCTCCCCTTTTCCCCGAGCACGCAAGCCCTCTGCATGCGTCCCGTCCGTGCCCCTCCCCATGCAGCTTTCCCCCCCCCTACAGGTCTCCTTCTCTCTTCTCTCTCTCTCTTCTCTTCTCTCTCTCCTCTTCTCTCTCTCTCTTCTCTCTTCTTCTCCTCAAATCGTCTACCCGTCGTCACCCCTTTCGCCCGCCCTTTACTCGGATCTGCTCCGCCTTGCCCGACCGCTTGACCGCCCGCTCGGCCAGCCCATGCGCCGCGCCGCCTCCGCCCCATCGGCCCCCCCGCCCCAGCGTCGCCCCACCCGGCAGCTTCCTCCGCCCCCCCCTCCTGTTCGTTGCACCAGGCCGAGCCACCCCGTCGCCAATCGCGCCCACCCGCCCCTTCCTCCTCTTTCCCCCCCGCCCCTGCCCGGTTAAACCTCATCTAGTACATTGGGTATTATTAGACTTGTCTAGGGGATAAATTAGTCTTGGTTTAGGGGCTAAACGTGGACCCAGGTGCAAATTTTAGTAATGCGTGCATATTAATAGATTAAATTGTGAGAATTGTGGGGCGTGTTGATGATTGATTATGATGGGCTAATTGATAATATTGTTGTGGCATTCGTGGGTGGGTTTGAGGTTAGTATGTGACAGGCATGCATGACGGGTTGGTGGGCAAAGTGAGATGGGCCGTGATGTGATTTTGATTTGTACATGGGTACTTGTAGACTTGTCTCGGTTAGAACGGCTAGGGCGTACTTTTAATTTATTTATATTGTGATTTAATTAGATTATATTATGCCTTATCTGTGCTAATTTAATCGAACAGTAATATGGTTGTTTTGGGGAAAAATTATGTGTGACCGACTTGAACGTCGGGTTTGTGGTTGAAGTGGCGATTTGTGGATTGGACCGAATTTGTGAATTTGAGCTGTTTGATGCAATTTGACATGAATGTGATTGAATTGAATGGCGTGTGCATGCCTGTCGATTTTAAGCCCGGATTGATCGGAGGGCTACGGACTTGGGACGTGTTGACGGTCCGTGTAAAGGCATAATCGGCCCGATGGGCGATTGGAATGCGCGGACTTGGGGCGTGTTGGCCAGCGGTCCGTATAAAGGCATGATCGGCCGTTGGGCGATTGAATGCGGGCAGGGCGTGTTAGCGGTGGCCCGTTAAAGGTGTGATTGGACCTGGCGTGTTTACGGGTCATTGAAAGAAAGCTGAGCCGAGGCGTGTTTACGCAGGCCGTAAAGGGGCCCGAGGCGTGTTTACGCTGGCCGTGAATGTGAGCCCGAGGCGTGTTCTGTGGGCTGTGTGAATGAACTTGAGGCGCAGAGGCGATCGCGAGAAAGATGTACGCTCACGCATGTGATTTAGGTGATTGAAAATGGCCGGTTGAGCGTGCAGACCGTTGCTGGCCGATGAGTGTGTGGGCCGGATTGGTTGGTTGAGCGTGTGATTGACCTACTGGTTGAAAGTATGATCGAATTGGTTGGTTGAGCGTGTGATTAAATTGACTCATTGAGTTGGCTGGGTTGATTGATTTTGAGTGGGATTGTGTGTGCTGGTAAATGTGAAGTGGTGGTGATTTATTCTTGCACTATCATGCTTGAACTAATATGCAGGAGTGGCACGTGGTTCGAGGCGAGGTAAGCCTTCTATGTGAAATTGATTGTGTTATGGGGTAGATTGCATGTACGACTTGTCTGGGTACGCATTGGCCTATGTGGGGTATAGGGGGTTGCTTATTGAGACTCTGTCTCACGGTTATTATATAACCATTTCAGATCCGCGACCATGAGTGATTGGAGACGCCGCAAGAGTATCTCGAAGATCGAGGACGGGTCAAGTACCCGGTATTTTGAGCCCCCCTTGTAGAGGAGTTAAGTTTTGCGGGCCTTTGTCCCTTTTGAGGAATGCGATTCTGTTGTTGTGGACATTGTATGTATCTGCTAAGTGTAGAAATTCTAATTATTGTTTTGTGCTATTGCTTCCCATTGTCATCGTTAATTGTCCGGGTTGTTTTTATTTGTTTCCGCATGTGCTTAATCTCTGATGTTTGGGTTGGGTCGGCGACGTATCCGGGACGTCGCATTTAATATTCGACTGACGAAGGGATGTTGCGGGCCCGTGGGGTGCGGGCGTGACATCCCCGTTTGAATTGGTATCAGAGCAAGGTCAGCTCGAACCAAGATGGTCGAAGCTTGGAGTGATAAGGAGCGATGACTTTGGGGTAGACAGTTAGGGAGACTCGTGTGCTATGCGTACCCCAGACAGGTGTGATTGTGATTGCTAAGTGGGTTTTTGTGCAATATATGTGAGGTGCAGGTGCGTCGGGACTTGAGGTAAGTGCACGAACTGCTGTGATTGGGTGCTATTTGTGATTGGTTGCCTGCTGAATGAATTGTGTGTGATTTATTGCCTAGGGCCTTAGACTGATATAGCTGGCCTAGGTCTTTAATTCCCGAGGGGAATTATAGCAGTAGGTGGGTGATGTGAACCCTGTGAGTATGAGTAGTCGAGGTTGAGGTCGAGGTCGAGGTTGGGGTCGCGTAGGTTCGCAAGTTGGAGTTTTGAGGGATCCCAGATGGGATGAGATTTTGAGGGCAATTGAGGAAGTTGGATTTTAAGGGAAAGCAAACTGAGGAGCGAAATGCTACTGTTACTACTGATGCTATGAGGCCACTATGGTCGTCGTCAATGGGAATGACGGGAATAATGGGTATAATGGAGATGTTGGGAATCGAGGTCGAGGGTAAATTAATGCAGTCAGACGGATGCATTAGTTGAGTGGAAAATTTTTGGAAAATTAAACTTGCAAGGTTTGATGGGAAGAGGTGACCTTGAGGCTATATTACTTTGGACAGAGGACTCAAAAAAAAAAAAAAAAAAAGAAAAAAAAAGGGGCTTTTGAGGTATTCGGGTGCACTGATAAGGAGAAAGTGACCCTGGTTGTATATCAACTCTAGGGAAATGCAAGTGATTGGTAAGAGGACCCCCAGAGTAGGCTATTTTGAATGGGCATAATTTCAAGCTGGGTGTCGTTATTGAGGCCTTCAATGGGAGGTACCTTCAGAGAGTGCGCGGGAATAGAAAATGACAGAGTTTCTTGGGCTTTGTTCAAATTGAATGTCAGTTGATCAGTATGAGGTCGGGTTTGTAAGGTTGTCTAAGTACACGCCAAAGGTAGTCAATGATCGTGTGGATGGGACAAGGAAGTTTCGAGGTGGACTGAAACCGAATCTTCATAGTCAGTTGATGCTAATGAGCCTAAGGGGATTATAATGAGCTGTATGGCAAGGCTTAAATAGTTGAAAGGGATTTGAATGAAAGATTACCGTATATGGATCGCGGTACAAGTCGGGTTAGGGACAATAGGAACCTTGGAAAGAGCCCATGACAAAGAAACGAAAATTGTCCTCTAGTAAGAAAGAACTTGGGGAAAAACCGAGCTGCTACTCCAACGCTGCATGTCGGTCTTATGGAAAGAGGCATAGGAATGGCCAACGCCAAGGTAGAAGTGGAGCATATTGTGGATGTGGACAGGAAGGCCACCGGAGGAGAAATTGTGAACCGGCAGTTAGATCACTAATGCAATCGCAGCGACCACAGTAGGACATTAAGCGAGAGCCGCTCTGCGATTAATCGGGATCGGCTTTGGACATAGGGAAAAATGTACGTTGTGGTGGGAAGGAATCGAGAGGATGTGCCGTGAAAGTCTAGAGGCGTTGCATGTTGGTATTGGGTACGATAGGCGATGATTTTTGAAGTTGTAACTCTAATGGTCATGTACGGCATGTAATTGCTCGTAATAGGTAAGCGCAATCGACTTAAGGATTTCCATATTCTCGATTTATATTCTTAGACAAGTTGAGAAGGATAAGTGTGGGTTAGGAATTGCAGGTTGTGTAAAGAACCGGGGGAATTTAACTTGGGAGACGGTTGGATTGAAATTGGATAGATTAAGCTTGTCTTTGAGGTGTATAAAGATAATTATTTTATGGCTGATCGGTTGATTGAGGAATCAAGGCTAGAGGACATAGCTGAGGTGTGTAATTTCCCCGATATCTTTCCTTGGGAATTGTCGGGATTGTTACCTGGTCGAGAAGTGGAAGTTGAAATTGAGTTAGCCTTGGGATAGAACCAATCTAGAGAGCAACCTTGTTGGATGTCGTTGATAGAGTTGAAAGGATTGAAAGTTCGAACGCAAGGGTTGTTGGATGAAGGTTTATTTGTCTGAGTAGGTCCCCATGGGAAGCACCAATTTTTATTTGTGAGGAAGAAGGACGAATCGTTAAGATTATGTTTTGACTACGAACAGTTGAATCAGGTGATTATTAAGGATAGACGCCCGTTGCCAAGGATAAATGACATGTTCGACCATTTACAAGGGGCATCAATATTTTGTAAGATTGATTTGAGGATTGATTATTATCGATTGAGGATCATGAAGGAGGACGTGCCGAAGTTGGCATTTAGGGCGAAATTTGGACACTGCGAAATTACGGTGATGCCGTTTGGACTGATGGACACCCCTACAGCATTTATGGATTTAATGAATTGAGCACTTAAGGAATTTCTCGATCAATTGTAATCGTGATTCGTAGGTAGTATCTTGGTATACTCAAAGAACTCCACCGAGTGTGAGTTACATTTGGAGGAAGGTTCTACGCACCTCAAGAGAACGCGTGCTCTACGCTAAGTTTTATAAGTGTAAACTCTGACTTCATTGGATTGCATTCTTAGAACATATGATACCCGGGAAAGGAATTGCAGTGGATCCAGCAAGGATTGAAGCCATCACGAATTGGCCAGGATCGATAACGGTAATCAAGGTTCGAGGTTCTTCTTGGATCCGACAGGTCATTACTGTACATTTCGCGAAAAGGTTTTTTTTTTTTTGACGTTAGTAACACCGTGGACGATTTGCGAAAGAAGGAAAAGAAATTTGGATAGACGGACAAGTACAAAAGGAATTAAAAATAAGACGGCGTCATTGGATGGAACTCATTAAGGACTACGATTGCAATATTTTATATCACACCAGAAGGGCTAATAAGGTAACGGATGCACTAAGATGGAAATTGAGCATCGCGACAATGGAAGGTCAAGGAACGGACCTCGTAGGAGGGAAATTCGGATTTGGAATTTAAGTGTGAAACGAGTCATGTTTAGAGTCTGCGCTACCGCATTGAGAATTAAACTGAAATCCGGGCTAAGATTAAGGCTTTACAATCGATGGACCTAGGAGTACAGAAAGATTCTCGAAAATGGATGTCATAAAAGGAAAACGAATTTTCAGGTATTCGAGAATGGGATTTTGATGTTCTGTGGTCGATTATATGTACCCAGTAAGGTAGAATTTAAAAGGAGAGATTTTGTCGGGAATACACCGTAATAATTACAATATCCACCCCGATAGTACGGAAATGTATCAGAACTTCGTCAGCATTATTGGTGGAACGATATGAAAGTAGACGTGGTCAAACATGTGGCTGAGTGTTCACATACCAACAAGTGAAGGCGCAACATTACAAGCCGAGTGGACTATTGCAGCCATCGGAAACTCTTGAGTGGAAACGTGATTACTGAGGAGTCAGAGAGGCCATGATTCGGTTTGGGTGATAGTAGATCAGTTGACAAAATTAGCACATTTTCTATAAGTACGAAAGGATTTTTGCCTTAGGAAGGGATGCCGAATTGTATGTACGACACACAGTCAGTCCCCATAGAGTAACAGTGACGATCACCTCGGACCGTGATCCTAAGTTTACTGCCGCTTTTGGAAAAGTCTTCATACGGCATTAGGAACGAGGTTACAGTCTAGCGTGACTTATCATTCGCAGACAAATGGCCATCGAGAGGACGATTCAGACGTGGGAGACATCATGCGAGCATGTGCATTGGATTTTTGGGGAAGTTGGAAAGAATAATTACCTTGGCTGAGTTTGCCTATAGCAATGGCTATCAACAGAGTTTTAGAATGGCACCGTTTGGGGCATTATATGGTAGGGTTTGCAGAACGCCGGTTTGTTGGGATGAAGTGGGTGAGATGGGCATCACGGATCCCAAGTTGGTTTATTAGTCAATTGAAACAGCAAAGGTGAGATGTGGAAAGGTGAAAGTTGATGCAACACCAGTACTCCATTTGTTTGAATGGTCGGGTTGGATTGTAAATTTCGAGGACGAAATTTTTGTAAGGGGGAAGAATTGTGACAGTCCGGATTTTGGCCCATTTTTTGGGGTTTATAAAACGTGTAATTAAATCGATGCGCTTATAATGGAATTTCGCCCGAGAACCCATCACTCTCGGGTTCTTGTTTTTAAAAAATAGAAATTTTGCTAGAATCGCACTTTCGATCGAATTTAGTCGTTAATTAGACCCCGAACTTGGCGATCGATTTTCGGGAGTTAAGGGACGAAATAAATTGGACGGTCTTGATATTATTGTGGCCGATGTCGTGATTATCGGGAATAGTGGAAAAGTGGATTTTGGATCGAGTGCGGTTTGGACTGGTGGACCTCCCTCGTGGTGCGGTTTGGGGTATTTTATTTTGGTCGTATGCCCTAGATTATTGTCGGGATTTTTCAGGGATTATTAGGCCTTTTTCGGATATTAAATCGGGACCGATAGTCCGGTTTTAGTTAAACCGTGTCCGTTAGATTCGCGCTTAAATTCTAAAATTTTTGAATTTCTCTCTCTTTCTCTCTCCTCTCTCTCTCTCGTTGGAACCCTCCCTCTCTCTCTTCCTTTTCCCTTTCTTTCTCTCTCTCTCTCTCTTTTCCCCTCCCTTTTTCCCCGGACACATGAGCCCTACTGCATGCGTCCGTCCATTTCCCTCCCCATGCAGCTTTCCCCCCCCTGACAGGTCTCCTTCTCTCTTCTCTCTCTCTCTTCTCTTCTCTCTCTCCTCTCTTCTCTCTCTCTCTTCTCTCTTCTTCTCGGGGGAAATCGTCTACCCGTCTGCCCATTCCGCCCGTTTCCTTTCTCGGATCTCCTCCTTGCCTTGCCCGACCGGCCAAACCGCCGCTTCGGCGGCCCGCCGTGCCAGCCACGCCAGCATACCGTAGTCACCTCCGCCCGTCGGCCCCCCCCCCCATGGCGTCGCCCACCTGGCAGCTTCCTCCTCTTTCCCCCACCCTCCCTGTTCGGTTGCACCCAGGCGAGCCACCCCGTCGCCCTTTCCCGCCCGTAGGCCCCCAAACCATTTCATGGAATCCGCCGCCCTGACACCATGCCGGCCTAGTCACAGCCCAGGCCTTCCCCCTCTCTCTCTCCCTCTCCTCCTCTCCATGACTCCTTCCGTCCTGCTCAGCAGGGAACCCGGCCCAGGCAACCCGCCCATGTAGTCAGCCATGCCGTGGCAGGTCGGCAAACCCTCCTTGATCCGGCCGCCGCCTCGACCCTCAGCCTTCTCTCTCTCCTCCTCTCTCCCCTACGTAGGCCCAGCCCTCCTGTCCAGCATTACCATGGTAGCCGTCACAGCAGCTCAGCCGTGGCCATGAGCCACGTTAAGCCACGCCCGCGCCTAGTCTGACTTCTCTCTCACTCAAGCCATTTGAGCCCGAGCCACTTTTCCGGCCAAAACTGGTAAGTGACCTCCTAAACCTCATCATCTAGTACATTGGTATTATTAGACTTGTCTATGGGATAAATTAGTACCGTTTAGGGGCTAAACGTGACTGCAAAATTTTAGTACGGCATATTAATAGATTAAATTGTGAGAATTGTGGGGCGTGTTTGATGATTGATTATGATGGGCTAATTGATAATATTGTTGTGGCATTCGTGGGTGGGTTTGAGGTTAGTATGTGACAAAGCGCATGACGGGTTGGTGGGCAAGTGAGATGGGCCGTGATGTGATTTTGAGTTGTACATGGGTACTTGTAGACTTGTCTCGGTTAGAACGGCTAGGGCGTACTTTTAATTTATTTATATTGTGATTTAATTAGATTATATTATGCCTTATCTGTGCTAATTTAATCGAACAGTAATATGGTTGTTTTGGGGAAAAATTATGTGTGACCGACTTGAACGTCGGGTTTGTGGTTGAAGTGGCGATTTGTGGATTGGACCGAATTTGTGAATTTGAGCTGTTTGATGCAATTTGACATGAATGTGATTGAATTGAATGGCGTGTGCATGCCTGTCGATTTTAAGCCGGATTGATCGGAGGGCTACGGACTTGGGGCGTGTTGGCGGTCCGTGTAAAGGCATGATCGGCCGATGGGCGATTGGAATCACGGACTTGGGGCGTGTGTTGGCGGGTCCGTATAAAGGCATGATCGGCCGTTGGGCGGTTGGAATCACGGGCTTGAGGCGTGTTGACGGTGGCCCGTTAAAGGTGTGATTGGACCCGGGCGTGTTTACGCGGGTCATTGGAAAGAAAGTTGAGCTGAGGCGTGTTTACGCTGGCTGTGAGAACGGGCCCCGGCGTGTTTACGCGGGCCGTGAATGTGAGTGTCACGCCCGAACCCCCATCGAGCTCGCGACACCCCCCTGCTCAGTCGAAATGATCGACGTCCCGGAACGTCGCCGACCCAACCCAAACATCGAGCCACATGCGGGCGAATAATAAAACCCCGGACAAATAATGGCGACAACAGGTAGAATAGCGAGAACCATCCAGCAACTACATATTCATACAAAGACCAAATATATAAACATCGACATTCTGGACATATTTAGCAAACTAGTATCAGCAATCACCGTTATAACAAAATATCGGGGCTTGGTTATCTTAATTTCCCTATCGGATAACCCAAGCTATACAACCCCTAAAATGCCCTAGGGAAAAACTTAAGGGTCACCCTCCTCCAATCATGCACGATTCTTGGGCTTGAGCCTCCGGACACTCACTGCGGTCCCACCGGCACCAAAAGCGGTTCCTCAAATTTCAAAAAAAGGAGGCGGACTTCCCGGGTCTAAGGCTGGGGGTCTGAAAATGGCGGTTATACAACAACCGTGAGACGAATCTCAATAAGTGTACAACCCCAAACCCCACGTAGGCACTCACGTACCGCCAGACGAAAACACGCGTAACACACGACCATCAATTAAGATAACAACCACACACGACCCTACCTGAATCCAACATACACGTCCCTGCACGTTAGACAATAACACAGCCAACATATTGCAGCAATGAATCACAGACGCGCACGTGTCTCAATTATAAAATAAAACTCACTTGGGCACGTCCCATACCGTGCCTAGCAGTTTTACCCCATAATTAAGCATCACATCACGCGATACAAACACACTACGCACCACGAACTCACACCACCGTCACTTTCTTAATTTCACTCGTCCCGCCAATTCTTGCTCATTATCAACCTTTCCACCACTACTGCCCGCGTAAAGCGCATCAGGCCAGCGGTCTTGACCACGTCGAGCATCGTCACCCGTCGGGCGGGCATAAATCACCTCGTCGGGGGGCGGCATTGTCCAGCGTAAACGTACCCGCCTCGGGGCGGAATCCTACACACACTTTCCTTCTACGCGCCCGCGTAAAACGCATCAGGCCAGCGGTCTTCTGACCACGTCGACGCCGACACCTCGTCGGGCGGGCATCGTCACCTCGTCGGGGCGGCATCGTCCCAGCGTAAGCGAACACGCCTCGGGGCGGATCCTTTCCAACCAATCCCACATTTCCAAACCTTCGTTCCACACTCTCCACACGTACCACGCCATCACACAAACACACTACCAAACATACACACTTCACGCACATTCCATAATTTCGCATTCTCGTCACACGAACACGCACCACTTAACCACACGCTCTTGACACGCGAATTCAATGCACATCCACATCACCATATCACCACACTTCACGGCTACACAAACACGGCATGCCACCACCCCACATTCAGCTCAATGCACAAACCAAATCAGCCCACAACGATTTCCAAGCCAACCAACAAGCACAATCACATAACCACGCACAATTTTCCATTCAAAGCACAATCCCATTAATTAATCGCACAAATTAATTCCGATCAAACCCCAACATCACAGCCCTAATCCAAGCTCCCTAAACCTCAAAATTTCATCACCTAATCAATCCGAGAGAGATAAAAACCGAGAGTGAACAAAATCGGGTCCAAACTGGGCTGTTGCGCAAGGACAGAAATCCAGTTGAAATAAATAGTAAAATAATTCCAAAAATTATGAAATTTGGATATGTCGTAAAAAACATCTTGATAAACATTTCTTATGAAGAACACGAAATCCGGTTCTATCTAAAACCATGCCTTTTTGTCCCTTGAAATCAGACCAAAATCAGTTCGCTCAAACAGACCATTTTGTCCTCAAAATACATTTATTTCAACACCCAAATCACCTTGAAAATATTTGAAATTTTTATATGTTATACCCACAAGTGTCCCCAACAACTTTTGTGAAGGAAGTATTTTGAAAATAGGCCTAGAAAAATTTATAAAAATTCGAACAGACCCGAAGGTCGGATGAACAGTAAATCGGGCAGATCCATTTCGGTCCAAAGATGGACTTCCGAATGGCAGCAAACGATCTCCAAAAATTCCCAAATTAAAATATGTTATACTTCAAGATGTTGGGAACAACTTTCATGAAGAACACTTTCTCAAATTCGGGCCACATAAGTCACAGTAAAAATAACAAAAACCAGCGACGCAGCAGCAACCTAACTGGAATCAGCCAACACACACCACCGAGCACATCCAGCCACGAAATTCACCCTAAACCGAGCCCTAAACGAGCCTAACAATACCCGAGGTCCTAGGCGACATTTGGGGAGGTCACTTACCTTAAAATCAAGACAGAACGGAGCTGGAACGGTGCGGGACAGAACCGCAACAGCAGCAGCAGCAACAACAATGGTGAAGGAAACAAAGGTGAAGAGAATGAGAGAGAGGGAGAGAATGGGAGAGGGGGCTGGACGTGGGAGGGGAGAGAGAGTGATCTGGTCAGAAAAGGAGAGGAGAGAGAGAGAGAGGTCAGAAATAGTGGCTGATGGGGACACGTGTCGCGATCCTACGCGATTTCCCGTTCTGCCCTTGATCCGACGGCCCTTATTTGTGTCTATCCAATAATTGAAGGGCAAAGTGGTAATTCAATAATTCCAATTTCTTTTTCACTTATTTTAGTCCTCAATTATTGCCCAAAATTGTCCAAAATTCGGAATTCCCAGTACCGGGTCCAGGGGCAAAATGGTAATTTTCCGTCCCGGGGCGAAATTCCAATTTTCGCACATACGCGTTCCATATATGCGTGGCCAACCTAATATGGTGTCAGAATCAAGAAATTCACTTTCTAAGTCCTCGAAAATCAATAAAAGTTCCGGGAATAAAATAATATTATTTTTCCAATTTTTGTCGAAATTCCGTTTTTGTCCAAAACCACTCTAAATGTGCGTACCACTCCAAAATGACCTTGGCACGAAAAATAACCTCAAACGGCCTCAATCCACCCGGTACCCCAAGCAAAACCATGTAATTTTTCCGGCCTCGGACCAAATCCATTTTTTTGCGAAATGGGTGGCCCCAAGGTTGGCCAAGCCGAAAACGCCATCGGGTCACCAAAATTGTCACTTTCAAAATTCTCGATTCCGGGCCCGAATTCCAAGAAATGACTAAAATTGACTAATCGCGACTTGACTTATCTCCGGCTAACGGTGGCTCATTAGGATTACGCGCTCTCGACCCGTGATCGACACTAAGTCGAATCACGTTTAAGTTTGCTCGAACCAAAGGCGACCTCGATTGTCATATAATTACGAGAGTCATCACTAGTGCCCTTCGGACACGATCAATCAAATAGATCGGTCTCGGTTGGCTCAAAACATTCCTCGTCAATCGATATGGTTGAAGATCGAACCAAGGTCAAGTTCTTTGGTCGTGCGAACTCAATCCCATCTTGGCCTTACCCCTAAGATTAGCATCCCGAGAATGCGCGGGTCCCGGTGAGATCTCACTATAGTGCATTGATCAATTTCATTTCTTAAATCCCGGAAAAGGATCGAAAATTCATCATTCTGTGAGCTTTGGCGTGTTTACGCTGGCTGTGTGAATGAACTTGAGGCGCAGAGGCGCCGGATCGCGAAAAGATGTACGTTCACGCATGTGATTTGAGTGTGATTGAAATGGCTGGTTAAGCGTGTGGTGATTTGGCTGGATGAGTGTGTGGGTTTGGATTGGGTGGTTGAGCGTGGATTGGACCGGGTCGAGTGAGTGTATATGTTGAATTGGTTGGTTGAGCGTGTGATTAAATTGACTGATTGAGTTGGCTGGGTTGATTGATTTTGAGTGGGATTGTGTGTGCTGGTAAATGTGAAGTGGTGGTGATTTATTCTTGCACTATTATGCTTGAACTAATATGCGGGGGGCACGTGGTTCGAGGCGAGGTAAGCCTTCTATGTGAAATTGATTGTGTTATGGGGTAGATTGCATATACGACTTGTCCGGGTGCGCATTGGCCTATGTGGGGTATAGGGGTTGCTTATTGAGACTCCCTCACGGTTATTATATAACCATTTCAGATCCGCGACCATGAGTGATTGGAGACGCTTGCAAGAGTATCTCGAAGATCGAGGACGGGTCAAGTACCGGTATTTTGAGCCCCCTTGTAGAGGAGTTAAGTTTTATGGGCCTTTGTCCCTTTTGAGGAATGCGATTCTGTTGTTGTGGACATTGTATGTATCTCGCTAAGTGTAGAAATTCTAATTATTGTTTTGTGCTATTGCTTCCCATTGTCATCGTTAATTGTCCGGGTTGTTTTTATTTGTTTCGCATGTGCTTAATCTCTGATGTTTGGGTTGGGTCGGCGACGATCCGGGACGTCGCATTTAATATTCGACCGTCGAAGGGATGTTGCGGGCCCGTGGGGTGCGGGCGTGACATCTTTCATATATATATATATATATATATATATATATATATATATATTCTGTTTGCTCTCTCTTTATTTATGTCTTGAAAATGCGATGCGTAATGCCAAAGCTGGCCAAGCTAACACCTGCTTTCCCAACAATTGATTCTCATCTCTTGCTTTCGTGTCAAGCAAAGTATATATGCAAGAACAGATGGAATATCTCAAGCAATAGCGACTGGCGACATAACAATCCAGACTTAACATTTGCTTTAATGTTTAATTAGGGGCATTAATGAATGATAAAAATTTTAAATTCCAAGTGCGCATATTTTGGTATCAAATGTTTAAAAAATAATTATTTACGATTACACAGATTTCAATTTTTCGTATAATTCCTATCACCGGTATCTTTTATATATAGAATTTTCTCTATTGTCAAATCATTCATATGAAGAGTGCCTATTTTTACCAACCATGGATCTTCGGTTCAGAGAAAGAGGTGATGATCAAATTTAAATTTTGTGATAATTTTTAAGGGTTAATACCACGAAAAACTCCAAACTGGTACACCTGTGATAAATTTTACCCCAAACTAAATTTTTTACCGTCAAAAAACGCGCCAAATTGATATAACGGTAACAATTTTAGCCTTTATTTGTTTCCGTTAAATTTTACGTTAAATTACTTTGAAATGACACGTGGCGGTTAAGCGATGTGCCGTTTTATGTTTTACCCTTCATTTGTTATAGGTATATCAGTTTGTTATTTTTTGTGGTATTAATCAAATTTAACGGAAACTAACAAAGGGTAAATTTATCACTAATGTATCAGTTTTGGATTTTTAGTAGGCAAAATATTAGGTTGGGGTAAAATTGTTACATATATACCAGTTTGGGATTTTTCATGATATTAACTGAACTTTTTAATATGCAGTGGTTTCTTTACTTGAAATTTTGAAAAAAAAAAAAACGAGTTTTGAACGCTATGGAACAATTTAACACTAAAAGAAATAGGCAGCTGAATTGTATCGATACGGTTCTCTTTAGATGAGAAGGCAAGTCGTCATTCGTTTCTATTTTCGGTTATTTTGCTTGCCAATTGATTATTTTTTGGTATGTTTTGTTTCGAACGAGTATAACATGGTTCTATCAACAGCAACATTGCACATTGCTTTTGAGATTTGCTAAAGGCAATATATATTTTGTGAAGAACAAGGATACTAATCGTGTTGTTAGTGACAACAAGCACATGATTCAAGCTTTATGCCAATAAGATTGTGAAAGAAGTTGGAGAAGATGACATGGCAATGCCTTACATAGATTCGACGTTTGTTGTTGAGTTGAGAACCTACACAGCACGATTGAAATGAATTAAGTTCCGACAGGTATTACATTATACAATTTTATTACAGTGATGATAATTTTTCAGATCACAAGTTGAAGAGTTATTGAAAAGAGATGTCATGGGCCAAAAATGTGGAGAAGGAGCGATAGTTATGAAGAATGTAAATGGAGCCAAAGTGAAAACCATTCCCGCTGAGCTCAAAGATAATAATAGGTATAGTCTAATTATCATGTACCTAAAATTTGTATAAATTTAAGCATCTTTTGCAAATTCTAATATTTTATTTTCTCAAAGGTCCAACCAGGTATGTCTCCCCTTATGGGATGACTTTGTAGATAAATATCGAAAGACCAAATATATGTGCCCATTGAAGCATGAGATGGTCATTTTTACTTGGGGTGAGCAATGAATTGATCGATAAATTCCTGTGTGATCTTGCCCAGAAACCAACCCGGTGAGGCTAGTTTCCGAGAAAAATATTTGGAAACCGGCCGCCTTGACCTGATAGGTTTCTTGTTCAGGGGTAGAATCGGCTCAAAACCAACCCTAATATAATATTTAACATTATGTTCGAAATTATAGTCATATAATTTGCTAAAATTATAATCTCACAATGTTCAGCAAAATATTTAATACCATAATGAACAGTAGGGTATAGCCTTTGCCTGCCAATGGGCATCGAGACTAGCGGGAAAAAGAAAGGCAATGTCTAATCTCACGAATTTAGGAAAAGCATTAACAATATACGGAAAAAGAATATATAAGTAATACTCAATCGAGTCGTAAAGCAAGAAAGTAATTCTATAAAGAGTACCTAATTATTAGAATCAATATATCTATATTTATAATATAGAAAAGGAAAAGGAAGAAACTTTGATTAGATAATATTTCTATGGTAGTTAAAGAAAAAAGGATTTGGGGAGACCATCTAAGATATATCATATAGCTGTTTCCTGTTAAAATGAACATAATCGTTTGCGAGATTACTTGGGAGATCAAATACTTGCCGCCGATGTTTTGGGTTGTAACTTGAACATTTCACTTTTAGCACTAAAATTTTTCCTACAAAAATATTATTATTGGATATAAAAGAACCATTCCATTGAACAAAAGAAAGTAATCAGGTGTGACCCCATTTGCAAGAATTGAATGCAAAGAAATCCCTTTCTTGTGTTAACGGTAACTGAGGAGGCGAAGGAAGGGATCAATTCCCGAGTTTCCTTCTTATGTCGACATAAGAAAGGAATGTTCCTCTTTTCTTTCTCTATATAATGTGTGACGAGGACAAATGCGGGCAGCACTCAAGAACCATTTCTTCACTGTTTCTTATCTTGTTGCTTGCATTTCATTCAGGCTTGCTGCTGTCGAATTTGATCCTTCGGTACCACCCCCACTCCTGGTAATTTCGCTCCCAGTTATTTTCACCATGCGTGCATCGGTTTATTGTTTTATGAACTATAAGATTAGTGATTTGTTTTCACCGGCATTTTCATCGCCTTTAATCACGGGCCTCGGGCTCGACTGCCGTGGGTCCTGTAGGTACATTGATTTAGGCCTCATCTTGTAATGTGCGTGGATGATGAGAATTCCCCTCAAGTTTGTCCATCTCCTGTGTCTGATTTCAAGCTCTATGCTTTCATAAGCATTGGCAAAACAGCTAAAGGCTTGTTTTTATTTTTTTTTGAATCCAATCTCATTTCAGACGCATGCTAACAATGTTTTTGGTCCGAAACATATGAAATTTTCACACTAATTACACATAATCTTTTCATAATTTTTTAATACTTGAATTATATTTTAAATTTTAACAGAGAGAAAAAAAATTATTTTTGCTTTTTTAAAAAGCACAAACAAACAATTCCCAAGAAATTTCAGCCAAACCAACTCTTATCATCATGATCATTTTCTTTCATTATATTTTATCACGTGTCGTTTGTGAAACCAAACTAAGTATATGTAATACATACATATATACATATAGGCACATACACACACATCAATCAATAATAAAAAAAACTTCATTAAAATGGAGTTAAATGGTTGGCCCACATCATCACAAAGTTCCATCCCGTCCCACTTTCCTTAACATCAATTAGACATATTACTATACAATAAAGTAGAGGACGACTCAATCATCTAATTTAATCTGATATAATTTTCCTAGAACAATATATCGACATTAACTTGCCTTACTTATTGAATTAGATTATATAAGTATACAATAATTATAGATAATAGAAAATATTTAAAATGACAAACATTGATTGCAAAACTCCAATGTACCTACATACTTTACAACAAAGTGGGAAAGAACTTAATCATACCATTTAATCTTTCACATTACAAGAACAACAACATCGACTTGCCTTACTTATTAAACTGGACATGATCTTTTACATATCTAGCAAACTTGTGTCACTTTCGTCCTAGTTTAATTGTGGTCCTAACTCCAACCTTAGCTCTCTCAATATCCACCGGATATGTAAAAGATTACATCCTACCTTAACGAGTGAATTGATGGGGTATTTATGGTAAGAGGATCAAAAGAATTACTTAACAGCATTATTTCATATGGATAGGCCACTACTTGTCAAGGGGGACTCAAGCCGATTGTATACAACCACGTGTGAAAAGGACAAAGGCCGACACCAAGCCCAATAGAAAGATGTAGGGAATAGACAGGATCATCTCTAACAAGCCTTACTTTGAGCTCACTAAGTCAAAACACTCCAAAACATACTAAACAGATAAAAATAACCTAGGATTGTGCCTCTTATCTCAAGTCATTCTTGCACGGAGCAATGCTAATGTGAAATAACCTATAACAAGTTCCTGATAGTGGCATTTGTTAGGAAATTTAGGTAGTTGTATAAAGGAATAATATATTTGTTAAATATGAAACCAACCCTACTGGAGATTTCATTGAAATACACGAAAAGGATTGTCATGCATAGAGAAAAGGCATAAAAGGTAATGATTAAGACCATTCCTATTATTGATGGGATGATAAGAATGTTACAGTTTAACAGAAGTAGATACGGGACGTGGACAACACATCATTATGAGAAGACTAGTCATACTTTGTGTAAAAAGAAACAGTTATCATCATAATAATATAATAATTGTTGCATTTTTTTTAGTGTAAAAAGAATTATAAAAGTTGTTGCAGTAAGTAAGAAAAGCTTGTCTACTAGTAACTAATAGAAAAAGAAAAAATAACTTTAGATTAAAAAATAGATGATTGGATAGGATAATCAGCAAAGATTTGATTGTATATATTGAACAGAGCTAAATTAGAAGAAGAATATGTTGGGGGATAGAAATAAGAGCCAGACTTAAAAGACAAGAGAGATGACTTGTCTTGTAGTAGTTGTTAAAGAAAAGCTACAAATTTCAGTTATTTAAAGGATTTCAAACTAATCGATATGATTACAATAAAAAACTGAAATAGTAAAAGATTCTGTACAGATATAGGATTTTACTTTGCATAAATGTGCAAGTTATGGAATTGTCTAGTATGGGAAGAGCTTTAAGGCAGTTTTTATTTATTTATTTGGATAATAGGAAAAAATAAAGGAAGGAAAAAAATACAGAAGCATTGATAATAGGAAGTGAACGATTTTGTGAGATTAGCAAGGAAAGTGAACTTCCTTAATCAAATTGTAATGTTTTAGTAAAATAATAGCAATAATGTCACGTGACAATATGAATGAGAGTTTTGAATTGAGATGTGTGGTGTTGGTATCAAAATGTTAACAAATCCGTATGTGTAACTATATGTTCCCATATATATTGGTTGCTAATTAATCGGAGCTCACATCTCACGATGCTCGAATATCAAAGCAAACTAACATTCCCTAAGTTTATAACGTAAGCCTAGTTACTAACTTTGTCATACATTAAATCCATCCCAAGAATATAAAAAATGATTGGTCATCTTTTGACAAAAAGGTAAAGAATGAAGCCTTTTAAAAAAAAATAGTTTTCTTGCGGGCATCGGATGCGACCTGAGTGGGTTTGCATTTATGGTTGAGGCTTGCGTGGATGATCAGAATTCTTATCTATAATAAGCTGAAGTCGATCATAGAGTTGATAATTAGATTTGTTAGGCTTTTGATTTGCCAGTCTCCGATGAGCATCAACATTAACTTGTTATGCATGTTGTGAGAAGTCTCTAGCCTTGGACCTACTGCACTAATATCTTTTGATTCACAGAGAGACAGAGAGAACAAAAATGGCGGAATCTGTCATCCTCGGTATTGCGGGAAAGATCGTTGCTTATCTGGTTCCTCAAGCGCTAGAAAATGTTGGAAAATTATGGGGCGTTAAGCATGAACTTGAGGTGTTGAGGGATACTGTCTCCACACTTCAGGCTATACTGGAGGATGCAGAGGAGCAATACTACCAAAGTCACCAAATCAAAGTTTCGGTTGATAAACTTAAAGAAGCTTTCTACGATGCACAGGACGTGCTTGAAGAATTTAATATAGAAGCCATGCGACAAGAACTGAGGGGCCACAATGAAATGATGAAGAAGGTAAGGACATTTTTCTCAAGTTCAAACCAGCTTGCTTTTAAAATGAAGATGAGTTACAAACTAAGAGCAGTTAGGGTGAGAATCGAAGCCATTAAGGCTGATAAGGGATTCCACTTGGATAAGCTCCCCAAGAGAGAGAGGAGGAAGAGAGAAGAGACGCATTCATTTATACCTAAGGGTGCTGTTGTAGGGAGAGATGAAGATAAGAAGATGGTTATGAAATTTTTACTGGATTCTAATGTGAAAGAGAATGTTTCCATCCTTCCAATAGTTGGTATTGGGGGGGCTTGGAAAAACAGCTCTTGCTCAATGTGTGTATGATGATAGTACTTTTGACTTGAAAATGTGGGTTTGTGTCTCTACTGACTTTGACATGCAAAAGATAGTGAAAAAGATGCTAGCTTGTGCAAAGAAGGAAGAACCAACCGAGGTTACGATGGAACTGTTGCAAAGCAAATTGAGGAAAGAAATTGATGGAAAGAAATATCTCTTAGTTTTGGATGATGTGTGGAATGTAGAACAAGAAACATGGCTCAGTTTGAAAAATTTATTGGTGGGAGGTGCTAGAGGAAGCAAGATCCTTATAACTACACGCATTCCTTCGGTTGCAGAGATCACTCGCACTGCTCCGTCTCATTTTCTTGGCAGCTTATCTGAAAGTGCGTCTCTTGATTTATTAATGCAAATGGCTTGTCGAAAAGAAGAGAAGATGCAAGATCCAGACATTATAGCTATTGGCAAAGAGATAGTTAAAAAGTGCTCCGGGGTTCCATTGGTTGTTCGAACTGTTGGGAGTTTACTATGCTTTAAGAAAAGTAAGCACGAATGGTCGCAATTCAAAGAAAAAGAGCTCCCGGATGTGTCTCAAAGGGAACACGGCATAATATCAATACTTAAAACTTAGTTATGACCACCTTCCTTCACATTTGAAACAATGTTTCGCATTTTGTTCATTGTTTCCCAAAGATTATGAAATAAAGAAGCAGACTTTAGTCGATCTTTGGATGGCCGAAGGATTTATCCAGCCATCAAATAGAAGTACGCATTTAGAAGACATTGCTCATGGCTATTTCATGGATCTACTTTGGAGCAACTTCTTCCAAGATTTTCAAGAAGACAAGGAGACTTGCAAGATGCATGATTTGATGCATGATCTAGCATGCTTGGTTGCCGGACCGAGTGTTGGATGGCATGGGATGACAAAAAATCCATATATGAAAGAACTCGGCATATATCATATGGTTCCACTTTCAAATTGAAGGGTGAACTTCCAATCTCGCGCTTGAAAGCAAGTGCACTGAGAACATTTCTGTATGTTGCTAATGATAGGGAAATGGAACCAATGAGTGAAGTAGATCTACACCAACTCATTCAAAGTTTCAAGAGGTTGCGTGTCTTGGCTCTGAATAACACATATGTCGAGAAGGTGTTAAAGTCCATTTGCAAGTTGAAGTATCTTACGTATCTCGACCTCTCTCACAACAACGCACTCGAAAGGCTTCCTAACTCCATTACGAAATTGCAAAATTTGCAAACTCTTAATCTCAATCGCTGTCATAGCCTTGAAGAATTGCCAAGGGGTATAAGGAAGTTAGTCAGCCTTCGAAATCTATACATAGATGGTTGTCCGAACCTTGGTCCTTTGCCGGGCGGACTAGGGCAATTGAGTTCTCTGCACAGGCTAACACGCCTCATTTTGCCCACGAAGAAAGCTCTTGCTAAGAATTATTGCAGACTTGGGGAGCTAAAAGGGCTTAACAACATCCGGGGAAGCCTTTGCATTGAGAATTTGGGAAGTGTGACAGATGCAAGCGTAATCCAAGGTCACTAACTTGATAGGGAAGCATCGCCTAGAATCTTTGAAACTTGAATGGGGTTATTTCAATACCGATGATATCGCAGTTGTGGATAGAGATGAAGCTCTATTAGGGGGATTGCAACCGCACTCAAGTCTGCGGAAGTTGATGATTAATGGATATAAAGGTGAGAGAGCTTTCCAAGGTGGATGATGAATAGCCTCGTGTCTTCCTTGTCCAATTTAGTTGAGGTATGCTTTTATGACTGTGGAAGATGTAAAAGTCTCCCTCCACTAGGCCATCTACGTCGACTCAAGACTATAGATATTTGGAAGCTGCCTAAATTGGAATACATAGAGTCAGGCCGTTCATCTAGTCCAAAAGCATCATTTCCTAGTCTATTGAAATTGGAGATCGATGACTATACGAAATTGAAAGCCATGCCACCAGCTCCACATCTCGAGGAATTAAGTCTGGCTAGGGCCCACCCAGCGTTAATAAATATGATAGTTGGCCTTAATAAGTTGAAGAGCCTGGTGATCGGGTTGCTTGGGCCTCTAGAATGTGTGCCGGAGGAGTGCTGGAAAAGCCTCGCCTCCCTCGAATCTCTTCGCATCTGGAGATGTCCTGGGTTGACTTCCCTCTCAAAAGAAGCAGCAGCACCACCACCACCACTGGGTACGCGACATCAATCCAACCAGGTGGATCTCGATTCATCGGATTTTGAGGAGCTGGATTTATCCAATTACCACGAAACCAACAACAACCTGGTAATAAAGAACAAGAATTCAAAAGAACCTCATCTTGGAACTTCATCCATTTTTGTCTCCGCTCCGTGGATCTCTCTTACCTTCCAAAACTAGCATCTCTCCCCCAAAACTAGCTTCTCCAGCCAGAATCTCGAGCATCTCTCTATCCATTTTTGTGAGGAGCTGGATATATGCAAAGACGAGAGCGGCAACCTCATCATCTTGGATTCCCATGGAGGACTTCATCACAGTCTCCGCTCCGTGGATCTCTATAACCTTCCAAAACTAGCATCTCTCCCACAGTGGCTTCTCCAGCCAGCAATCTCGAGCGTCTCTCTATTTGGGAATGTGATGAGCTGGATATATGCAAAGACGAGAGCGGCAACCTCATCATCTTGGATTCCCATGGAGGACTCCATCACAGTCTCCGCTCCGTGTCTCTCTATAGACTTCCAAAACTAGCATCTCTCCCACGGTGGCTTCTCCAGGCCAGCAATCTCGAGGATCTCCTTATTTGGGGTTGTGAGGAGCTGGATATATGCAAAGACGAGAGCGGCAACCTCATCATCTTGGATTCCCATGGAGGACTCCATCACAGTCTCCGCTCCGTGAAAATCAATTACCTTCCAAAACTAGCATCTCTCCCCGAGTGGCTTCTCCAGGCCAGCAATCTCGAGGATCTCTCTATTCTGGATTGTAAGGAGCTGGATATATGCAAAGACGAGAGCGGCAACCTCATCATCTTGGATTCCCATGGAGGACTCCATCACGCCTCCGCTCAGTGAGAGGACTCCATCCACTCGATCTACTGCTCCGTGCATCTCCGTGATATTCCAAAACTAGCATCTCTCCCCGGTGGCTTCTCCATTTCGGCAATCTCGGCTCCGAATTGAGAATTGCTCCAATTTGAAGGCATTACCGGGCGGTCGAGGCCCTTCAATCACTTCGAGAGCTCGAAATCGGAGTGCCCCTTTGGAGGACTTGACGCTATTACCCGGCCTGGAATGCGGCTCAAATCATCGTCCCCTTACTCACCTGAGTATCTTGGCTTGCCTAGAATTGGAGAGGAGGTGCAAGAGAGATGGAGGCGAGGACTAGCACAAGATCGCTCATATCCCCCGCATAACTCGCGATCCCTTTTCTCCTTTCTGAAGGTATCCGAGGACCTTTTACCCGGAAATTTTACATGAAGAATAATTCTCGAATTGTGTGTTTCGATACCTGATTTGATTCTGGGGGGACATGGACAGATCGCTGAAGAGAGGGGAGGACAGATCGCCGCTACAAGATTTGCTCATTTCCCCGCATATCTCACGATCCCTAATATTCTCTCTAAAGGTATGTGGACCTTTTTTTCATGAACAATTTCTCGATTCGGGGACATGGGACAGATCGCTGGAAGGTTTGGACATGTCCTTGAATGCAGGTATTTACTGGGTGTGGGAAGATCGCTTTATCCCCATCCGTGCGAGAAAAACGAAGAAAAATTCATACTCCTCATCCAACGCCGAGCTCGTTAAATCTGGCTCGTGACTCGTGCCGTAGATATAGCGTTGCAATCTCATTATTTGATTTCACAAGGTGTGAAATGCCTGCACAGTCCAATGATTCTGGAAAACTCTCGTACATGGAGTGATGTGATGTTTCTCTCAAGAATGGTTTCTGGTTTAGTTCCCTTAAAAATAACTTTTATCTCAATGTGTTCCCATAAAATCGGAGGTTCCGGCGTAGATCTGTGCAGCACATCGAGGGTATGAATGGCGACAATGAAATATGTAGCGTTTTTCTTTTCACGTGCTACATGCTACTGATCTATTAATTCCTGAAATCAAGCGATCCCTAGACCTGTTGAGCACCCGTCTGAACTTCCAAAGTGGAATTACTATGGATCAAGTACTAAAGTGATCTTATTGTGAGCATTTGACAGCAACACTGTGTAAACTAAGAGCTGCAAATGGTTTTGTATTATAGCAGAGTTCCTGAAGTCTCTCTCTCTATGAAGAGTTTGAAAGGAAATGCAATGGTGGGGAGAGAGAGAGAGAGAGAGAGAGAGAGAGAGAGAGAGAGAGAGAGAGAGAGAAGGAAATGCACGTTCTTGGTTTGCTGTTCAGCCATTCTGCAGAGGTTCTCAGGTAAGTCCATTGCCAATTTTGAGCACCATCTTAAGCAATTGTGTAAATGTTTGACATTAAAAGAGGTCTTATGACAGTTGGACTCAGTGTCTAATCTATGACTCTCCATTTTGATCACCGCGAGGTTGTTCTGCTCATTTTGTTTGGTTGACAAATGACATGTTCTTCGTCTCTTTGAGACAACAATGTCTGCAAAAGAAATGCGTTTGTGTGAGGCAGGATTAATGAATGAAGCAGTGGTCTTTGTGTTTTTTTTTTTCTTTTAATAACTATCTTACCAATTTTAAGTATATGTTGTGGACCTCATGTAGACTCGATTTCTCTTGTACCCACTCGTCTAAGATCCAATTTTGATAACAAATGACTTGTTTTGTTGTTCTGAATTTGTATCTTAGTTGTCAATGTTTGGTTTTCCTTATTTGCCGTCATGCAAACTTATTTTCACTCAATTTCCTGATACCGTGACTTTGCATTTCCAGATTTCTTCCAGGTTCCTTAAGCAAAACAAGAGAAATGTAGATCTAGTAGGTAATGAGAAAATGAAGGCCAGCACCTATTGTTATCCCTTGTACAAGCTCGGCTACATCTCAGGTTATCCCAGACATAATACGCTGTTACGGCAGGTTAGTTGTTTCCATTTCCATTTCTTTAATGCTGTGCTCTTTTGTTGGTCACGAGATATGCTGAACAGTCTTTCAACTTTCTTCTCTGGTTGGATTTTCTTTAGTGGAGACCGTACCATAATTTTTACTGAGACAGAGGAATGTGCTTCTCAACTTTCGGGATTGTTGCCCAGAGCGTGGCCATTGCATGGGGACATACAGCAAGCCCAACGAGAGGTAAATGATGAACATGCAGAATCTTTAGAGGTATTATTTTATGTAAGAGTATTAATGTCGTAACACACTGGAGAGGAGATGAACAAAGAAGAGAGAGCATCTTTGTTATACTAAATTACATGACTAGGAATAGTTGGTTTACCTGCTTTCCAGTTGTCAACCACAGACAGTGGGTGACAATTTTATGCGAGTTCCTTACTATGTTAACAAGTCAACCCACCTAATTTGCCTAGTAGTTCATTTCCTTGGAGACTGCTGATTTAATGATGTGTGGTAGTTGCACAAGGTATATATGATAAGGGATATAAATGTTACATCCAGAGGCAAAGAGATTGGTCTGTAGCAAAAAATTCCCTTTCATTATAAAATATTTTCAGTGAATAAAGGTGGCAGATGCTTTTAGTGGGGTACCTACCTGCTTATTCTCAAGTGATGAATACACAGGTATAGACTTCAATAGAATGAATTATTAGTATTTGTTTTTGGGATCTGATTCATTGGTAGGTCCAGCATCATGACTGTGGAAACAATATTCTTTTGTTAATTTACAGGGGCTATCTGTTTAAGTGATGCGTTCCTTGTATGTCACTTATTCTCTGGCTTTGAGTATGCAAGTATTTCTAGAAATTAACTCTCACAATCTAGGGCATGTTTGGTTACACATAAGCAAAAGCCGAGAGTACTTCCCGCCAAAATTTAAAATATTATTTTAATCTGACTATGAAAAAATTATATCTGAATTTAAGTATCAATACTTCAATGTAGCAATAATTTCAAGACTTTAAGATTTTAAAAATGTGTGTGCAAGCCACAAGATATATATTAAGAAAAAACAAAATGTAAAAGTCAATCCAAACACACGCTCGGAATGGCGACCAATGACCATCTATATTAAAACGGTTGAAACCTTTTCTGCCTTTTAATTGACAAATGACATGCTTTTCCTTGCTTAAACTTTGCCTCTTGAGTGCTGGTTACACTTGCTGGTTTCAGGTCTGGCAAGTTTATGACATTAGTGGCCACGAAAGTGGCACCAAGAGGATTGGACATCAATGATGTCCAGTTAATTATCCAGGTATGCTGTATATGGTATGTTTTGATTTGCTGATTTTCTAAATGCAGTTGTGCTGATAGTCGGCCTTTTTTTTTAAGTGCAAGCCTCCTCGTGACGTTGAACCCTA
This sequence comes from Syzygium grande, assembly GCA_024733475.1. Lineage (NCBI taxonomy): Eukaryota > Viridiplantae > Streptophyta > Magnoliopsida > Myrtales > Myrtaceae > Syzygium > Syzygium grande. The sequence continues at coordinate 10,231,032 of JAMXDD010000007.1, read as the reverse complement.
TATTCACAGATCTGGATGCACAGGGAGAGCTGGTAATTGTTCAACTTGAAACCTGCATTTTCCATAGTGTCATTATTTCTGCAGCTCGCCAGATGCTGAGGGCAATATTGTTTTCTAGGCAATACTGGAGTAGTTGTCATGCTGTACGATCCAAGAAGGGCAAATGTATCTAGGATCGAAAAAGAGTCTGGTGTAAAATTTGAACACATGGCAGCGGAGCAGCCAAGTGATCCTGCTCAAGCCGCTGGCGTCAAAGCTGCTGAATCAATAACACAAATTTCTGATAGGTACAGTCATTCTTTTTGCTGAGAAGCTGAATCATTGCCTATAACAATGATATGCTAATATTCTCCAAAATGCAGTGTTATTCCAGCAGTTAAGTCTGCTGCCGAGCAACTACTGAATACGTCTGGCATGTCAGCAGTAGAATTACTTGCAAAGGCTCTTGCTAAGGCTACTGTAAGTTTGTTTTTCACTCACGTCTTTTTACTTTAACAAAGCTGATTGCTTATTATTTTCTTTAATCGCACTTCCTTGACATGCATCTCTTTTCCCTTCTTTCTTTGGTTATTTAACCAATATAATCTGTACTCTTCCTTTTTCGGGATTATAGTGAAATAAAGAACAGATCACTGCCCTCGTCACTTGAGAACCATGTAACCTTACTTCTCGAGACTGGAAGGCCCATTTGTACACCTTCGTAAGTTTGCAAGATCTCTGTCAGCAAAAAGTTGTGTTGCTTTGCAGTACTGCTTTGTAGATATTGCGTGGATGTGGGGGCAGGCCCCCTTCTAGCTTTGGTATTATATTCGATTCGCACCTGATCTGACTCTGGGCTTATATATCACTTCGATTTTTAGGTATGCTTTTGGTGTCCTGAGGAGATTCTTGCCTGAAGAAAAAGTAGAGTCCGTGGAGTGTCTTACTCTCACAGCTGATGGAAATGGCGTTGTATTTAATGTGGCAGCTGAAGATCTGGATACTTTCGTTGCTGGTACTTAAACCACAGAACTCATCAGGGCTCCTAAGTCATAATTGATGCTGCACCTTACACACACTTTTTGTAGATTTTTCTCTTATTACAGCGGAGTATGCTGCGAGTCCATCAGCCTAGTGTAGCGCTTCAATTAGATTCTCGTTATATGGACAATGATTGATTTTGGTATTTATTTCCCTCCTCTGGGTTGCAGGTCAGGAGAATGTAGCAAATGTAAGCTTAGAGGTGGTAACAACATTGCCGCGTCTCCAGGTGAGAGACCAGTCAAGAGGGGGAAGATTTGGCGGTGGGGGTGGTCGCGGCGGCTTTGGTGGTAGGGGCGGTGGTTTTTCTGGGGGTAGAGGTGGTAGGGGTGGTAGTTTCTCTGGCCAAAGGAATGGCCAGTTTTCCGGTGGCTTTGGTGGCGGGAGAGGTCGCAGCAACAATAGAAGGTGATAAAGTAATCTGCAGCCAGTTCCTTGGAGTCGGAGCTTCCTCGAAAAAGGCATCAACTTATGTCGATGCAGGAATTTTGGCCGATTTTATGATTTTGGGAACGTAACCTCGAGTGTTTGTAATGACCCACTGTAGGATAAGTATCTAGTACCGTGGTCCTATATTATCCTAATATATTTGGTATATTTTCTCAGTCAACTTAGTTTTCTATTTTCCTCATTTTTTGTGGGGCGTTTTAGTGATGTCTCCACCTCCCTATTTTTTGCTTTTGTTGCAGACGTGAGTTGTACGCTGGAGTACATATTCTTAATCAGTTCTATAGAAGAGTTGTTTCCTACATTTGTGCTTTTCAATGGGGGAACTGCAATGATGCTCAGCCAGACTACATTTTTGATCTTATACCATGTAATTCGATTTATCCATGTAGTTCCAAGGTTCGAGTTCAAAAAGATAAATCTCATGTAGGTAAAATTAATCCATTATAGTTTTTGAATGAATGTATGGTTCAGCTTTCATAAGGGGCTTTCTGCCTTTTAAAGCTCCTTGAAGAACTGTTTGAAGTGTTTGGCAAGCCTTATCAAGGGGCTTTCGTCCAATTGCTGGCTTGGGAACAACTGAAAGCCCAATGCAAGTCTCTACTGGCATTGAGCTTTTAGTATTTGGCTGAATGTAGAAACTAGTTTTTTTTTTCCCAAACTACCCTCACCAATTTTGTAATTTTCAATTTTGGCCCTAGTTGTGATTATTCATCTTCTTTGTGCGGGGGTCGGCCAACGAGGGTTGACGAGGTTAGATTGGGCCGACCAGGGGTCAATGAGGGGCCGATAAGGTCATGTAACCCCAGCGACGATCGCCTAGGGTTGCGTGACCCTTGGCCGGGGTCGCACGACCTCGGAAGACGATCGCTGGCATCAGATTTGGCTCACTGGGGGCCTTAGCTCTTCTTCGGAGTTGGCGAAGGGTTGAATTTTTTTAATAGAAAAAAGCAAAACTAAACCCAAAAAACTCAAACATAAAAGCCCTATGCAAAAAAAATTGTTTTACAAAGAATTTTTACCAAACTCAATTTGCATTTCTCCAAAAGACTTTAAGCCAAAGGCATTTGCATTTCCTCAAGAACCATTTGCAAAACCGAACCAAATACACCCTTAGTAGGATAAACTCGATTCCATGATCGTGTAATGTGCTCTCTTCATGCATTTCATTTTAAAGATAATGTTCAAATTTGGTTATATTTCTTGAAAATGAAACACTTAGATGGGAAACCTTAAGGATCAAAACCACTTGCTCTCCAATTGAAATTGGATATCAATTTCGTTTAACCAAATTCGCGATTTATATATCAGACCGAGTCCAGTCAACAAGAACGGGTCTTCCCTCCCCCAGCTCGTCACTGATCACAACGGTCGATCTTGCAATCGCAAGTTAATATTGAGCACCATCTTAAGCAATTGAGTAAATGTTTGACATTAAAATAGGTCTTACGAGAGTTGGACTAGGAGTCTAATCTATGATTTCTCCATTGTGATCACCGCAAGGTTGTCCTGCTCATTTTGTTTGGTTGACAATTGACATGTTCTTCATCTCTTTGTGACAATAATGTCTGCAAAAGAAATGCATTTGTGTGAGGCAAAATGAATGAATGAAGCAGTAGTCTTTGTTGTGTTTTTTCCTTTTGATCACTAAATCAATCGCTATCAATTTTAAGTATATGTTGTGGACCTCGTAGGGAATCGATTTCTCTTGTATCCGCTCGTCTCAGATTTTTCTTGTTCTATTACTTCAATGGGCCATACTTATTATTGTTGTGCACGGTAATCATGCTCTGCCATGGCGATATCTGATGGATATTTTCGCCAAAGCGGTTGGCAAGAGTAATTTGCAATTATGCCAAGTTTGTGAAAGAAGAAAGTACTTCAATGTGATTGCCTTACGATTGCGAGAGGAAAAGATTAGGTGCCCTATCATGATTCACGAGTTGATCATTCATTAGATATGATAACGTATCCGAATAACATGTTTGTTGATTGATCCTTGGTAAGTTTAACTTCACTATCTTTTGAACAATTGCCCTCGCAGTTTTTCAATTTTCGAAGTGTATCAAAAAGCAATTTTCTGTTTTCTGGTGCTGGCACTTGCTAAAAAGACCCTTTTTTTGAAGCACCCAGTCCAATCATTTAACTAGACTCTTATGCATGCTAGAAGGCCAAATCAGACAAATAGAGCTCGGCCTCTAAACTATTTTCCGTGAGATTAAGCTCGCAGGTGTTTTGTTTTCAGTTGACATGTATATTACTCACCTTGCCTTGTTTTCCAAACTAGGCAGAAATGGTGCAGATTTTGGCTCCTACACAATGCTAGATGAGGATCACCAAAAACTCGGTGACTGCCAGTGCCATGACAGCAAAAACATGGAGTTCTCTCTTGCTAAAACAGAAAAAGAGTGCGAGCACCAAGAGCTTTTCTAAATTTAGGGTGTATGCTTTGAAGTTTGAGAACATCACTATTAATAGGCTCGAGAGTCGTCTCAACTTGGACGTGACGTCCTACACCGATAAGATAATTGCAGATTACATTGGTATGTTTTAGTGCTTGAAACCTTTAAGTCCAGTGCACAAAAAGATGAACAATCCTAAAGGTACTATACGAATTTAATAAAAAAACAAGGCCCAGAAGATACGAACTCAATAAAGTGATCAATTGTAAACAAATTATATCGGAATCTAATCGACGACACAGCTTGGGAACACAAAAATACTATGTCAAAATTTAAATGACGACATAACACTCGGAATAGAGATTGCACACCGAAATTTAATCAATGATGATAATAGAAAAGATACAACTAGGAAAATAAAGTGCAGTGCAAGAAAGTGAAATACTTAAAAAATAGTAAATTTGTTTAATTTGTTGGGGGGCTTCTAGTAGGCGACTGATGGTATTTATATTGATACAGTGGTAACTACTTTCTAGCAAATTCGAGCAGTTGTATTTCCCCGAAAGACTTCCATCAATTTCTTCCATGTTCCTCCTTCTTCGAAAATTTCGTGGGGGCTTCTAGCAGGCTGTGACATCCCCAATTTGGACCCAGATGACCAAAGGTAAATGGTAATGGAATTGGCGAGCAATTTGATCTGAGGGTCGGTAATGGAACGGACAGTATAGTCGGAATGAGTGTACTAAGGGTTGATCATGGTTCGATCGAAAGATTATCCATGGTTTGGTCAAGGGATCGACAATGGAATGACTCTCCAATTACGAAAGTCGATTATAGTGATTTTGTAACACCCCCACCTCGGGGTCATTAACGTGACGTCCCGTTCATTATTATCTTTCATTACACACAAGCGGAAGCATATCTCGGGACAATCACATGAAAAACAACAGCGGGATTAAGACAATCAGCATCATGAGCAAACCTTGTATTTACAGGACACGCAAACATATTTTACAAGTCAACTTAGCCGATTTTAGCCATTTACACAACAAATATTATGGCTTGGGTGTCCTAAGCCCACTACTTCGATTTCACAGCTTCTAGCTTTCCCCAAACTCCAACATGGCTCAAACTCCCCTTGTCGCTGCCGTTCGTTTGACTATCCTATGTACCTGAGGGTAGGAAAAATGGGGGATGAGTCGAGGAGACTCAGCAAGTGAAAATACTAATATCAAGCAAGGATATATCAATCGCCGTTAACATAAATCGGCCCTTACCGCACCAGCATCGATGGCAGATCAATAGCAAAGTTCAAATAAGAGAACATCACGCATGGCCACATCGTGCATACTTACAAACCAAGGCTCGGTTCTATCTCAAAACAACATCAAACATGAAACATAATCAAACCGAGAAATGAACCAACTACGACTAACCAAACGACTGAGAAACGGTCCAAGCAAACCACGTCACAACGCATCTCAACATCCTTTCCCGGTATTAGGGAATTCACTTACTTAATGATATCAAACAAGAACTAGAGAAAATGAGGCGTGTGAAGGTCACGTGAGTCTCGGCGATTCTCGGGCGATTCTTAGTGGTTATCGGGCTTGAACACAAACACACGGCCTTGGACGTGGCTTTCTTACTTGATCGAACAACAAGAAAAAGGATGAGTTGGTGAAGCTCTCTCTCTATCTCTCTCTCGGCTTCTCTTTCTCTCTCTATTTCTTGGCCGGTTTGTGTGTGTGGAACTAAAGGGGGACTAAGCCTATTTATAGGCAAGCCAACCTTGCTCACCAAGTTTAGGAGTCCAATGAGGTAAGCGCACGTGTCATCGGGGGTACGAGGTAAGCGATGACCTCATTAGGTCATGATGACGGTGCCTCCAAAGTCCAACTTCCATTAATGCGAGTCATGATGAAGGGCCCTAAAGTCTTCGTTCATTAATGCATGATATCATAAAGGGCCACCAAAGTCCAAGCAATTAATATGAGCCATTATGAAGGTGGCCTCCAAAGTCAAGAACAATAATGGCTAATTAATAAAGCTTGGAGGATAAGCTTTGACTCGGTCAATGCCTTATCCTCTAGATTTCTCTCTACAAATTTCCTGAACCGTGGACTCCCTAGAACCTTCTAGATTTACTGAATTCTCACGCAAATGACTCGAGCCAATCGGGTCACACAAAATATACCAATTGGCACAAAAAATCACAACCCGTGCCATACTTAATCACAAGATTTTCTAAAAGTTTTCCATAATAAAAACACATAATAATTCCATCCAACCCGAGGTTCGGCGCGGATATATCCTCAAATATCACCAAAAGACCTCAAGTCGAGATTCCAACGTTTTTCATATAACAATTGATAAATCTTTGAAATCTGACAAAACCGAACAGCTTTGCACTATTCACGAAATCGGACTTGAAAATATAGTAAATGGATTCCGAAAATTCTCAAATTTGGATATGTCATAAACAAAGCTTTAACAAACATTTCTCGTGAAGAACACAAAATCAGAATCTCTCTGTAAACACCATTTTTAGTAGCTCAAATACAGACTAAAAACAGTTCGTTGGAACAGAATTCTTGTTTCTCAAATTAAGCTCTGTCCAAAATCCAAATCATCTCAGAAAATTCCCAACTTTGTACACGTTATAGAAAAGAAAGTTTTCAACAACTTTTGTGAAGGAAACTTTTCCAAACTCAGTCATGAAAAGCTTGTAGAAAATAAAGACGGTGTGAACATTACCGAAATACCCATTTTGGGTAGTTTCACACGGTTCGAAAATCAGGCCATTGTACCACTCATATCAACTCCTAAAATTTCTGAAATTAAAGTATGTAAAACTTTAGGATGTTTGGAGAAACTTTCAAAAAAAAGTGTTTGGAAATTCGGACCACAAAAGTCTCCCCAAAAATAACAAAATGAAGGGGTATAAAGGATCCAAAACTGGGTTTTCCAAAACAAGAGAAAACAATTTAGTTCCGATTGGAAAACCATTAAACTTAAACCATAGCCATTTTCCCGGGATTGAAATTGAGGATATTACAATTTACCTGTGGCTTTCCAAGCCCAAAAATCGGGATGTGACAGATTTGACCATGGGTTGACCTTTCGACCATAAGAGCTGTTAGTGGGACGGTTCGGGACGACCATGACTTAGTGCCATGTGGGCATGTGTCGATTGCAGGTGATTTTGCTCGGCCATGCATCGATTGCGAACGATCATGGATTGATCTCGAAGTATTTAATTCCACGCTGCTACATGACAACCGTGGATCGACTATGGGTCGTTGATACTTGAATGTGGACCGGTTGCGATCCGACCATGGATTGTTGTATTGAGTTGAGGTAGGCCATGGACAAATCATGTGCCACACCAAGAGCCTTATGGCTTGATCGCGAATCAGATTTTGTGCCGACCACGCTGCCAGACCTTGTGCCCGAACATGGACCATCTCTTGTGCCCGTCAGCTAGGCCACGGGCTGGCCAGTGCCCGGCCGTGTGTCAGTCATCGTGCCTGACTCTTGTGCCAAGCTTTGTGCCCATCAGATCCAAGTCTAACCTAGTTTCGTGCTCAACAAACTTGGCCATGAGCCATGCATTGCACCCATTTGTGAGCCAATACATGTGTTTGGTCCATGAATCGGTCTCTTGTTAGTGTGGCCAAGCATTGCGCCGATGCACCGCGCCCATGCGGCCCGTCACCGTGCCCGTGCACTCAGCTCCATGCCTAGCCATGTGCCCGGCCTTGTGCCTATGTGGTCGTGCTGTGTGTCAAGCCCTACGCCTGATTAGATCCGTCGAAAAAGGCCATGCACCTGGTCAGTCCAACTAGCTTGAACTTGCATCATTTAACTTGGACTTTGGCTTGGTCATGTTTGGTCATATTTGGACATATCTCTATACCAAACCTCGATTCGAATAGGTTGGTCGATCGTTTTAAATCCGTAAATTCCCACTTACTTAGTTCATCTTTGCTAGTGTCGTAATGAATTTTTGGAGGTCATACTTAATGAAGAAGGTGAACCATAAGTTCATTGTCCTTAGTGAATTATTGAGTGTTCTTGAAAGGCAAGAACAAGCCTTACACGACCAAACTTGGGGAACAAGAAGCCAAGAAGACCAAGTCAAACTTAGGTCAATAATTGGGAGCCAATCATTGAGAAGATCTTATCTTCTAATATAGCCAATAATTGAGTATTCTTGAGTGTTCTAGAGAGAATCACACGCCTGAGGAGCTTGGAGAACAAAAAGAATGGAGATCAAGTCAAGACAATTATTGGAGGAACCATCATTAGAGACTTAAGTGTCCTCTTAGTCATAAATGAATAGGGTGATTCATATACTCTAAACATAGGGCATAATGACCCTAATGTCAGACTTGCAAGATAAGTTGGGCACTTGTTATCAATTTAGAGCACAAATTATTAGGCCTGAGATTCTTGCAAGATTGTTCTCTAATTATAGGTGCCACTTTAATAAAGATGATTGGTTCATTTGGCAAGACCATTATTAGAGCCCTTGGCTATAAATAGGAGAGTCATTCTCTCATTTCATTCTTTCCTCAACCCGTGCACACCCTTCTTCTTTCGGTTTCTCTCTCTTCAGCCTCTCTCTCTTGGCCATTCTCTCGGCCTCTCTCTCTCGATCACTCTCCCTTACTCGCCCTCACCATCACCGAAGACTCTTCTAGGACCACCCGTGACCCTAGTAGTAAGTGGATTCCCTATACTTTGGTTAGGATGTGGTGTTGCGTGATTGAGCTCGAGTGATGACTATGTTTGTTGTGCTTTGTGCGTGCGTGTGATTGATTGCTTTGTATCATGGCCGTGAGTCAAGGCACAAACGGGACACGAAACAGGGTATCATATGGTCTCGTACTCATGTTGTGGCATGTTGGATCGAGCTCGGTTTGGTGCGGGTTTATGTTGAGGTGCATAGATCCAGGCCAAGTCCAGCTCCAAGCCGGTGCTCGGCATGGTGGACTGTGCTATGTGCCTTAGACTGTGCCCCGCATGATAGGCAATTCACCTTATAGTGCATGGACTACATGATTACTGCACGCCTTCGGGCTTGGATGCATGGGCTAATGTTATCGAGATAATAAATCGGATTATTTGATGCTTGTTGCATGATCACACGAGGGACTAAGCCGTCAACAATAGATTTCGGGACGTTGCCGCCACTGATGGATTTCGGGGCGATGCCGTCATCGATGAATTTCAAGACAATGCCACCTTTGACGGAATTCGAGGCGATGCCTGATAGAGTTCGAATACCCAGTGAATACCAAAGGAATCAATGGATTTCGATCATGAAATAATGAATCCCGGTTGTTGATCTTTGCATGCATTGTTTAAATACCATGCTTGATGTTCTCTTGCTTGGTGAGCATGACATGTTTAGCAAATAGGCAAGGTAAGAAGCATCTGCTATTGATCTACCATTGACAAGCAGAATGGTAACAATTGTTCTCTTGTTCAATGGCGAGGCTATCTCTTAGCCGAAATATAGTAAATTTACATACTGAGTTGTGACTCACTATTTATTATTTTTAGCTTTGTAGGTATGGCTTTGCCACCTCCTGTTCGCCATGGTCTCTCTTTAGAGATGCATGTTTTCGTGATTGATATCGTCAACGTAGAGTTCAAGTCACATACCGTAAATGTAGTACCACTGTCTGGGTACAAGAAACTGCTAACGGGCTGGTCCCCGTCATTATGAAGCATGGTTTGTTTGGTTTGATAGAGATCCTCTAGGACCCCTTGCCAATTTCGATGGGCCACCCGAGGCCGCTAGTGATGACGCACCCAGCAAGAACGAGGGAGGACCATAACTAGTCGATCGAGCTTGGGGAAAAGCTAACTTTTATTTTTTAAAGGGACCCGTGGTAGCGAAGTTAAGACTACCCCAACCACGTGGATAGTATATGGAAAACCGGATGTAACCCAGATGTAAATAAATAATCAAGAAGGCCCGTAAGGAAAGAGAGCTTGTAAAATAGGCACCTATCATGTAAATTAATGTGTGATTGAAGAACATGCTTCCTAGTTCATGTTGTTGTTCATGTTGTCCTTGTTATTGCACGTTAAGTACAATAGCTTCCGCTTGCATGTTATCAAAGGAAATCGAAACGGGATGCCGTGATGCAAATCCCCGGAATAAAGGCAATCACAATCGGGCTAGGACCGAGAGCCACGGTCTTGGTTCGGGCGTGACATAGGCGATTAATGGTATTTATAATGATATAGTGGTAACTGCTTTCTGGCGATTCTAGCAGTTGTATTTCTCCGAAAGACTTCCATTGATTGCTTTCATGTTCCTCCATCTCCAAAAATTCCATGCCCACGCTCTCATGATGCCATGATTTGGCTTCCAAGCGGTTGCTTTTACCAGACTATGTGTGAACTACTCCACGACTTCACTTTTGGACAGTTGTTGCCCTATGATTTTATTTTTCAAGTGAAGACCGTCACACGATCTCGTTCCTAAGTGGTAACTGTTCCCTCCAACAATTTACACCCATATCTCGTTAATCTCAACTACTTTACAGATTTTGAACTTCATAGTCATGCTTTTATGCTCTTTAAGTCAACATCTGCTAGTTACTCCATTGTCTCAATTGCTTTTTCTCAAACTAGTAACTATATTCCTATGCCTCTCACAATGCAAAGAACTTGGATGGCATTCTGATATTCACTCATGGCTAGTATCCATATCAATAGTTACTAGCAATTTTTCATCGTGTATCGATAACTGAATATGAGCCACCGACGTGTATCAACATTGATAAGCAAATGACAATCTCTACGGTCGTTCGACAAGATGTCACGTGCGTGGAAATGTTCACATGTTACTCATGTGGCTGTCCATGCTCACGTGTTAAGCACGTGCTTGTTCATGTCGACAACTCGATTATTTTTTGTGTAAACAGAAGTAGATGGTGTTTGTTGGGGCGTTGAGAGCCGCGACAGCAGTAGGGCTTGGAAGTTAAGGCGTTGGATGTGGGTTCAATATGGAGAGTGGTGTTGAGTTGCACATACTAGGCAAAAGAAGTCCCAAATTAAGGATGTGGAATGAGCTAGAGTAGTCTCGAGTGAAAATAAATCGAACCAGCAATGTTGATAAGCTCGGACTTGGGTTCCTTCTTGGTGCACTCCCCAAGTGAAGCTATAAGTCTTTGCTATGCATACCCAACAAGTGGTATAGGAGCCGATATTTTACAGAGTCTAATGTGTATAGATTTGCGTCTGATGAACATCTCAAAGGAGGAATCTCGGATGCGACTCTTCATTTGAGGTGACTAATGGGGTGTTTTCCTACCGAGCTTGGCAGGTAAAGGTGATTTAGGGGAAGTCAAAAGGCTCACTTTATGTTCTTGAAAAATTTGGTTAGGCCAAGATGAAGATTTGAGTTAAGATAATGTTGTTATGGAAAGATACTCTAATTATAGGGAGCAGCCCAATCTAAGAGGCTCACATGTATGGATGTTAGACCAAAAGAGTCATATACTAGGGATGTGGCATAAGGTGGAGCAATTAATATATCATAATTGAACCATAACTCATTTGAATTAAAATGGGTCTAATTAATTATATTTGTGATTAACGCTCGAGATTAATTGATTCTCATTTGGAATCAATATGAGTTTGATGTTTTCGGGATACTTGAAATATTTGTGGGGCTTGGAGACAAAAACACACAACCGAAAGATGCAAGTAGAGGGCTCGCCTAGCGCCTAAGCAAACTAGGCAAGTAGGCAAGCACCCGGTTAAGAAGTGGCCAAGTATGGCCAAACACCCAACAAACCTCAAAACTGAAAATGTTTCCCAGCATAGTACTTGGTTACGCGAACCCAATCCATCCGTGCTTTAAACTCTATTTTTCGTGTTTATTTTGACAAAAAAGAAGTGAAAAACCTAAAGAGTTTTGAGAGTCATCATCCAAGAGAGTTGAGAGGTGAGAATACTCCTCTTTTCTGATTGATTCTTGTGGGTTAGAGTGTTATCTAGCATAGGGAATGTCACGACCCGACTTAAGACCATGACCCACAGCCACGTCTTGGCTCAAGATCATGATCATCCTCACTTTGAGGTTATTGTTGCGACGTCCCAGGTACATCGCCGTCCCGTTTCTTTTTATCTTTTGTTACGATCATGCGAAAGTGTGTAGAATCAACATTCAATCAAAAACAACAACAATAACGGGGCTAGGAAAAGCATTTTGCAAGCACACTACTATTTTACATGATTCGTGCTTTGTACAAGCTCTTTCACTACGAGCCTATCATTCCTTTCTACATCCGAAATTATACATATCTATTTGCGCGGTCGGGGTACCCCTATCTCCTCTACCACGGCGCCCTTCTCAAAAAACAAAAGTTGGTCTTCCCATGCAAGGTCGGCTCCCCACGACTCACTCGCGGTCCCCTTAGGCATGGGGTCGTCAATTGCCCCGGGTGGTCCGCCAAAACCGGGGAGAGGTTCGAAAAGATCCCTGTCAAACCATAGGTATCATGCTACGTACTTGTGAGGGATGAGGTCGTTAAGGCCCTCGTCGACCCAAACTTTGGTCAAAACCTTGCAGTAGGTTTGGTCAGCGGGCATGTCTATTATGTCGGTGACAATGACTTCCAAGTTTACGAGCATACCAACACGGACGGGAGACGGATCCATACCTACAAATCTGAAAAACAACGAGGGATGAGTCATAGATTCAGTAAGTAAACTTCTGTTAGAAGGATGCCTCGTTGTTGAACAAGTATTCAACATTTACTGTCTCATTTGTCGATAGTAAATCAATAGCAAAGCTCTTGCCTTACCTTTGCTATGGCATGGGAAACATTCCGCACACATATTATGAAAGCATAAACACAAATAATGTCAAGCCAAGCACACGGGATCTCATTTATTAACTTAGGCAAAATGCATTGGTTCTTCCGGAATCCACCGGGCATCCGAAATTCATCGGACAACGTCTTGAACTCTATCGGTGATGGCTATTTATCCCTCGTGTGACCATGCAACAAGCACCACGCAATCCGATTTCTTATCTTTATATCATTAGTCAATGCATTCAAAGCCCAAAGGCATGTCGTGCTAGTGTATCTCATGACTTATGATATGCCGTAATTATCTAACATGTCGGGCACAGTTTAGGGTTCGTGGCTTGATCCGTCACGCCAAACGTCGACATAGAACCAAACATTACTCGGATCGATACGCCTCAATATCAACCAGCAACCAAGCAAGGCCCGGTCTGTCATGCTATAATGTGCGTACAAGACCATACGACACCCCTTTTTGTGGCCTAGTTGTGCTTCAACTCATGGCTAGGTTTCAACACAAGTCTAAACCATGCAACGCAATGCCCTAGCCAAGGATTAGGGAATACACTTACAACTAAACTAAAGGGGCGGTCCTAAAGGCGGTGTTCGTTGAAGGCAAAGAGGTGAAAATGAGAGTGGCCGAGGGAAAGAGAGAGGAGAAAGTGGCATGCAAGGTGAGGAGAAAAGAGGAAAGAAATGGTGACACTCCTATTTATAGTACAAGACTCATTGATGGCCTTTCCAAGTGGTCCAATTATGTGCTCCAAGGTGACTTGGCCGAGGCTGAGGGGAGATCTTGCAAGATCACTAGGTCTCTTAATGGTTGGCTCAACTTGTCTTAAAAGTGTCCTAACTTGTCTTCCAAGTCTCTCATTAGGACCATAATGCTCGAGGTTTAGAGGGACAAGGCACATGAGTCATCTTCTTCATTTATGACCAAGGGACATCTAAGCTTTGATGATAACTTTGCCTTAATTCACTAACTTCCAAATATTGACTTAGACTTCGACTTGGTCCATCTATTCTTGCTTCCCAAATTGGCATGTGACTCTTGCTTCATATTTTTCAAGACACTCACTAATTCACTAGGGACACCTAAGCTCGTGACTCACCTTCTTCATTAAGTACTAGCCTCCAAAAATCATCACGGCATTAATAAGAGGTGAGCTAAGGCAAATGAGAGTTTTGTGTGTCCATCCACAATCGACTACCTTATTCGGACCGAGGTTCGTGGCTAAACGGCAACCGAACGTGGTCGGGAGGACCGAGCCTATCCAGTATGACTGGGTCCAATGATTGAGTCTGGACGGGCCCAAGGCCTAGTTGGTCAAAACCAACTATGCACAGGGCCAGGTCCATGGCTGGGACTAGTCGGCACCTGATTAGGCTCGTGGCCGGAACTAACCAAGCATATGAACTAACACATGGCCTGGCGCAAGGCTTGGCTCGTGGCCAAACCTGATCAGCACTGGATCAGGACCGTGGCAGGAACTCATCAAGCGCAAGAAAAGGTGCACGGTCGGATGCATGGCTTGGCTTATGGCTAAGCAGTAGGGTCCCTAGCCTGGACCGATTGGGAGCATGAACCGCACCGGGCCGTGTAGGGGCTAGCTCATGGCCGAGCAGTAAGGTCCCTGATCTAGTCCGTGGCAGGTCCATGTAGTCATGGCTACGGGCCGATTTTGGCCCGGAACGGGCCCGGTCAAACCCGAGCCCGTGGTTTAGAATCGGAACCGGCCTGAAATCGCCGGTTCCGGGCCCGGTTCCACAAAAAAAAAAGAAGAAGAAAGCTGCAGCCTGACTGCAGTGCACCGTCTGCGATGCATCTTTGCTTGCTATTGCCGGCCGCCGCGGGTAGCCCCGGCAACGGGCAAAATTTTTTTGTGGGGCCCCGCAGCGGGGCTCTGCCGACGTCCGCAGGCCCCGGCCGCTGGCAGCGAAGTTGGACGACCGTTGCGGGAGGTCGCCACGCAACGCCAACGCCTAAACAGGCAAAATTTATTAAAAAAAGATAACCGTTGCAAAATTGCAACGGTTATCTTTTCTTTTTTTTTTAATCCTAAATTTTCTTCTAATTTTTTTCTTATAAATTCTCTCAAATTCTCTCAAATCTCAATACTCACAATTCTCTCAAATTCTCTTCTCTCAAGTCTCAAATTTTCGCAATACTCGAAATTCTCTCAAATTCTCTTAAATTATCTCAATTTTCTCAATCCACGCAATTCTTTCTTAATTCTCCCAATTAATCTGCTCAATTCTCTCAATCCACTCGAAAAATGGCAAGTGGAAGTCGAGTGCCAACTGACAAAGGTAAGAATATCATGACGGAATCCCATCATTCTTTTGATCCTCGTGAATATGCAGATTTTCAAGATGATAAAATCAACATTTTTCCCGATGTGGAGCGTGTCCCGACGCAAGAAATTTTTCATCCTCCTGCCAAAATATCTACAATAAAGGAAGCGGAACAGGAATTTACATCTAACATTTGGAATCACTTCACGAAAATGAAAAGGTTTGATATTGGTCAAAAAAGGTATGATATAATTTGTAAATATTGTGGAAAAATATATAAATATACAGGTGGACAAGGATATGGAACATTTAAACGACATCTTAGGAGCAAACATCCAACCGAAACGGGAATCGATATCGGTCAACAACAAATTTCCGGGTACGTCAATCCTAACACTTCCCCTTTATTTTATTTTAATGAAAAAACTTATAAGGAAGAATTAGGCAAATTTATTTCCGTTGAGCATTTAATATTTAATTTTGGAGAAAGATTTGGTTTTAATGAATTTGTACAAAAAGCATGTGCTCCACAAGCAAAACGTGTTCCTAGAAATTCAATTAAACGAGTAATTAAAGATCTTTACAAAAATGAAAAAAAAGATTTACAAAACTTTTTTATGTAATTTAATGGATGCATGCATATAGGTAGTGATATTTGGAGTGATCATTGGCAAAATCATTCTTACATGGGCATAACATGTTATTGAATAGATGACGAGTAGGGTATTCAAAAAAGAGTTATTGCATTTAGAGTTTTTGATGATAAGCATACGACAAATAATATTTATAGAATAATTAGGCAAATTTTAGAAGAATATTATTTGCTTAACAAAATTTTTTCAATTGGTTTTGATAATGCCGCAGCAAATACCATTTCAATTGCCGATTTAGAAAATATTTGTAAACTCGCTTTTGGCGAAAAAAATTTTCACGTTAGATATGCTTGTCATATTTTAAATTTATGTGTACAGGATAGTTTGAAAACTTTTGATATTTTTCTTCAACCAATAAAAACGGCAATTCAATTTTTATGGAAATATCCCCAAAAAATGAAAGAATGGGGTAGATTTTGTAGAGAATATGGCAAAAAGCCAAAAAGATTTCCAAGAGATGTTCCAACTCGTTGGAATTCTACTTTCCACTTGCTTAATGAATCTTTAACATATAAAGATTTATTATGTACATTCATTTCTAATAATATACCTCAGATTAATTTATACCCACAAGAGTGGGATATTTGCCAAAAAATTTTACATGTTTTAAAGGTTTTTAATGATGCAACTTATACTTTGTCCAGTGTTTATTATCCTACTACACATTTATTTTTAGTAGAGTGTACTAATATTGTCGAAATTTTTATGAATATGAAAATGATGATGAATTACAACATACTATAGTTACAATGAAAATGAAGTGGCTACATTATTATAGAGAAATTCCCATTATTTATTTAGTTGCTTGTGTTTTTTATCCGCGTTGCAAATTGAATGGCTTAAATGATTTTTTGCGTACGTATTATCAATGTTTACATTATGATGCGATAAATGTTACAACTATAGTATGTGATGTTAAAAACATAGTAATAGAATTATATAATGAATTTTATACTAAATATAATTTAGGCAATATTGGATCTTCTCAATCTACGGAGATACAAAATGACAGTACAGGTAAAATTAGTAGAGGGTACCAACTTTTATTACATAGACAAAAAAAATAAAAGGGAGTAATAGGAAATATTTCTGAATTAGAGATTTATCTAACCGTTTTATTTGAGTTTACTGAATCCGAAGGTGGTACAGATTTTTTAATTTTGGATTGGTGGAAGAGGCACGCAAACAAATACCCAATCCTTTCTCTTATTGCAAAACAAATTTTTCTAACCCCTTGTTCCATAGTTGCGGTCGAACAAGCATTCAGTGCCGAAGGTAATATTTTGGACGAACATCGTTCAAGATTAGCTCCAGAGTCAGTGGAGATTCAAGCTTGTGTTGTTGATTGGACGAAAGCTCAATACCGGCAACAAGAGATAGATCGGAATAATGAATCCAAATTCTTTAACGACGGAGATACTACCGCTACTGGTACCGGTACTGGTACTGGAACGGGTAGTGACGATTAAGGATAAAAAAACTATTGGAGTTGACAAATATTTCGGGAACCCTTGTTTCTCATACCCAGTACGCCCACGTGAGTTTAGGGAAACCGAAGTATAATCCGACGACATGTGACCTCTGGTCCCCTGTGCACGAAATGCTTAGGTTTTGGGATCATTTTAGGGCATATATATTGTGCTCCTTTTTTTTATAGATCGTTGTAACGAATTGTAATGTGCTTAATGATAATTTATTAAATTCAAGCCCTCTCTTTCTCTCTTGTCTTTTTGTCCCCAAATTTGATTACAATTTACATTTTAATTACAATTTATATTGAATAATGTTCCATCACCGGAACAGCAATTTTTTATTTTTTTTATTATTTTCTTTTCTGTTTTTTTTCTTTTCCTTTTTCTTTTCTTTTTTTTTTTGCTTTTCTTCCTCCGCCGGCCATAGCCGGGGCCGGCAGAGGTCGGCCTCGGTGGGCTGCCTTCGCCCGAAGATCGGGCGGGGTCGCCCTCGCTGGGCTGGTCGAGGCCCGACTCGCCCGGATCTGGCGGGCCGGCCTCGGCCGGCCAGGCGGGGCCCCTCGCCCGATCTTGGCGAGGTCGAGCCTCGCCAGATCTGGCGAGGGTTCGACCTCGCCGGCCTCGGGGAGGCTGGCCTCGCCAGTTGCCGGTGCGAGGTCGAGCCCTCGCCGGTGTCGGGCGAGGCCGGCCTCGCCCAGCCTAGGCGAGGGCAACCCTCGCCCAACGCCGGGCGGGGGCCTGGCCTCGCGAGGCCAGCGACCTCCGCCCTAGCTATGGCCGGCGGAGGAAGAAAATAAAAAAAAAAAAAGAAAAGGAAAAGGAAAAGAAAAAAAACAGAAAAGAAAAATTATAAACCGGCCCAGAACCAGTTCCGATTCATATTTGGCCACGAATCGGAACCGCCGGTTCGAACCATGGCCATGACTAGGTCCATGACCGATGCTTGATCCATCACACAACCCATGGCCGATTCTCGATCGGGTCTGTATTTGAGTGTTACCGATCTATGATCGACCCTCAATTGTCATGTGGTCACGTGGAATCGATCCGTGATCGGCGCATGGTCATGTGGTATCGGTCCATAGTCACCCATGACTGGTGCATGACTGAGCGGAATCCCTCGCGGTCGGCACATGCCCGCGTGGCATCGATCCATAACCGTCCGTCAATCGACTCGTGACGGAGCGTGGTTGAGGGGTTGATCTGTGGTCAAACTACTCTGATCGACTTGTGTGATTGGTGGATCAATTCACTGCCGATCTTCTTGGCCAATCTATGGTCGATCCTTTGATTGGACCATGACCGGTCCTTAGTTATCCGTTCCAACCAGACCGATCGGCCTATGACCGACTCTCGCATCAGTCCACGTACCGATTCCCTAGCCATTTCCCATGGTCGGGATCCGAACCGTGGATGTCACAGGGAAACACTTGTGAGTAAGCGTAATTGAGTGATTGTAATATATTATTTGTCGATTGTAGTGTAACCATCTTTATTCTCTTCCCATAGAGTAGGCATACTATCAAAACATGTAAATTGCTCGTGTTCGAGTTTAATTTCTGCAATCTATTGATCACCTGAATCGTTTGTTTGTCATGCTACTGCGTTAGTTGTAACAAACTGGTTAGAGCCAAGGCATATTTTTGATTGATTGTTCTAGGAATTTTGGTCTATTTACAGTTGTTGTTATGCTTCTACAAAACTCCAGTTGGAGAAATGTATTGCCATGATCAATTTTAACATGTGGCGTATGAAGATGCGTGTGTTGTTAGAGACATGGGTTTCGTATCTAGTTTTGGAGGGAGATGATAAATTTCCCTTGGATATGAAAGCAAAATAAAAGGCTGCCATATCAAAAATAACTATGAGTGTTATACTACTTAATTTAGGGGAATGTTTTCGTTGAAGTAACTGATGAAACGAGTACAATTGCAGCTTGGGAAAAGCTGGAAGCACTGTATATGACAAAATCACTCTTGAAGAAACTTTTCTTGATCCATTATTTCTTCACATTTAAGACGATTGAGGGAATATTAATCCAGGATCACCTGAATAAATTTAATAAGGTCATCAATAAGAACATAGATGAGAATGTATTTGATTAATGGCAGGCTATGGTGCTGATTTTTATTTGCCCAGTTCCTATAAGCACTATCGCGATTCTCTTATGAGAGGGAGTGAGACTATATCCATAGAGAAAGTGAAGTCTACTTTACTCTCCAAAAAATGGCAGAAGTTGTCAAGCAGTAATCATTTACGTGTTGCTAAGGTCCTGATGATCAGAGCTAGGAAGTTAGAGAGGGGTTCTAGCAGTAAATGCTAGTTTTTAGATCGTAGTCTAAAGCGAGGAGAAAGTCTTTTAGATGTTACTACTATCAAAAGGAGGAGCACATTGCAATTAATTGTCTAGAGCCAAAGAAATCGAAGAAATTGGAGAAGGATGCAAATGTCATACCAGTCAGTGTGGAGGAATTGGACTACATTTTCTGTCTCTACCACTTCGATTGGAGACGAGTAAGTCAAGGATTCTGGATGCTCGAATTATAGTCAGCAGTGTTAATGGGCAACAATGCTGAGTGCAAAGTTGTTGGCATTGGCTTATGTGCATACTTGCATTACGGGATTATGGGAACTTTGCTAGAAGTATGAGACTTTCGGGAGCTGGAGAAGAATCTAATTTCTCTTTGTGCATTGTATTCTCTGTATGTGTGTATACTTCAGAGTCCGCGACTTTGAAGGTTATCAGAGTTGTGCTTCCGGTCATGAAGAGAAGGTGGACAAGTGGTCTCTACTACCTTCGGGGACGAACAATTATAGGCTCAGCTGCTGCAGTTTCATTCACGCTGTTACTATTAGATCAGACTAGGTTACTGCACGTGCGATTCAGGTATGAACATTTTGACTGAGCGCGCTCTTCTATGTGGGTAGAAAACAGAGAAGTTGGACTTTTGGAAACATTACAAATTTGGCAAGCACCATGGGGTGCAGTTCGGCACAATAGTTCTTGAGACCAAGACTAAAACGCACTACATCCCTTAGACTTGTGGGGCCTTCTCAAGTGCCGTCGAAAGGATGCGCCAGGAAAGTATAGGTCTAATTTCTGAAACACAAGAATGAGGTTTTTGTTTGTTTTAAGCAAGTTAAACTCTTGATAGAAAATCAAACATGCAAGAAAATCAAGAGGCTTAGAATTAACGATGGGTTATAAATACGCAAAGAAAACAGAATGATAGGCATCACACAATACTTGCAACACCATGGCAAAATGGAGTTGCAAAAAGGATGAATAGGACTTTGCTTGAGATAACCTGATGTTTGCTCTTAAATGCTGGTTTGTCACGGCATTTTTATGAGCTAGGATGTGAACTTGGTGGGTCACCTAAGCGACAGATCTCCTGCTACTGTTATTGCGTTCTAGATTCAAGAGGAAGAGTGGACTGGCTAACCTATTGATTGCTCAAGCCTGTGCGTAATTGAATCTATATATTACCATGTTAGGGACGGTAAGCGGGAGCTGAAGACGAAGACATGCGTATTCCTAGGCTATGCACGAGGGGTAAACCTTTATAGATTGCGGTGCTCATTGTAAATCACCAAGGATTTTCATCAGCAGAGATATCACCTTCGATGAATTAGCGATGCTATGAGGTACCAGGGAGACTTGGGAAGTATAGACGGATCCTAGTGCTACGAGATGTGGAGCTTCAAGTGGAGGCTCGAAGCAGTGCATGCATAGATAGAGTCCCGAGACAAGTGGCACTAAGGGCACGAGTCAACCTAGAGCAGAGGGTAGTATTGGTGGTCAGGTGGAGCTCACAGATACCCTGAATTCCATAGTGACAAGCGGAGAATGTAGAGAGCATTAGAGAACGATAGGGGTATGGTAATGAAAATTGCGTTACTCTTGAGAGTGTTGCTTATGCCTTGTCTACTAGAGAGAGATTGAGGAACCGCTCTCATATCGAGAGGCGCTGTCAAAAGCAGAGGCTCAGTAGTAGATTGGTGCTATGGAGAGTAGATGGAGTCCCTTTGGTGGAACTGAACACGACAGTGGGTAGTTCCTCCAAGGGCCAAAATATCACGGGCTGAAAGTGGGTCTTCAAGAAAAAGCATGAAAATTCCAGTTTAGAGGCGGCCAGATATAAGGCATGCCTAGTTGGAAGGGGTTTAAATAGTGTGATGGTATTAACTACGATTAGAAATTCTCGCCGGGAGAAGAACACTAGAGTGCCAAAAGTTGTGTACAATGCTTACTTTAGTGCCAAAAGTTCTTTTAGATCATTTAAGTGTCCTATCAGAGAAAAAATGATCACTTAAGTGCCAATTCCGACCAAATTGATTACGTGGCATTTAAAATTAAAATTATTAATGTGACTTGGCATATTTTTAAAAAATCTAGTCTCACGTGGACATTCAAAACGACGTCGCCCAATCCAACTAACATTGAAATAATCGTTTTTTAACAATGATTGATACTAAAGTGATCACTTTAAACAAAATTTGGCACTCAAACGATCACTATTTACAACTTTTAAATGACGTCGTTGTTTAGGGCTTATATGCTGACTGCGCACATCGACGAGCCATGTAGGGATTGAGAAATTAATAAAATATGGCCATGTCGAATTTTTGGCAACCCAAATCGAAGTTAGCACTTAAGTGATCGTTTTTCTAAAAAAGTGGCACTTAAGTAATCAAAAAAAAACTTTTGGCACTAAAGTGAGCGCAATATACAACTTTTGACACTTCTAGTGTCCTTCTTCCTATTCTCGTCTATGGTGAAACATAGCTCTATTAAGCTACTGCTCCTAGTTTGGTTATGATGAACAACTTGGAGTTGGAGCAACTGGATGTAACAATGGCTTTTTCTAGATGGTGAGCTAGAGGAGCAAATATACATGGACCACCTGAGAGGTTTTGTCGCTTCAGACTATGAAGACAAGGTATACTTGCTAAAAGGTTCCATCAATGGCCTTAAGCAATTTCTTTAACAATGATAATATTGGGAAAACCTCCTAATAGATTTTGAAGTTTACAAAACTATCTATGTGTGTTTTATAAGTCTGATAAATGCCTTGGAGTATTTTGATTCGGGAATTATTCTTGGAAGATAAGCATATAGCAACCTTGTTCAAATTGTGAAATTACTTCAAGACAAGAGATTTAGACTTTAGAAGATAAAGTTCAGACTTTATACTGCAGATGAGGAGATTCAGACTTTATATTGCGGATGAAGATATTCAGACTTTATATTGCAAGTGAAGAACTTCAGACTTAGAGAACTTTGCATGTTCCCATTCCGACACAAGTTATGAATGTAAGTCCAGAACGTGGCAGAGTTCAGAACGTGACACGTATTCAGAATGTATATAATAGCTAGTAACCTGGATTGGATTTCACATATAAAAAGATTTGATTAACTCAGTCTTGAAGATTGTTTTGCAACGGTTTAATATGCAAAACATCTTGATTGTTGGCAATTAATCTCAAGACAAGCTATTTTCTAAATGGAGAAGCTTTACTTATGGAAACGAAGACTTTGGTTGTATGGTGACCAGATTCAGCAGATATTCAAATTTTGTCGCTCAACGACTACACAATCTTCTTGATACAGTTCTGTCCAACGGTTAGATTGGAAGACAATCCTCTGGAGACTGTTCAATAGCTAGATTGGAAGTGGAAGAGTATAAAAGGAACTAATGTGCCAAGAAGCAAAAAAAAAAGAGACGAAGTCTAGAATTTAGAATTCCAAAGTCTAAGCGTACTTCAATTCTTTATACTTGTCTTTCATGGGCTGTAAAGTGTAATCATTTGAAAGATATAAACAGTTTCATAAGTGTGTGCTTAGGTGTGAGATAGTGTGAGCTATCAGCTTGATATAAGTAGCACCAACTTCGGGGAGAAGTGTTTGGGTTTAAGTGGCAAAACTCACTGTGACTTCTTATTGATTTGACTAGTGAAATCCAGTCAGTAGACTGTCAGCGTAGGAGAGTGGACGTAGGCTTAATCTAAGCCAAACTACTATACGTCTTGTGTGCAAATTTTCTCATTCCTTAAAGCTCATTTTATTTATTGCATTGCATACTTACACAATTGCTATCAAAGACTATTTAAAATCTGAACGTTGTTCAGGCTTTGTTATTGATCTTTTACTTCCCCTTTAAATTGGTCAAGATTTATTTAAATCACCTATTCACCCCTCTCTAGGTGATCCTTGCTAGACATCTAAGATAATTGCGTGTATTATAAGAGGTTAGAGGATGGTCGCTACATTTATTTGTTGTTGTTGATGATGATACAAGATAGCAGCTAACAACATGTCTAAGATTGATTGGATGGAATGTCCATTGGGTAGTGAGTTTAAGATAAAGTATTGAGCCAATTTAGCATGCAGAACACCAAATTGGTGAGTACCCCATTAGTTGCATGCTTTAAGTTTTCAACTGACCTTGCACCACAGTTAGAGGAATACAATGAATATCCATACCATGTTCCTTATGTTAGTGCCAGATGTAGTGTTATGCTATGGTTTTCACTAAATCGGCTATGCACGTTGTTTGTATGTAGGAAAAAAAGGGAGATAAACAGCAGAAGTGTTAAAACTTGTGTACGTCGCTTACTTTAATGCCAAAAGTTTATTTTGGATCACTTTAGTGCCAAAATTTTTGAAAAACAATCACTTAAGTGCCAACTCCAGTCAGTTTGGCCGAAAATCCAACGTGGCATTTTTTTTATTAATTTCTGAAGCTGATGTGACTTGCCGGAGGTTTAGTCAATATGTACACATCAAAATGACGTAATTTAGCATGTACACTTGTATTTTTAACATATTTTTTCTAATTTTTTCCTACTTTTCTTTTTTTCTTCTCTTTCTTCTTTTTCTACCTCCGGTCCTTTGCCGGTGACCGGCCCGCCTTCCCACAGCCTAGCTTTTAGCCTCGCCCAAGTGAGGCCACCGTCCCCTGCCATAGGCGAGGCCCGGTCGACCCTCGCTTGGGTGAGGGCTGGTGAGCCTTTACGAGGGTCGGCCTCACCTCGCCAGATCTAGCAAGGCCATCGTGGCCCAGGGCAACGGGCAGCCTTGCCGAGGCTTGCCCAGGCAAGGTAAGGCAAGGCGAGGCTGGGCCTCGCTTGTGGCGAGCAACGGCGGCCTCATCCGGGCGATGCCAGGCGGCTGGCCGTGGCCGGTGACCAAAGGTAGAAGAAGAAGAAAGAGAAGAAAATAAGAAAAAAAATCATAAAAAATATTTAAAAAATCTAAATGTACACATGAAACATAGACTTATTTTTTTAAAAAAAAATCCAACTAAGATTAAAATTTTTATTATAAAAGCCACGTGTTAATTTGGCCATAATTTCTCACCTTTGACACTTAAATGATCGTTTTTCCTCCGATTTGGCACTTAAGTAACCGTCGTACATAAGTTTTGGCACTTCTAGTGTTCTTCTCTTGGAAAAAAATATTTGGAAGCTGTGAAATTGATTCTAGGTTTCTAAGAGTGATGGCAAACATCAACTTGACTTTTGGGAAGAAACGGGCCCCAAGAGGTATTACAAGTTATGTGGATTGTAATTTTGCAGGGTGACTTGTATGGTCGGACGTCCTTAAAAGGTTATGTTGTCAGTTGTGCAAGTTGTACCATCAATTGGAAAGCGCAATACAGCACGTAGTTTGTGACATCCTAAAAATTGCCCATTTGGGAATTATGAAATGAACGGTTTTATGAACCTACTTGTAGTTAGTTCTCACCGAAACTGATCATTCATGGGATACTAACCATTAGGGAAAGGCTAATTAGGGATTTAAATTTGTGCGACTAAAGATAATTCGATCGTGAATCGACTTTCGATCATAAAATCGTCGATGTGACATTTTGAGCCAATGTAGGCCAATCTTAGGATAGTTACGGGCCGATTTGTCACTATCATGTGAGTGGATCAGGGGTGATTCCGTTTGACCACGAAATGAATTGACGAACGATCCAGAACCTATACCAAACGATCATGCCCGTCGGAACTAGCGATCGATCCTTGCGATTACATTGACAACCAAGATCGTCACGGTCCGAATGAACTTGCACGTGACTTGATTTAGTATCAGTCACGGGTCGAATATACGAATTTCCCAAAAGCTGCCCGTTAGTCTGAGAAACGCTCGAGTTACGTTAAATAAAATTCAATTATTAATTAGAGACCAATTTGGGCATCAGAAAATTAGGAAGTCGCGATAGGACATTAGGACGACATTGTAGTTAGAACGTACAGTTTTGGATTTTCCGGATCCTTCAAAAAAACTGAATTTCGGCGAAGGATGGAAAGTGACCATTTTACCCCTAGAAGTTTGTTAAGGGCAAGTGTTAGAGGATAAGGGCATTTTGATCATTTTGCCCTAACTTTTGAGTTGGACAATTTTGCCCTTGGAATTTTATGAAATTTTCAAATTGCCCTTGGATATTTTGGAAAAGATTCGATCCGGGGTATTGATTTTAGGATAAGATCGAATCTCGGTCGTTGATTAGATTTGTGAGAGAAGAGCAAGATGGTAATTTGCCAAAAGTGGTCAAAGTTGGACTATTTAGACCAAAATTCTCTCTCTCTCTCATCATTCTCTCTCTCACCTCTCGGCAACCTCCCCCTCTCTCCCTCCCGATCGCCCTCTTCTCCTTGGCCTCGCCGCTGCCCTGCCGCCGCCAGCCACCACCTGTCCGCCATGCCACCAACATGTCACCACCCTCACGCCGTACCACCACTGTCACCCTCTCCCTCTCGTTTCTCTCGTTTCTCTCTCTCTCTCTCTCTCTCTCTCTCTCTCTCTCTCTCTCTCTCTCTCTCTCTCTCTCTCTCTCTCTCTCTCTCTCTCTCTCGGCTGTGGACAAGCTAAGCCGGTTCAAGCCACCGCCGCCGTTGCCGTTTCACCGATCGCCGTACGGACCGCCATTGCCACGTGACCGCCGACCGCCACCCCTTTTCACTTTAGCCGAGTTAGCCTAGAGTTCGTGTAAGTTCAATCTAAACCCTCGCCTAGTTTATCGGGTAATTTCGGACCCGTTTAGACGTGGATTAGTATAGTTTTAGGGGCGGAATTGGTTAGCGGGCCTTAGGAATGACATTTGGGGAATTTTGGTGGAAATTTAGAGGCCGAGTATATGCTGAAAATTGCTGGTTTGAATGCTGAAAAATGTGGTTCGGTATGTAAATTAGGTATTTAGATCCGGCGACTAATTGTGGGAAAATGTCGTGAAGAGCCGAAACTGATTTGTCGTGATTTTGATATGAAAAAATCACAATTTGTATGTTGGTTGTGCGTTTGAACTATGGCTGAATTGTGATGATGTAATTGGGTGCGATTGTGTGCATTTGATTGATGCTCGAGCGTGCACGTGTGAGAATTGAGATGTGCGATGTGCGTGTGATCACTAAAAAGCCTTGAAGCGTGTTTACGCGAGGAATTGAACCGGCCTAAGGCGTGTTTACACGGGTCGTGATACGACTGTGGGATCGGACCGAGTCGTGTGATACTCGGGGCGCGAATCGTGTGGGCCTGAGGGGTGTTTACGCGGGCCAAGGAAAGTGATTGAGAATGAGACGTGTGGTATGGCAAGTGAAAGTGAGATCGGGCCTGAGGTGTGTTTACGCGGGTCACAATGGGAAAGTGAGAGCCTAAGGCGTGTTTACGCGGGCTGAAAAAGTGATTGAGCAAGTGTAGGTACGATGAGGCAAGTTAAATAAAAATGATGTGATGGTGTGTGATCGAGTGTGAAATGTGGGCTGGGAATGTGGTGTGATCGATATGCGTTTTGGCATGAAATGCGTGTGGTTTGGGGTGCGCGAAGTTTGAAATGCGTGCAAGATTTGAATGTTGTGATTATGCACTAACGTGCAGGCTGAGTATGCCAAGAGTCCAGGTAAGTGTGATTGCGTGGATAGTGTTTGTTGTGTTGTTCGTTGGTGTGTTTGAACTTGTTTGGAATACATGGTAGCCTAAGTAGGGTTTAGGTTGCAACTTATTGAGAAATGTCTCATGATTGTTTCAACCAAACTATTTTAGAGCCTCCGCCTGAGCCATGAACCTGCCGCCGTTACCACCGCAGCGTTTTGGAATTCCCATGCACACCGATCATGAAGTCACAGAGTATCCCGTAGACGAGAATCATACCTGGGTTAAGCACACTTAGGTAGTTTGGGTAGATATAGGACTACCCTTCTAGCAGGCTCATACGTTTACGGCATGGATGTTTAGGGATGGAGTGGATGAGTTTGGACCCATCCGAAGATTCGATGTATCCTTTGATGGAGTAGGGGACTGGGATCCGTTGGCCGTACTCCCTCTCAACAGGCAAATGACTAGTTTGGAGACTAGTCTAGCTCAGTCAGTACACCAGTATGTCCCTGCAGCGCCTGAGCCAACCGTACCAGTATCGGATCCAGAGCCGGAGGAGTCGTAGGCCGAGTATGACCAGATGGACGTGGAGATGAGTATAGAGCCGGAGCAGGAGGATGAACCAGCGGAGACCCAAAGTAGGAGCAGGCGGAGTTTGTCACGCCCCGGACCCCTCCGAGCCCGCGGCATCCCGACCATGGTCGATAATTTGAGCGCAACGTCCCAGGACGCGTTGCCGACCCAAACGAATTATGCAAGCGGAAGCATATAAAACAACCCAGACATTAAAAACATGACCAAGGGATAGAACCTCGAAATTTAATAAACACGTAACATTATAAAGCATTCATTAATACAAAATGATGACCTGGTTATCAATTTCAAACCACAATTTTCAAAAGGGGGCGGTGATTGACAAGTCGATCTCCTCTATAAAAAGGTACTCAAAAGACAGGGTAAGTTGGTCTATCCTTCAATCCTGTGGTACTCCTGGCGGCATCCTCAGATCACTCACGGTCGCAGATCTGAAAGTGGTTATATAATAACCGTGAGAACGAGTCTCAATAAGCAACACCCTAAACCTCACCTAGGCTAATACGTACCCAGACCAGTCTAACATGCAAATCACCAGACGATACAATCAATTTACAAGACAAGCTTACCTCACCTCGAACCACGTGCCAATCCTGCACATTAGTCCAAACACAATAATGCAAGAATAATTTACCGCCACATCACAATCACTCAGCATACACACTCCCATTCAAAATCAATCAATCCAATCAATCACCCACACGCACCATTCGACAATTCGATCAACATCCACACGCTCAACCAGCCAATTCAATCACACTCAACCAGCCATTTTAATCACACTCAAATCGCATGCGTGACTGAACATCTTTCTCATGACCTGCGCCACTGCGCCTCAAGTTCATTCTCACAGGCTCACAAGCCACACATTTCGATCAATCCCAATGGCCGCCGTCAACACGTCCCAAGCCATACTATTCACTCATTTCTAGTGGCCGCCCGTCAACGCCCCAAGCCACGATATTCAAACAATTCAACGACCGGCGAAAACGTCCCGAACACACCCCGGTCCACCGCCAACACGCCTCAAGCCCGCATCCAATTGGCACATCGGCCATTCATGCCTTCAAGCCCGCCATCATCACGTCCCAAGTCCATAGCCCTCCAATCGATTGGGCTTAATTTCTCACAATTTTGATATGGAAAAATGACAATTTGTACGTTGGTTGTGCGTTTGAACTATGGCTGAATTGTGATGATGTAATTGGGTGCAATTGTGTTTTTGATTGATGCTCATAATATAATTAAATTAAAACACGTGCAATGTAAGAATTGAGATGTACTAATGTGATCAACTAAAAGCCTTGAAAACGTGTTTACGCGAGGAATTGAACCGGCATAAGGCGGTTTACATGGGTCATGATACTACTATGGGATCGGACCGAGTCGCAGTGATGCTCGGGCCAAGAATCGTGGGGCCTGAGGCGTGTTTACGCGGGCCGAGGAAAGTGATTGAGAATGAGACGCGTGGTATGGCAAGTGAAAGTGAGATTGGGCCTGAGGTGTGTTTACGCCGGGTGGCGGCGGGAAAGTGAGAACCTAAGGCGTGTTTACGCTGGGCTGAGAAAGTGATTAAGCAAGTATGGGTAATGATGAGGCAAGTTAAATAATAATGATGTGATGGTGTGTGATTGAGTGTGAAATGTGGGCTGGGAATGTGGTGTGATCAATGTGCTTTTGGCATGAAATGCATGTGGGTTTGGGGTGCGCAAAGTTTGAAATGCATGCGAAATTTGAATGTTGTGATTATGCACTAACGCGGCAGGGCTGAGTATGCCAAGAGTCCGTAAGTTCGATTTGAGAGATAGTGTTTGTTGTGTTGTTCGTTGGTGTGTCCGAACTTGTCTCGAAATAGTGCATGGGGAAGGGGTGGGTTTAGGTTGTAACTTATTGAGAGAGAGTCTCAGAGTTAGGAAGGAAGAGAAACCATTTTAGAGCTACCGGTGGAGAGATGAACCTGAGAGAGAAAAGAGAGAAAAAGGACTTTTAAATTTTTGAGCACACCATCCAATGGACAGTCCAAACTAAAATCCGACCTAACGGTTCCGATTCAAATTAAATAAAGTAATCTAACGGTTTGGGTAAAATTTCAATAATAATCTAGGGCAAAAAGGCCAAAATAAAAATCCCAAAACACATGTTTAGGAGGTCTACTATCCAAATTGGACCCGTCAAAAATTCACTTTCTCATTATTTGGAGATAATTTCGATCCGTTGGCCACAATAATATCGATATCGTCAATTTATTTGAAGACTAAACTCCCTTAAATCGATCGCATCGGGGTCTAAATAACTATCAAATTCGAGCGAAAAGCATTCTAGCAAAATTTCTATTTTTAAAAACAAGAACCCGAGAGTGATCGGTTCCCGGAAATTCTTTAGATGTGCACCGATAGAATTACACGTTTTATAAACCCCAAAAATGGGCCAAAATTCGGAATGTCACAGAGTTTGAGGACGAGGAGAGGATTGAAGTTCAGGTCAAGTCAGGTAGGGGTGTGCAAAAGAACCGGAACCCGCCCGGACCGCCCGGAAACCGCCCGGAACCGGATCGGAACCGGTGGTTCCCAAGGGAACTGGTGCGGTTCCCGATTCCAATTTTTTGGAACCGATATTGTTTGGGCCGATTCCCGGTTCCCGGTGTGGACCCACTCACCCGGACCAGATCGGTAATATAATAATAATATATTTTTATTTTTTAAAATTTTTAATTAAAAAATTTGACCCAAAAAAATTTAAAAAAAGAAGAAAATTTGTTATCATGTCTGAAGCTATTGTGTAGTTGGGATACCTTGGTCATTTTTTCCAATAATAAATAGGTACCCAATTGATTTGTGGATGATGTGGTTAATATAATCGATCATAGTGTAGGAATTGTATGAAAAGTTATATTCTTTTCCTTTTGTTCTGTTGATCCAATGTTGGTCCATAGATTTTTTTTTTTATTTGTCTAAGAAAACTTGTTGAGACCGGTTCCATGGACCCGCCCAAGAACCGGACCGGACCGGTCGGTCCGGTTCTCGGGCGGGTCCATGGAACCAACGGGCGGTTCTCGGTTCTAATTTTTGGAACCGGTCCTGTGAAGGGTGGTCCACGGTTCCGGGGCGGGAATCGCCCACCCGGACCATGCACACCCCTAGAGTCAGGTGATGAGGGAAATCCGATTGAGGTTGGACTTGACTCAGAGTCATCGGATGAACACGTGCCCGAGGAGGACTCAAACGATGAAGATGAGGAGAGTGAGTCCGAGTGGACGCCCTCCAAAGGGCGTAGGGGTTAGTTGTGAGATCGGGGAAAGATTTTGGAGGGTCCCATTTTTTGTATAGGCTTACCTAGGCTATTGATCCTTTTTGTACGTCGATGGTTTGTAGTTAGTAGTTTGGTGTACATGTATGTTCTATGGTTTGTAAATGGCAGTATAGTTATGTTTGTTTTGTAAATGGATATGGTATATGCATGTATCAAGGTATAGTAAAGTGTTTGGTGGTTTGGCGATCTGTTTCTTCTTGGTGTTCTCCAAAATTTTATTGTCCGGGATTATATGTTTGCTTTCGCCGCGATTAACTCTGATGGGATCGTTTGGGGTCGGCGACGTTTCATGGGACGTCGCACTATTCAACCGAGATCGAGGGATGTCGCGTGCTCGATGGGGTTCGGGGCGTGACATAGTTACCTTGTCGATAGCTAAAGTAGAGTATACGGTGTCAAACGAAAAAATCATGAAAGCTATCTATCTGTTTTAGAGGTTTGCTTAGTGATGTAGGATTGCATCAGGAGAAGATTGTTGCTTACAACGATAATCAGAGTGCAATCCATTTGACCAAAATTCATATGTATCACGAGCAAATGAAACATATTAATGTTGGCTACCTCTTTATATGTGATATTACGTCACAAGGAACCATTTTCATTAAGAAAGTGCACACGATAGATAGTCCAACAAACATGTTGACAAAGCCTAACCCATGGACCCAGTTCCAGTATTTCCGGAGCTTGGTCAGCATCTACAGCGGTTGAGGGCCCGGCATAAACGACGATCAATGAAGATGAATCTGGACTTCTTACTAAAGTGGAGATTTTTTAGTATGGGACAAAGTTCATCACGTTTGATTTTGAATTGACATAAGTTTCATGACCTCGGGACACTCAGAGTTTTCGGGGGGCTCAGAGACGGACGATCAGAAGATGTATAAAGACGGCTCGCCTAGCATGTGGACAAACTAGGCAACTAGATGAGCACTCAGCCAAGAAGTGGTCGGGTTGCCGACCATGGTCGGGTGTTCAGCCTAGACACCCAAGAAACCTCCAAAGCTGAAAGTGTTTTCCATCAGAGAGCCCAAGTCTCAGGGCCTATTTTGGGGGACAAGCAGCCCCTAACACGAACCTGGTTGAGACGTGTTTTAAACCTTACTTTTATGATTATTTGGATAAAAAAATTTCCGAAAAAACCTAGAAAGTTTTGAGAGCCGTCATCCAAAATAGTTGAGAGCATGAGATTGTTGCTTGCCTGTGAAAGTGTGATTGAGTGATTGCAATTTCTCCTTTGCTGTTTATAGTGGAACCATCTCGTCGATTTCTCCCTCTAGAGTAAACACACCGCCGAACCACATAAAGCAACTGAGTTTAGATTTAATTCCTGCAAGTTATTTCTTATTCAAACTGCTTCATTTGTCCACATTTCTGCTTTAGCCACAATTATTGATCAGCTCAGACTTGGTTTCCTCTTAGTGATCTCTTTAGGAGAAGATCCCGTCAGTGGAGGGGAGAGAGGAGGGGGCGATGTTTTTTTTTTCCCCTCTTAAATGGGGTTACCTAATTTCGTGATACATAGAAAAAGAGCCTACCTATAAGAGAATTGGAATGGAAGAAAGCATAACTTGGATATGGGCATGCACATACCCCTCATAATGCCATACACATCAGGCCCCCACAATGTTTGTTCCTCCCTCTCTTGTGCGCATAAGTGGATGTGTGTGGGCGAGAAGTGCTTGTCCAAAGGAGGACGAGCAAGTGATCTCGACTTTCGAGTTAGTCACATCTCGTGGGGCACATAGATTGCTTCACTCGTCCTTTGCTCCTACAAGACAAACATGAAACTCGCAAGAGTATGACCTCTCAACCAACTTCCGACGTCCATGTAAAAAGCACAAGATTCCAATGCTCCACTTGAAGCTGTCTCCAATCATGATAAAGCTAATACCCCGCCTAAATTGATTCCTACCCCTACGAGAATTCAAATTAACTAGAATAGTTGCAACCCCGTTTTGTGAATTTAGGGTTTGAAGGTACATGTAGAATCCTCGTGTAGGAGTAGGACGACACTGAAGAAGACATGATTCAGGCTAATTTAATATAAAAAAAAGATATTGGCTTATTAGAATAATTAAATATTAAATCACGCATTCATCTAAGAGCTTAAACTTTTAGAATAGTTGACAGTGGTCTCATAAAATTTTACATAGTAACAGAGCAAGAAGTCCTGAGTTCAAATCTTTCCAAAACCCTATTTGCCTCCTCAATTACATATTTTCACATTTTAGGCTTAGACCAAAGTTCAACCTACGCGTGGGAGAAAGTATTAGAATAATTAAATATTAAATCATGCATTCATCTAACAGTTTAAATTTTTAAAACAGTTGTCAGTGATCTCACAAAATCTCACATATACATGCAATAATATGAAATATATTTTTGCAAGCCGAATAATGCCAGTCACAGTGCCAAATGCATGTTTTCCTCGATAATCGCTTTCTTCTTCCTCTTCTTGTGTATTTACTTGAAAACTTCTATTTATTTGTTTTTTTGTAGGGTTGTGTCATTTAGCTGTGTTGAACTATTAAGCCCCACCAGGCCCACAAAAGATTTACGAACCGCGGGAATCTTATCTTTGACGCTTTGAGACATAATTAGATAAGGTTTATGGACCAGACTGTTGTCCTTCTTTAGCATAGCAACGAGACATGATGAACTACGTTTGAGTGGACATTGATTGGGATCAAAAGATTCGTGATTTTCAAGGTACTGGTGCCTTTTCTTTCTTTCACTTCTCGAAGATGGTCTCTCCAATTGTAGCCTTGGGAGGGGATCTATCAATGCTCAAACAGCTACTTTTCTCCTGTCTAATGTTGGGGGCAAACAGCTAATACCATCCTCACTTTCGCCCCCATCACCATTTTCCCTTCTTTATTTATAAAAACACTCCGTTGCATCTAGGACAAAAACTCGAGATTGAAAACACTAAATTGCTCTCCGTTCTAAAAAAACACCAACCACAAATCCTAGCCCTCAAATCTCCAAATCTTAATTCCTAAAAGCACCAACATTTACGAAGCCAAGCCTCCTCCACCTAACACTGACCGTCCCTCTTTGTCGACCACCCGGTGCCATGCTTACTGCCACGCCCCTTGTCATCGCCTCTCTCTCGATCTCGATCTCGATCTCGATGCAACCTTGATGCTGCCAAATTGGCATGACCTCAAATCGAGGTTGTGGAAGCCATGGACGAAAAACTCGGGTTTAGGTCGTCCATGGAGCATGTTGACTTCAAATCAAGGTCGCTGTTGTGTCGATTTCGGTTGAAGGGAGTCGACCTTTTTCATGCGTTCCCTGCAAAACTTTCTCCAATCACACCACTCATTGGTAGTTTACAATACCCAGACATCACTCACATTAAGCTTTCATGTGATTTTTCGATGATGTTCATAACTGGTAACTTATCAATTAAAGTATATTTTGGAGGATATTTTCTTCAATAGGAGACGGAGGAAAAATATTTTCCTTCCTGGGGAGGGGGTAAGTTTGTTTCTATGGCTTTTGTGGCACTAATTGGAGCAGCAGTTTTTTGCCACTTAAGCCGTCACATTGGGCAGTTCATCGAAAATTGGACCGAAAAATAGTTCACATTGCATTAATGGCTGGCAAATACAGAGTTCTGTGTATTAGTCAGTGGCCCAAATTCAAAAAAAAAAAAATTAGTGATTGCAAATGACAGGTTACAAGGATGCTCTCATGAAGACATTGATTTGGTTCTATTCAAGATATTAACCAATATTTCATGGACATGAGGTTGATCTATGTAAGGTGGATTTTCTCATCATTGAAAAAATTTCAACCAATGTGATTATCTGGACTTGCATTGTCATTTCTTTATGAGCATCTGATTCCTACTAACATAAAGGAGGTATTAATAGTACCTTTTGTGTACTTAGCCTTTTTCATGACACTTATTCATTTTTTGAGGTCGCAACATTGTTAGTTGCCTTTAACCAAAAAAAAAAAACATTGTTAGTTGTAAACTGGCAATGCATAGAGAATTTCATTACTTCGTGCTCAATTTGACATTTCATATCCATCACGTGAACTCTTTACTCATCTCATTCATCGTTGTTTGACTTCACGTGTTGTTTTCATCGATATGGTCTTGAACTAGAGCAAATGTGTTAAAGCTATCCTATATACTATCTTCTAGCTCACAAGAAAGTATGATATCTCATGTGAGACCCATAAAAGGTTCAAAATTTTAAAATTTAAGATTTAATCTTTTCATCTACTGTATCACACGATTAGTTTACTATACCGCATGATATTGTTCGCGATGATTTTTTTTTTTTTTGTATGTGTACCCTTGTAAACCCTAACAGTTCCAAAACAGTGGAACTAATTGTCCGTTGGTCGTGACACAACATAACCATTAGCAAGAACAGTATCCCATCCAATCAAAGGGGAGAGAAAAATGTTTCTTGGTGGGGTTCAATCAACTGTTTAAGATAATACGATAAGGCACGTGCATGTGTTAATACAAAACCGACAACATCAACTGATGAACAAGTTAGAAAGTTGATGAATAGGTACCCCATAAAAAGAAAGTACATTTGGTGATATTGACACACTGGTGTTTTCAACAATGATGGACCCTTGGAAAACGCTGTCTAGGGTTTGCATGCCATGATATAAAGGTAAGATCACAGGCTGAATTATGGGTTGTGACGGTTCAGAGACTTTATGTAGTAGCACAGAAAAAAAGAACAGAAGCAGGAGGCAATTAGTGAATATTCAGTTTTATATGTTGTTAATGGGTGAGAGACTTGGCAAATGGAAGAGGAGGGTGAAGCAGAAGAAGGGGGAAGCTCTACATAATGAGGGTGTGCATCTCCATGCTTCTTTGTTGGCACAAGTACTCTTGATTCATGTTTTGCAAGTCCCCTGAAGGCCAACGATGTGTAAATTTCTCTCTTTTATTAGCAAATCAATCATCCTTTTCAGCTTTCCTTAACTTATCCATAATTCACTTTGCTTGAATATATTGTCCCAATTGATCGTCAACTATGCTCAAGAGAGGTCCTCTACATGTTGCCCGAGCATAATTGTCATAACGTAAGTCCTTTCATCATAAACACATCTGCAAAGTTCAATGTTTCAAAGACTTTATCACAAAAGAAAAAGTTATTTACGGCGCTTTGCACTGGTTTACAACAAAATAAACAAGTTTAAGAGTATTTACGAGCTGCGTTTTGCACTGGTCTACAACAGAATAAACAAGTTTAAGAGTATTTACGAGCCTCAGCGTATGCAATCCTAGCCCTAGAGCACCATTGACTAGTCCGTGATCGAGGTTTTGATAGCTCTATCTATTGGTGTAACGAATATTCAACTTTAAATAACGATATCGAGACTGTTTTTTCTAAAGGAATATTCAAGCGATTCAGACACTCGATATATGTCCGAAATATATGAGATGATACAAAATGCTTCTTTAGCGCGTACCAAGAGGGAGATGTCGTGTCTTTGCTTGTTTCCCCCAAGAAATCAATTAGAAAAACTTGTCTGTTTGTCGGGACCAAAATCGATTCGATGTACGTCTCAAATGTCTGAATTATAGACTATATAATGTCAAGATGAACTGCACTTGAGTTGGATGGCATTAACATGGGGGTTGAGATTTTCCAAATAAACAGGGTCGTTGCAACCATTATATATTCGAAATTGACAAAAAAATAAACCAGGAAAATGCCAAAAACGACAATCATGTAAAGATACAAATTCACTCAATACATGTGCTACTATTGAGACGGGGAAGGAGCTGTGTGTTCAGGCTTTGATTGAAACAGGAAAAAGTACCAAAAAAGTCTTAAACCTATTACGTTTGTATTAATTCAGTTTTAAAACTTTTTAATTGTACCGAGTGAGTCCTAAACTTTTTGATAATTTGCCAATATGATCCATCTGGCCAATTTTGACTGGAAATCGCTAACATGGACGCCTGCCGTTCTACGTGACATGGCCAAGGCTAACGTAAATAAATTTTTTAAATTTTTCTGTATTTTTTATTACTCTTTTCCTTTCTTTCCTCTCTCTTCTTTTCCCCACCGGCTACAAGCGGGGTTTGGGTGAGGGAGCCCTTGCCTAAATCTTGGTTAGGACACAGAGGCCCTTGCCCATGGCTGGTGACGGCGTCGCCGGACTAGGCAAGGGTCATTGGCCCTCACTGACCTAGAGTTGTAAACAAACAAAAGAATAAGAGAAAAGAAAAGAAAAACAAAAAAATCAAAAAAATATTTAAAAATTATAAAATTTTCCCACATTAGCATCCGTCATGCCACGTAGGATGGCCAACGTTCATGTCAGTAATTTCGGGCCAAAATTGATCGGATAAACTACATTGATAAATCATCAAAAGATTTAGGATTTAATTGATACAATCGAAACATTTAGGACTGAATTAGCACAAGTACGATAGGTTTAAGACTTTTTTTGTCATTAGTAATTCTTCATTTTTTCGTCAAAATTCACAATATTATTTGAAATTCAAAAAATATTACAAAATGATGAATGAATCCATGTGCCAATATTTATCTATGCGAAAGTTTCATGTGCCTCATATTACAAAAACAAAATGAAATATATGCGTCACAACTTTTTTTTAAAAAAAAAACCAAGTAACGGTCACTTCTTTTTTTTTTTTGTCAATCCTACTACTCCTACTCTATCTTTTATCTCACTTTCAAACTTTTGCCCTGCCTCTTGCAAAACGTGGAAGTCAAAATCCACACTTGAAACTACGCGTCCGCACCCCTAGCCCTCCCCGAGAAGGTGGAGAATCGAAATCCCCACCTCCCCCTTTTCAAGTGAGAAGGATGGCTACTGAGACAACCCCCAGTGATTAGGTCACTTCAAATATAATGATTTTGTCCTCATGGACGGATACAAGGGTAGATGGTCGGAGATTTATCGATTAAAATTTTTTAATTCATGTCCTACCAAACAATAAATGCCAGCTTTCAAATTTTAATATCCTTGGTGGCTCTTATTTTTTAGTGTGGTGTTATGAACCTACTCGATATGAAGTTCAGCCAAATAGTTTCATCACCAACATCGTCGTCGGATGAAGAATGAAGAATCCAATTTACGCTCAGTTTGTTTTGTGAAAAATGGATGACTTAAAAATATTTTCTTGAAAATGATCGCTTATATCACTTACAAAAAATGAATGAATGAAAAATATTTTATCATCAATAAAAATGTTTAGACATAAATTATTGTCAACAATGAAAATATTTTCTATTGATTAATTATTTCAAGCGATACAAGCAATCATTTTTAGAAAAATATTTTCTAAATCATCCACTTTTTACGAAATAAACGGAGCCTTCAATGCCTTTTATTCCCTCGTTAAAAGTTTTTTTAGGATCATTGTCAATTATTTTAATAATTTAAAAGTGTTAAGTGAACATTTAATTTAATATCAAAATATTATAACACGATGATGAGGCTCCAACCTAATTTTAGTGTCTAGAATAGTATATTTCTTAGAGTTAATATTATGAAAAATCCCAAATCGGTATACCTGCAATAAATTTACCCTAAACTAATTTTTTAATCATCAAAAATCTCAAACTAGTACACTTGAATAAATTTGAGGCCGTGTTGAGATTTGAATACTAGCTAATGACCCAAACATGGACAATTCGGGATGAGAGACATATCTCGACATTCCCAAGCATCCTGGCTTTAATACCATTGATTGCAACTCCACTTGGGCCCATCACTAGCACGATATTGTCCACTCCAATCTCTGCTCACCCGCGCTTGCACAGCATGCCGTTTTCATTGTAGATTTCATCTCTAGTGGATCCAACGGTACCTTGAAAGAGGATTGTGGTCCGGTCAGGTTAAACGAGTCTAGACAACGCGGCTTTTGTACCTCGTGTATACCCTTTCGACCTCCACATGCAAAGATACTGTTCAACCCAAGTGTGTGAGCCATATTGCATAGTAGTATCTTGGACTGATCGTATTAAAGTACTTTTGACGTTTAACGAATGATTTGACACACCACACTAAGGGCCTCATGCAATCTAATCCAACCTTGTCCTGAGATGCTGAGATTCTGAGGGGAGTAGTTAACCCACGGAAGATCAATCCCGGTCACGGCAGGACAAATCAGAAGGCACACCAAAGTCACTTTCCCTCTGACTTGGCGAGGGAACAAGCTGATGTGTCTGCCTTGTCATCTTCCGCCCCGGCGGGCCCCCTGCCTGTCTGCCCAATCGGGATTCAACAAGTGCCACCCGCCACGTAGCGATTGCCTCTCCTTCCGATCGCAGTAGCCTCGCTTGCTCGCTTCAGCTATTTAAATGGGTATGTAGAGTCCATGATCTTAGAAGACAGATTGACTTCGCAAAGTCAGGAACACTTTCCACATCTTTGGAGTCACGCCCAACAAGCCTGCGAGGTGTGATGATGCACTTGATGCGCAAGCTGAAGCACCGGACGTGGCGGCAGTGCTCGAGGCTCGTGAGAGAGCAGTGGACCCGGTTGTACATAATATGGAGGTGCACCGTGATTCTTCTTCGTGGTGAGGAGTGATTATCAGTTCTCTTCGGCCTGACTGGGTATGAGACAGGGCTCGATGCCGAGGGATCCATGACAGTGAAGCTTATACGTGGACCACCAGTCGGTGCTGCTAGCTCCATGAGGCATGTCCTGAGACAATCCCCATTAGAGAAGTGATGACAGGGGAGAGATTTGGCTCTTCATTAGCAGAATTGTATGAGAAGCTCATAGCAAATGTAGCATATGTATATGATGTTCAATAGAAACACCTCTCTCTCTCTCTCTCTCTCTCTCTCTACCCCGCGCCCATTTTGCATCGTGTGAAACCCATCTCGCCAACAAATTGCATGATTGCAAAAACCGAATATTCAAAATGTTCTGAATCTTCTGATTAACCTTATGGAAAACCATCTTCTATGTAAGATCGATTATGGCTTTGGCTTTTAACTTAATATTAACCTTTCGTTTCTCTACCTTCTGATCATGACTTAGAAGGGTTTGGCAAGCAGAGAGATGTTGGGCAACCCTCGGGCTATCATTCAGAAAGAAGAGAAAGCGAGAGGAATGAACATTCTGAATAGAAATGTGGGGACTTACGAAATTTTTGTGAGAAGAAGAACAGAGGTATTTAGATCGAGTGACAATAGGGAGACCGCGAAACTAGGATGAATTACTACTCCGACAGAGTTGGCTTCATTAGCAAAATTGCAGTTGTTCCCTTTGTGTGCAGAAGAGGGGCATTGTGCGGCAAACTGAAGGGAGAACTCTTCTTGTTTTTGCGTGTCTTTTTCACTTTTCTCGTCTTTCTGCTTCTCCATTCTTCCACCATAAAAGGCCTCAATGGATAAACTAGAGAGATAATTATACGCAATCGATTCTATGGTGTTGGCACATGACCTTTGGACACGAGCGAAATGAAGTATCATTGTCTGAGTATGTTCCAATGCCAATAAAAAGTAACCCACCCAATGCTATTTAAATTCAGAAAACTACCAAATAAAATGCGTTCCAAGTGGAAATATCACAAGTACCGCCTTGTCCCAGGCCATCGCAAGGAAAACTATAACCGAAATCATTTTTATCTGGCATTAACTTTGAACCACATGCATCTAAAGCACCTTTTACTAAGATCAATGTAGTTATATGTAAATCTAAAGCAATCACATGATGAACCATGAAGTCTCTAGGACCAATTGTTAAGAATAGTGAATTACTATTCTCATAATAGCATTTAATCAGTCGGGCAACCATATGCTTCAACTTGCATTAATTACTGGGCTCTTCGTTGAAGATAAAAGTACATCGAACCCATATGAAGTTTTACCATGAGCAGATTGTATCCATTGGGCAAATATAGATTCGTTTAAGATTTGTTTCTTCAAAGTACCAACAGCAAGCATGACATCATTATGAACATAAAGCCTCGAAGTGCGGAACCAAAGAACAGAGGTTGGCCCAACTTAAATGGGATATGATAGCTTCTTTATGGTCCAACATTCTTGCCAATTAACATTGAAGACACATGATTTTGCTTGCATTAATCAATATTTTTAATGAGTAAACACTTTTCTTTTCTTCTTTTTTTGGCTAAGCATGATCTGGTACTCTACTCAATAATTAGATTGTGATCGGATTAAAACTACATTAACTTTGCTCATACGAATGGTAAGTTTTTCAAGATACAACTTGACATCCGTCGCTACAATACCATCTTGTGTGCCTCGACTTAGGTGCCCAGTGGACATACCTAGGAACCTAGCACGCCAACTTGGGTCAGGTGACCCACACATAGGTTCCCTTGTCCGAACTTCGGGGTCCCAAGTTCGGCGGCTAGGGTCTCAAGTGTCGGTGTCAGGGACTCATGTTAGAGTTGTGGGTCTAGGATAATGTACTCTTAAGTCTGATTGCTGGGGACCCGTGTTCAAGCCGCAGGGGTTGGCGAGACCCAGGTCCCAGCCATGAGGACCCAAATTTGGGCCACTGGAGTCTCAAGCGTGGCTATCGGGACCTAGTTTGGGCATTGGATCCTCTAGGTATATCAGTTGGGCACTTGGGTCCAGACATGAGACGACCTTCTAGTGATGGAGATCAAGCTTTATTCTGAAATATAGTTTCTTACTTTTCCAAAGAGGATACGTCATTTTTATTCAAATTTAAGTATTCACTACAAAAAAAGTTGGTTTTAGCGACGAATTTTGCCTCGAAAAATTAGGCAAAATTCGTCGCTAAACGAATTTTCGACGAAATTAGCAACGGAAAAAAATTCTTCGCTAATAGGCAGTCGCAAAATTTTGCGATGGAAAATTTCAATTTTCGTGGCTAATTTGCGACGAAAAAAAATTCGTCGCAAAATTTTTCACTAATTATTCGTGGCTAATTTGAGACGAAAAACAATTCGTCACTAATTATTCGTGGCAAAATTCGTGAGTAATTTGCCACAAACTATATTCGTGGCAAAATTCGTCGCTAATTTCACTACAAAAAAAGGTTTTAGCCGAAATTTTATGATTTAAAAATTTGGCAAAATTCGTGGCTAAAAGAATTTGCGACAAAATTAGCGACGAAAAAAATTTCGTCGCTAATTCAGCGTCGCGAAATTTAGCCACGAAAAATTTCAATTTTCGTTGCTAATTAGCCACGAAAAAAAGTTCTTGACAAAATTCGTCGCTAATTACTCGTGGAAATTTTGTGGCTAAATTGTGACGAAAAAATATTCGTGGCTAATTATTTGTGGCAAAATTCGTTGCTAATTTGCCACGAACTATTTTCGTGACAAAATTCATCGCTAATTTTCCACGAATTTTTTTCATGACAAAATTTGTCGCTAATTTGCCAAGAACTTTTTTTTTCTTAGCGACGAAGTCTATATTTGTGGCAAAATTCATTGCTAATTTGCCAAGAAAATTTTTTTTGTGTCGTTAAATTGCGACAAAATCTATTCGTGACAAAATTCATCGCTAATTTGCGAAGAATTGTTTTTTTTTTAGTCAATAAGTTTGCAACGAATATTGTTTAGGGACGATTTCGACTTTAAATCTAATTAGCAGCAAAATTAATTGCTAAAATATATATTTAACATTGCAGCTCCAAAGAGAATCTACAATAATGGAGTTTCAATATAAACAATCCCTCCCCTAATCTAAACTGACTTCAAATAATAGTGTAGTTGTGATTCCCATGGTACTGGTGGGTATCTTCACTGAAGCCCCTTTCGTACCCAGAGAGGGAGCAGCTGGTCTTGGTCTATTAACTGCATAATATACTGGAAAGTTTCGATTGCGTGGTGGTTCCAAGATGCCAGAGGATTGATTGTTGTTCAACTTGATATTTAGTGTACTCTTGACAAGACGATGAGCTGCTTCTCCCAGCATTGGACCAACCATTGCTCCAGGTACTGATGGCCTGCAAGATTACAAGCACTGCATTTAGATGGGGAGAGAAAAGAAAGAAGCGTCTCTAAACAGAAACAACAGGGGAAAACGATCTCCAAAGATTCCACAAACACACTCAATAGCCTGCAGGAGTAACCAAAATTTTATTCCAAATGTTCCTGGTTTCAAGTTCATTCTCAACTGCAAAATCTATTGCACCACAAGCCTCTAAATTGATACAAACCACCAATGCAGCAGCAGAAATACAAAACAAACGGACAGAGACATCAACTGAGACAGCAAGACCATTAGAATTCATTCTCACCTTTCTCTTCCATTCTGGCGCCTACCACTGTTATCTTCATGCCATAACACAGGGAATGGCTTGTTATCCAAAGGTCCTAAAACCTATAAAAGTGAACAAGTGAGCCATCCATTTTCTTGTCACAACATCCAATATAAAGAGACCTAAACAGTAATTTGAAAAAGGTTCTCCTATATGAAATAATCCACGCTTTTCAACCGTATTGATATTTCATAGAAATGTTGAAAGGGAAAAGGCCTCATATAACATCAAACACAAAGCCCTACATAATGCACATAACGTTTTTCCAATTATATTGTATACATTGAGAACAAAATACAAATATTTGCTTTTAGATTAACATATATGAAATAGTAAGAG
The DNA here is from genome assembly GCA_024733475.1 of Syzygium grande. Classification (NCBI taxonomy): domain Eukaryota; kingdom Viridiplantae; phylum Streptophyta; class Magnoliopsida; order Myrtales; family Myrtaceae; genus Syzygium; species Syzygium grande. The sequence continues at coordinate 10,187,541 of JAMXDD010000007.1, read as the reverse complement.
CATCATGTACCTTTGAGGAACGACAACACCAGCAGGTGGCCTGGGGATGTGCTTGTGCTTTGCAGGATTGAGATAAAGTAACATTACTGTAAAGCAACAGGGATTGTGAATGATTCAAGTTTGTTGCCCAAGAATTACAAAAGCAAATAAGAAACTTACTATACTTGATTGTTGACAATATCCTCCAATCCATGGATAGGCGAAGGAATTACATTGGTCAGTACATTCCTCTCACTTAGCCAGAGGAATCTGTTCATTCCACCGCTGTAAAAGATTCGCAAAAAATGAATGCAGCATAATATAAAGTTACCCAATGGCAGCCTCGTCAAAATTTTCACACAAAATTCTATGCAAGAAAAAGGCATACTGACCTAACATTTGTGTCAATTGGTACAGGATATCTTTCATATGGCCCTAATTGATAGCTTAATTGGTAGTACATATGAACTTGTAGTGACAGAGGATGAACCCTAAGCTAAGCTCAGAATCCGTTCAACAAGGTCAGCCTACAAAATTCCACCTCCATAGAACATGACACTCCTTGCCACAACCCTAAGCTCAGCTCAGAATTGATCAGGTAATGGTCTCCAAATAAGCAGGAAAATATCCTTGCCACGATATTAACAAACAGTGAAGCATGGAAGTGCCATTAAAAGGCTTTATCAAAACATTTTCATTCGACTACAAACGTTTAGTATCCCTTGACCAAAAACTCGTCACCATCCTATACGCACCACAAATATGGCTTCAGCACCCCAGCACAAATCGGAGCTCTTCAATCTGTACAAGAGCTTTGCTACATAGATGCGCATGATGACAGAACCAACAATCTGTTCAAAAGCTTTATGATTGGCAAGCACTATGCTTCAAGGCTAAAGGGTTTCAAAAGCTGAAGATATCAGGTCCTGATCATTTTGAGAAGCTGACATTTGTACAGATAGAGGAGGAAGCGATGTCTAAGCCGGAGAAACTGATCATCCAGCGATGCAAATAGTTGAAGACCATGCCATCAGGAATCGAGCACCTCACCAAGCTGAAATTGCTGGAGTTCTGTGAATATAAAAAGAATTAACTGAGCAGCTTACGCTAGAAGAGAAGGATGACGATAATAAGAAAGCGGCACATGTTCCAGACTTGCTCATTTTTCAGCTGACGTAGCCCCAAAATTCGATGACACGACCGCCGCATCGAGCTCAAACAGCAAGAAACGAAGAGCAAGGCCGACCGATGATCACCGAGGTCGAAGCCAAATTGCGGACGGGGTCACGTATCCCAACCGTCACGACCAACGCAACGCAACGCGGGAAAATGCGCAGACGGCGGGTACGAGCCAACTAACCTGAGCTGATGCTGGCTCGAAATTCGCCCCAGAATCGCGGTCCAGACCGAGGGGAAAGAAGAGGCAAGAAACGAGGACGGACTCCGAAAGAAGCAGCGACCGCTTCCCGGCGAAGCCGAGGATTTTCCCGCCGGCACCAGAAGGGGTGAAATGGGGAGGTGGAGCAGCGACCGGAGGAGGTCGTCTCGAGGAAGGAAACCGGAGCGATTTTGGCTCCGGTGGAAAGCGGGCGAGGAATGGGGGAGGTGGGGCGAGGCCGGGAAAAGGTCTAGCCTAGATTTGAAAACGAAGGAGACGAAGGAGAGGGATTTGGGGGAATTGGAAGAGGGATTTGGGGGAACTGTTTTGGGTCGCAAGCTTTTCCCTCCAAGGAGACGAAGGAGAGGGAAAACGAAAAACGAAAAACGTAGAGACAGAGACAGAGACAGAGAGAGAGTCGTAATCGTAAATGTAGCCCCAAATTTCATCAAAATGCCAAAAATTCGTTTTTTATGAAATTCGTGGCAAAAATTTACCACGAATTTCATAAAAAAATGAACGTAGGCATGTGTATGGGCATTTTTTTTTAAATTCGTGGCTAAAATCCGTGACAAATTGCCACGGATTTTAACCATGAATTTTATGAAAAAATTACTTAGACATGTTTGTGGGCATTTTCATGAAATTCGGGGCTAAAATTCGTGGCATAGCCGTGAATTTCATAAAAAATGCCCACACACACATTTTCTTATGAAATTCGTGGCTAAAATCCGTGGCAAATTTACCATGGATTTTAGCCATGAATTTCATGAAAAATGAATTGTGGGCATTTTATGAAAATTTCATGAAAAAATGAAAATCCGCATTTTATGAAATTCGTAACTAAAATCCGTGGCAAATTTGTCATGGATTTTGCCACGAATTTCATTTCTACTAGCCCACACACGCCTAATTCATTTTTTTTCCGACAATAATGTTTCAGTAACAATAATTGCAATAATAATAATAATAATAATAATAATAATAATAATAATAATCAACAACAACAACAATAATAATAACAACAATACTAATAATTACGACAACAACAATAATAATAAATATGACAACAACAATAAACTCTTGTCATAATAATAATAATAATAATTACGACATAATTAGTAAAAAGTCTCAAAAATCTAAATCTTCATCTTCACCTCCGTCTTCATCTTCATCTTTATCTTCTTCTTGAGCATCATCGTTGTCGTCGTCATCATCATCATCATCCTCTGTCTCAAAATTGGATTCTACAATACATTCTAAATTTGATTCGCGAATTTGAGTTAGATTTACATCTATCATTACTCCACATGGATCTCGTAGAGTTGGAATGTTACATTCCTCAGTTTGAACCGTGTTACAAACTTCCTCTTGTTGATATGTTGTATCATTCCAGTGTTCCTCGATTTTTCTTCGTGCTTTGATTTTACATACAGCCAACTAATTAGCTTTGTCATGTTTCAAATTAAGATATAATGCATAAAATACTTGAATTGCTTGTTGTGCCAACACAAATGGTTCATATTTCGTATACCTTTTCTTGTGATTTATTTCAACCAAATTAAACTTCGTATGCACCTTCATTCCTTTGACGGGGTCGAACCACATGCATTTAAATAACACAACCCACATTAATGGTTCGGGGTACTCTATCTCCATGATTTCATCCAACAAGCCATAAAAATCATCTTTTGAACTGCTATCATTGGATGACCGAACACACACATCACTATTCATTGTGGCTTTTCCCATTCCATATTCTTAAATGTGAAAATCATACCCTTTTATGAAATATGCTGGCCAAGTTCGTATTCTTGACTTTGGACCTCATGATAGATAATATAACAATCCTTGCTCTTCAACTTGATCATGATTACTATGAATCTAAGGTCACACACGCAAAGTCAATAATATATATTTAAATATTGTATAAAATATTAATAACTTGATTTTGGTATATAGGCAACTTACATTTATTTTGAACTATGTTGCAAATTGTTCATCGCACAAACGGTCCAACTCATTTGGTAGTAGTTCATGCATTGAACTTTGAAAAATCCTATTAACAATTTATATTTATATATTAGTAAATATTTGACACGCAATACATATATTAGCGTCGAATTTATTTTTCATTGCAAATTACATCGCAAAATTAGCGACGAAAAAAAAATAAGTCGCTAACTCCGTCGCAAATTCCGTTACAAATTAGCGAATAATTTTTTTCACACAAATTCCGTTGCAAATTAGCGACAAATTTTTTTTTTGTGGCAAATTCCGTCGCAAATTAGCGATGACATTTTTTTCCGTTGCAAATTAGCAACAAAAAAATATTCGTTGCTAATTTCGTCGTAAATTTGCGACGAATTTTTTTCGTGGCAAATTCTATTGCAAATTAGCGACGACTTTTTTTTTCGTCCCAAATTAGCAACGGAAAAAAAATTCGTCGCTAATTCAGTTGTAAATTAGCCACGAATTTTTTTCGTGGCAAATTCCGTCGCAAATTAGCTATGGATTTTATTCCGTCGCAAAATTCGTCGCAAATTTACAACGAATTTTTTTCGTCGGAAATTAGCGACGAATTTTTTTTCGTTGGAAATTAGCGACGAAAAATTATTCGTCGCTAATTTGCGACAAAAAAAAAATTCGTGACAAATTCCATCGCTAATTAGCGACAAAAAATTATTCGTCGCTAATTTCCGTGGCTAAATCCTTGTTTTTTTGTAGTAATAGATCCAAAGGTTAGAAAGTGAGGAAATTGCTTTTTCATAGTTTATTTTTCGCGAAACATGCAAAATTAAGATGACCTAATGGATTGATTTTTATTTTTTTCTCAATCTAAAATCTTGTAGCTTACGCACTTTAACATCTTTTTAAGTGCAAAACTTATGAAACTTTCACAATATTCATATAATAACACATGGATTCATATGTAACCTTTTCAAAATAATCTGAACTTTGAATGATATTTTAGGGGGTTGCGAGAAAACAAAAAAGCACTTTTTACTTTTTATTTAAGTGGAAACAAATAGGCAATTACGATGAAAATACTAGGCCCATGAGAGTGCTGATGCATTTCCTAAATACACATACAAAAGAACTACCAGCTAAAATTTGTTATATTCGAAACTAAACGATATTTCATAAGATATTAACAATTTCTCTTTCTGATCAATTCACAACGGAATACCAATCGCAAATGTCATCCGATTTGTTTACCTAGCATTTAATTAGTCAGTCGACAGTCTAGGTTTCCGAAAAATAAGAACTTCCGCTTTTGAATGAACAAAGTCAAAATTGAAAACCGAACATTATAATGTAAATTATAAAAATTCATCCCATGGTCGATGGCCTAGAGTCTTCCCTTCCCTAGGTCGGAGTATGCTGCTATGATTCAAATCTAAAATGGCTCTGCAAGTCGTCACCGATCATTTCTTTAGTCGATTGGGAATCTAAAATGGTAGGCATGCAAATTGGGGTCGGATCCCGCCGGCAATGTTGAAACATCTATACTGCATATTCCCATAATCTCATTTGTCACTGCATTTTCCCCCAATTTAGAAATTAGGGACGTCTTATGCTTAAGAATATGGCACGCCCGTATCAAACATCAACATAGTTTTCCGCGAACGGCCCGGCATGTGACTCAAACCCACGAAGCTCAGCCCAATGGAAAGCAATCACGAAACTGGAGCTAGGTTTGGAAATGAATTTAACTTAGACAAGGAGAAGGAGATGGAAATGGCAGGGGAGAGAGGGGGAGAGCCATATGAATTGGCATTCACAATCCTTTTGAAATTCTAGGACAGCAGCCGGATCTCCTTCATTTCTTGTGAAAATGGATGTTCAAAAAGGACAAAAGTGAAGGACTCTCTCTCTCTCTCTCTCTCTTTGATCCACGGAATCCACCGAGTCCTGATTGCCCATGAATTCTTCATGATACATGGGGTCTATTTTGGGCCACTAGAAGAAGCGCCAATCAGCTTCCTAAAGGGGAATACACACGCTCTGGGCCATTTAGAGATGAAGAAAAGCAGCAAACATGGTCGAGCAGCAGCCAAAAAATGGTAATCCAGAAGAAAGGAGAGGGGCCAACCGAGAGAGAGAGGGACTGTGGAAGGTGGAATTCATGGACATGTTATCGACGTTCCCTAATGCTGCTCTCGTCTAGTAAGATGAGCAATTCAATTCTAAACTTTTGTGTTTCAAATTAGCTTGTGATGGGAGCCTACTAGTGATTACTTGCCAACCTTTTCGTCAGTATATGTCACAAAGACCTATCAAATTTATAGAGATTCAAAGAAAAAAAAAAGTCATTCTGTAACTCCTTCTCGAGTGAGATTTCGATTAGACGTTTTCCCTTCTGATTTAGACTTATCGTTTATCAATTTAGGTCTAGCATTTTTAAATCGTTTTTTTTTGTGGATGTAATTCCGTTTTGACATGACCATTCAGAGAAGTAAATAGTTCATGCTCCTATAATCATTTTATTCCTTATCTTTATGTCATCTTAATTCTTGTTTGCATTTGTACATTTAGTGATCTCATTAGTAGTTGGTGTGGGATCGCTCTAGGTCATCAAAGTACGTGTTGGGGACATCTCTAGGCTCAAAAGTGGGATGTATGCTCACTGCACCCTCTCTCAACTCATTGAGAGTGTGCAAGCAGAAGCCCGATTCCCTCATTTGGGAAAATCGCTAAGAAGGAGCTTAAGGCCACACCCGTTGGAGTTTTTTTTTTTTTTTTGATAATCGAGGTGTCCACGCGACCGGCAAGCGATAACTCAGCTATAAACCGGCGGTGATACACGACTAGTCCTCGAGTGACGCTAGCGCAGGACCCACCACCATGGCGTCACACTTAAGAATCCCTAACGACTACGCTGGGATTTGAACTTTGATCCCTTCGTAGGGGAGCCAGAGCGCAAGCCAACGCAGCCGCTGCGGGCGGTGGTCCGTTGGAGTTACCTTCACTCAAAAACTTAAATCAATTAGTCATGAATTGCTCAACACAATACCAATCCTCCGATACGAGACTTCTCTAACACAACTGACATATCAACAATCTCCTTTTCAAGTGTGAGCTCGGTGTTAGGTCCGTTCTCCTTAATTCAGATATCCTTCTGTGTCAAGAAATCTCATCTTGAATCTCTGCTCTCCTTAATTCAAGTATCCTTTTGCATCAAAATGTCTCAACTTGAATTTCCCGCCAACTTTCATCTCTAGTCTTTTTCTTCATATCGAACTATGAAGTCTATCATCGGGCCCGCATAGCTAGACCACAACATCCACCGCCTGACAACCAGTTTAGTCACCATATTCATTCCTTAAGATATTCATAAAACACCGAACAAATTGATTACCATTTGTTCGGAGCATGAAGTAGAAGTTCGATATTATCACTTGGGGAGATCACCAAGAGAGAGTCCAAGTCTGCGCCCGTGATCATATTCCAACTTCACTCAAAAGCTTAAACTAATAAGTTATAAGCCAATAACGGACAAACACCTATTCTCCGATACGAAACTTCTTTAATGTAACTTACATGTGTATCTGCTAAGCATCACACAGCGCATAATCACTCATGTAATATCTTGAACCATACGAGTGCAAGATAATTTAGAATACGCCACATGAGAAAATGACATAATCAACACTAAACCTAGCCAACTTTAGAATAATGCTAATCATGTTTTCTTTTAAAAGGAAAGAAAAATAATTCGTGTTCATTAACATAAATCAGAAGTGATGATTTCCACTGTGATACGAAAACACAATTGAGTTGGCCATGAGATTACAAACACAGCTCCGTATGGATTGTACTTGCACTGAATTTTTGTAAGGTGCTTGATACAAATGATAATCCTTTAATCAAGGCCAACTTTGGAAATTGATGACATTACTTATTTTTAGGAAAGGCATGTTGCGAGATTATGCATATATTAAACTTAAGCTATGTGAATTCAATCTCTTCTAAGTAGTTTTGACTATTATCAAACTTACAACAAGGGAAAGCAATGGCCATTACCTTATAAAGTGGGGTTTCTTTATGCCATGTCAAATGAAAAGTAGGTTATTAGCTACAAGATATTAATTTTCCGTTCTTTGCATATGCTATTTTTCATATGAGGTAAATGGTGTCTACCCAAAAGAAATCTTGTTTGTTCAGTTGAAAAACGACTAAGATTAATTCATATCCACTCACCTGGTTGAATAAAGAATATGGCTTGTATATTCTCCCTACATATTGAAACGATTTGGGATAAATGCACTAAAAGTCCTAAAACTTATCATGAAAGTCAAATTAAGTCCTAAGATTTTTAAAAATTATAATCAGATCCTAAAACTTGTTACAAAAATGCAATTGAGCCATAAAACTTTTAGAAAGTACAATCAAATCTTACAATTTGTCAAGTTTGTGCAATCAAGTTTTAAAAATTATTAACGCTTTCCGTTTGTCAAGTTAGATTGAGTTTATAAAAAGACTTGATTGTACTAACTTAATAAATTTTAGAACTTAATTGCACTTTTTGAAAATTTGAAGACTCAATTAGACTTTCGCGATAAATTTTAGAACTGATTTCTAGACACAAAAAGTACATAATGGCCTAGACAACTTCCATGACTGCAAGCAGACTTTCTTGTCTCTTGTGGAGTCAACCAAAGTGAAAACCACCTTGACATCGCCCGCTACGAAGAAATTCAGTGCACATTGTACCGTTTCGGTCCACAAGGGGGACACAAACATTGGATATTCTACTAATGAAAAAATGTGCATTTAATCAGGGTCAAAACTATCTTTACTCTTGACTGATGAAACTCAAATTGTTTTCCTCTGTTCTCGGAAACAAAATAATATAATTATATCACGACAATGAACATGAGCCCCAATCAAACAAAATTGCATCAGACAACTGAACATCTGGACATATGCTAGGCATTATTGACTTCAAGACTGCATCTCTCTGCTCCACGGGATATAGTAATCACTCTGGCAGGAAGATAGTTTGAGTTAAAGCCGTTCGATATATCATCGCATATTCTGCATAATCCTTCAATTTTAACTCCCACATCCCATGGAAGCATTTACCAGATGTTTGTCTCGCCAAAACTTCAAGCCTAGGCCCCAGGGGTTTGCAAACCTAACAAAGAGACATTGAAGCTCATTCAAGTATAGACATACTATTTGACCAGATAAATTAGCCATTTCTCAATATGGTCATTCGTTCATTATATGACAAATCTCCCTATTTCTCATCATCAAAATTTGCAGCAAAGACAACGTATTAAGTTGCACTAATTTATTGTGACATTAGCATAAAAATACTCAGTTTAGAATCATCATACTATGATGCAGATGTCTTTGTTGGTATGGTACCATCTATGCTCCTACAGAGGCTCACCTGGAGTACCTGTTGACCTAGCAGAACCGGGATCATCCTCAGCAGTTTTTCTTGGGACCTGCCCGTGCTTGGTTTGACCTCCCTGTGAACCACGTGAAAGCAGATTCTTAGGCGCTGGTGACTAAGCCAATTCATTTGCTCATGTGGGCCATAATAACAGAATTGCCTATTATGGCCAAGCAAAATGAGCTAGAAGCATCCAAGCAAGAGTACAAAGTTGGGGTCATATTTATCTGAAGTCAGCATGGATAACAAAATAATATTCAATAAACAACTTTTTTAAGCTGCTTTTGGTTAGTCCACTGTCATTTCATCAGGCCCAAGTTAATATACTTGAACAACTCCTACTGACATCTTCAAGTGAAAATTTTCCCGTTCATTGTCCCCCATTTACATATCCTATTGTGGCGAGTAGATGATAATTGCTGGTTTCTGCTGTCAAAATTCTTCTTCTCGGGACAGCGATGATTTCACCATTTTTGGTTATCATATAATTCACCTCAAATACTTTATTCCAGCTTCTTACTGCCATCCGCATTACACTTAGAGAGTTGAGACTTCTTCATTAAGTGCTATCTCTCAGCATTAAAATGATGCCTTACCTCGCAGAAGGGAATATTATCAATGACTTTTGCTTTAAATTCTCTTTTTTTCCAGGCTTTTTCGGGTTAGGGTATGGGAAGGAGGAGAAATAGAGGGAAGAAGATTGACCCTGGTAGCAGCGGGTTCCACACACACTTACACAAAGCCGACATTCCGAAGTATAATCTCATTTCATCCTCGCCAATCATGAAAAGTTATCACAGTTCTATCCCAACAATTTACGTGATGTTTTACGACCTTAAATTTTCAGACTTATCAAAACCACAACATTATTATTTCACATCCTGTTAAGTTTAGTACAAATGTGTTGCATTTTGCTCCTAAATACAAATAATGTGCCAATTTGACAACTAAGTTTAGTAAAAACGATGGAAAAAATAAGTGCACATAGGTTTTCTCACTACTAACTTCTAACAGCATGCCGAGCTACTAATGTCTGAATGAGAAAAGTCAGATCAGCACAGAGTTTTCGGCTTTTCATGGCCCTAAATAGAGGTAAATGACTTGTTTTCAAGAATGTAGTTTCATGAATCACCCAAATCCTGGTATCTTTGTTTATCTCCTACATCTTTGACAAGTTCGAATAAAGCTCTGGCATTTCACTACTTGGTCTTGAGAGAACGACTATAACCAAAGCCTAATTTTAAGAACTCTTTTTAAGTTCAGTCTAATATATGTGGTTTGAAAACAGAATAATCAACTTACAGCTCCTTTATGGGTGGTAAGTCTCCGAAGTGATGGAGCCCGTGCAACCGATGATGCAGCTGCAGCTGCAGCCACTCGGATTCTGCCAAAAGAGTTCAGAGAGAGACGGCCATTGTCATTGTATAATGAATCAAATGGTATTACATAAACCAAACACGCAGGATCTGATTCTTGCAATACCTTTTGTGTACATCAACATATTCATCGGTTTCATCAACAATCTCTTCCTGCACTTGGTCAAGTAAATTCTCAAAATATAGTCATCGAAAAGAAAATTATGCAGATGATTGATGAGGCAACAAAGTAAACCTGAAGAAGTTCTTCAAATACATCTTCAAGAGTGATGATGCCAATAACTTCCCCATCCTCAATATCTTCCGATGAATGAGGCAAGCCATTCGTCGAGGCATCATTAGGTTGTTTACTTACATTGACTGGTCTTGCCTTCTCAATGTCAACAACAACATCAGCTTTTTCATCTTGTTTAACAAGCAAGGGAGTAGTCAACTGGGAATCTCCCACAATGGCTTTGTTTTCTTCCAGTTTGTCTGCATCCGGCATTGATGGAAGATTCTTAGATTTCCCTTTGGCCTTCACTACAGCTGCCATATGACTGCTACCCTTTTGAAACTCATTCAGTATGTCATACAAGGGCATATCTGCTGGAACCCTGGGCCAAAAATCCAGCTTAAACCTCATGCCATATTCTTATAATTAAAGGAATGGCTACTTATTATAAAATATCAATAAGCACACCGCGGAATTCTTCTGATTGAAACTGCACTGACAGGGGTCTCTGTTTCTGGTCTAACCGTGAGAAGGCTTTTCACCTGAGAGAGAGAGGGACACAGTAGACAAATCAAGGAACCGTGTTATAAAGAATAGAGATATAGTGAGCATTTTGATTTTGAGAAATACCAGAAGAAGGCCGATGATATTTTTGGGATTCCCAGAATAGACAGGAACTCGGCTATGACCACGAGCAAGAATCTTTCCCATTGCTTCCCTAAACAATTATGTTGTAAATGTCAGATCTGGTCTATATGTTCCTAAGATTTTCTTAAATGGATCACAACCAGGTTGACAAAAATTATTCTCAAAGGTACCCAGGTTATTGGATCGACATTTCAAGATAAAAAAAGAAAAAAGGAAGACTGCATAAGCAGCTTTAAAAAAAATGGGAAATAGCCAGCTACAACAAAGTTGCTGCTTGTTAGACATAGTTTAATTAAACATGATGAAAAAATTCTTCAGAGCCCCATAGCAAGTGAACAGCTAATGATCCAAGTCCACCCAAGAAATTTTATGTAAGCTTCCAATATATCTGCTTTCTTTGCTATTATATCATCTTCTCAATGAGATGCGACTTAGAGAACGACTTACTTATGTAGAGGTCTCAGAATAATTGGAATAAGTTATGATTCATTCTATCATATATGACTCTAGAAAGAATGCGTAGATGGCTCAGACTAAAAAAAATCTCCTGAGTATCTTAGTAACTTACCAGTCCAGTTTGGAATTAACATCTAAAGAAAAGGTAGATTCAATGGGTGTCATCGCCTCCTCCGCAGTCTGTCAAGAGGAAACCATAGCAATTGGTATAGCAATCTTCCTTCAATTATACTATGTCTATCTTCACATCAAATTCTGACTACACAGAAATTTTGAGTATATCAATTTCTCTCACTGCAATGACCTAGAAATATCTCATTTAATACGAGGAAACTTCTTCGATGGAAAGTTCTAGACCGCAATAAAAAAACAGAGTGTTAGATTATCAGCCAAAAAAGTAATAGTACCATGGTGACCAGACTTATAGCGGATAGGGAAATGGAAATAAGTTGATGCTGATATCTTCTTGAAACTGAAAACATTATCATATATCAGAGTAGAAACTATGCAAACCAATTGCTGTTTACACTGAGGACAGGATCTTGAATACTTGCACTAATAGATAACTGACCAATGCAAACACAAGCTCACACAACATTCGCAAGCTTTGCATAATCAACTAAACATCAGAAAGGTGACACAATTTCTGCAATTTTAGCTGCAGTAGTACAGACTGAAACAGGGATGCGCACACAATGTGGGAAATAAAGAAATAATCTAGCCAAGCAAGAATTTCCGATTTACATGAAGAAGCAAATAAGCTATTCAGATTTAGTAGCTCCAAACCTTCTCAGTCAAATCTAGGGCTCCACTAATGATCGTGGTCTCATCATGTGTGAGTTCACCTCCTTTCCCAGCCTTCAGAGAACAGAATCGTGAGTCATGAAAATGAAAAAGAAACCATGAGGAAGATCAAAATGCAACTCGTTTCTTGAACCCATTTGCATGCAAGAATCTTATGGAACAGTGTAACTTTTCATGTACCTCCTGACTGTGGATGGAGACAAGAGCTTTTAATTGAGCACGCCTAAACAAGGCCTCATTATGACCCAACACCCAGTCTAGAACCTGAAAAGGAAACGCAATGACTATGATTAGAAATTATCATTTAAAATATTCCCCTCCAACTTTGGCCAAAAGAGATAAATTTTTCTTCTAACATCGAAATGGAAAATGCATGTACAGTACCCACACTCATCCACACAATTCCATATAGAAGAAGATTTTATTAAGAGTCATAGGTCCAAGGATTGACATTCTTGCTCAGTGCAATAAATGTACAGTCAAGTGAAACATCTGTCCGAAGTAGTAAGGGAAAAATGGATCTCAACGTAGACATCTGTGAAGATAATATATATGCACTAAACATGCTGCAGAAAATACTTTGAAGCTACTGAGCTGCTTCAGTCTAAAAACTTAAGTCCAACAAGAAGTCACGTCTCACTGTTTCATACTACAGTTTTTCTTTCTTTGTGGCCTTTCCATGTCTTAGCATTTTAGCCTCATGAGTGCCTTCAACCTAAAACCATTGAGCAGATACCCGTAAATGAGGCAAGTTTACCCATAACTTTTGGGCACTACTGAGCAATTAAGTAGGCCAACAGCTCACAAGCCAATCATCTCTCTATTTCTACAATAACCAATGAAAAGGATGTCAAAGGTCTCAGTTACAAACCAGTTTTACTTGATTGTAGCAACAAAAAATGAAATGCTTCAAAGGACAGAATAGGAATGATGTCTTAAAATTAGAACTATCACAAAATAAAATGAGAAATCATTTGCTCTAAGGTTTGCGGTGACTTCCTATCGGAAGCTTGTTTCAGACCTTAAATTAACCACCAATTTGTAAGTCCATTATAAAGATCTAATAAATGATGAGGTTTAGACAAGGCTCTCTTGTTAACTACTAGAAAATACTAGTATCGTAGGTATTTAGTGAAATAAATAAATACAGGTCTTTAGTAAATGCATATTTGAATTAAAATGACTTCTACTTTATAGAGATTTTCCAGAACTCGTGTAACAGATACCATCCTCCCCTCCCACAACCATCGCACCATGGACCACCTCTTACTCCTTATCACCTCCTCCAGTGTACTGCAGCTCTCGCCATGTACACTGCTCGCAAGTGGCAACCACAGTAATCACTGCTTCCACCATCAGTCAACCACCAGCATGACCATTGCATAAGGTAATTTGTTACTCTCATACTGAAATTACCATATTTATGTATAGTGAAGATCCATTAAAATTGTATTAGACCTGCTTGTCTAAAAATTAACATTTATAATTCCGACACTGTATCTTTACCATGGAGTTTGAAGAAACTAGGACCTCACACTACCAGATTCAGGATTACAGTGATGGTCCGATGAATTGGACAATTGAGTCAGTTCTGTCACAAACAAGCTATTTACATGCGCAACAGCTTAAGCTTCAGTAAGACTTACGTCAAAAGTGATTCTATAATGACTATTCTCCAAATGACAGTAACTACTTACTTTCCCAACAGGATATGCAATTGGATAGCAAATAATCATTAGAATCCGAACAAGCCACACAAAATTGGCACCAACAGCAAGTCCATATCGGGTACATATTGCTTGTGGAATGACCTTTCGCATGAGATAAAACAAGAGGGTCAGATCCTTTTGAGCCAATCATGAAAGAGAATAAGAAGAATGTTGATAGTGACACAAATTAGGGGAAGCACATATACCTCTCCGAAGGCTAGCACAAACGTGACTGAAAGTACAATTGCGACATACTGATTGAAAAGCTTATCCAAGTATATGGGAAGGGCCTGCCGATTGCAAATGTCAAAAAACAAGGGTGTCATGAGCAATTCAAACAATTAACTGACAGAAAATTTAGTGGCAAAGGTTTGCTAGCCCAAGCCTTTCAACCTAAAGCCAATCATTGTCTGGCAACATGTAGGCACATGCTTTCAAACCCAGATTAACACCAGAAGGCCCCCAAAGATAGTAATGTGTACACAGTTCAAACGAACTCTCGATCGACCAGCAGAAAGAGCACACCCCTCTCTTTCGCAAAGCTAAGCGGAAATGTCAGGTTCAATTTACTAATCAGGGTCCACAGATTCGACGCAGTGCGAAATGAGAAGCCGCCAACTCGGGCCGAAACAACTGCCGTCCAAGATAAATTTACCACGCAAGCTCTACGAAATGATCTCAATGCATTACCTCCATTGCGAGAGCATTGCAAAGGAGCAAAGTCACAAGAAGCTGGTGCTGTTTCTGGACCACCGGCAAGATAGCAGCTGAAATTTTCCAAAGAAAATGCAAAGGGTAAGCATAAAAGAACAACAAAAACGAAAGAAAGAAAGATCTAAGTCCACCAAGTCAACCCGTATCGCCGCCGACGTCCTAATAAATTCCAGATCACCAATCGAGAACGAACGAACACGCAACAGCCACGCACACACAAGCACACGAACACAAGCACGCACGCACGCACGACCCACCAGCTTGCTTCTTCTCGGCGATGGTGCCGCTGCGCTGGAGGATCTCGAGATCGACGAGGCCGAGCGACATGAGGCCGAGGGTGAGGCCCGACATTATGCCCGCGAAGAGGACCAGGAAGCAGGAGATCCCCGCGTAGACGAAGAACCAGACCGACCCGAACGCGATGTCGCCCCCCAGGGACGCGGCGCCGAGGTCGTCCCGCGTCACCATCCGGGTCACCATCATCGCATTGATCAGACGCATCCCCTCTCCCCTGCCTCCTCCCCCTTCCCCCCCGCGGCGGTTCTCCGGCGGCTAACCTTACAGAACTCGGCGCGTGCCGAAGTGGGTCGGGTCACACTTCGATGCTGACGACGGCGATTCAGAGAGAGGTGCCGGGGGAGGCGTGATGTGGTGGCGGTGACGGCGGCGGAGCTTCGAGACGCAGTGGCGAGAGAGAGCCGGAGAGAGAGAGAGGGAGAAGAAGAAGGGGAGGCACGACGACGTACGACGGCCCGAGGGGGAGGACGCGATGCACACGTGGCGGGATCTGGGGGAATCTCGTGGGGGGCGGAGCTGTTGTTTGGTTCCGAGGTCGCGGCTGTTCTTGTCCGGGTTTGGGGAGAGGACCCGCCAGCCAATGGCGTTGTTACGAACGAGAATCGTTTTCTGGTCCCGCGTCATCATGGGAATCACCATCGCCTTGTCCTGTTATCTCCTAACATCTAAAATGGTTTTTACAAATGGTTTTTAAACTTTGACTTAACATGTAATATAATCTTTTAATTTATTTAATATAATCCATAAATTTTATCTCAATGTATAATGTTCTCTCTGAACCTGATCATATTACACATTAAATTAAAGTTTGAAGATCAATTATGTCATTTTCCCTTTAAAGGTGTCTTGACAAGCGCACTCGCTAAGCATACTTAATGCGGGACGTCTCGATTTTGCAATGTATCGATTACCCTTGACCCGAGAATGATAGTGCATCGAAAAAGTGGCGAACTTCTTGAATGGGTCTTGTCGAGTAACAGGTGGCACTTTCTAACGAAATCCTTTACGAAATAAGCCCGATCCTTAAGCATGAGAATTGTATCGCACCCTCGGAAGGCGATTGCCTGACTTAATATAAATAGGGGTCGATGCACGGATACGAAGATGTCCTATTTTTGTGATGGAGATGGAGATGGGATAGGATTAGATGGGATATAAAAATCCCCCGGATACGAAGATGTCCTATTTTTGGTTGGTAATAAAATATTGGATATTATGAAGGGCATCACTGTAAATTGATTTACTTTCAATATTCAGCTAAAGTAGTCATGAATGAGTTGGATTTTTTGTCCTATTTGACCTTTTATGCAAGAGACCAAACGAGTTGTGGGTGAGATTGGGAAGTCATTCACCACGCAAACTTGTTGAAACTTCCGGCTTCTATAAAATTTAACTCAAGTTTGAAGGTTTAGGATCTTGATGTGACTTTTGATGAAGACATCAGTAATCTAGTCAGCAGATAAAGTAGAGATGAGTTGCACAATGCCAGTATACACGTGATACCAATTAAATTGATACTCGATTTCTATATATTTAGTGTGCTCGTGAAAAATATCAATATGTTTTATATGCATAACACTTTGGTTGTCGTAATGAATGATTATTCCCTATTACGGCTCATTCGCATGTCTTTCAATAGCTTTTGCAATCATAATAACTCTAATGATATATCAACAACAACTTGATGTTTTGCTTCTACACTAGCAAGTGACGGTGGTCTTTTTCTTGTCACGCCATGAGATGAGTGAGTTGCACCAAAAAGAATAGTAGTTTGTAGTGGAGCGATGATATCGAGAGTCACCAACCTAGTCAATATCGGAATAAGCTGTCAACTCCAAGGGAGAATGGACTGAAAAGTGAAGATCATTAAATAGTGTACTATTGACTTAGCAAATAATTCAAAAGACTATAGCAAAATGAGTAGTTCAAGGCGTAATCATATACTAACTGACAATGTGAATAGCTTAAGCGATGTCAGGTCTAATAACAATGAGATACAAAAGACCGCTGACCTTTTTTTTTTTTTTTGGTAAGGTAAGGAGTATTATAATTTTTCACCACAATTTATAAAGAGAGTAGTCGAACACAAAAACCCCGAACAAGAGGCAACACGGGAGGGTGTCACAACTAGTTCAAGGGTGTACCGACTAAACAACAAAAGAAGCAACACTATCGATGCACAAGGAGGCCAAACAACGGCCAACAAATAGCGCCAACAAAGAAAGACCCCAACACAAGTGGATTACTCGAAAATAGAAGTCGAAATGCCCCAATTAGACTAGATTCTTCTGTTTCGCGGGTTGTCTTGGACTGGCTTGTACGACAAACCTTTGTCCATTACGAGCTTAGCAAGGTGCATACGAAGAGTTGGTATAAACAGGGGTCGATTCCTGAAGAGGCTGTGGTTGCGTTCTGACCAAATAATATGGTAAAGTGCCCCAAAGGAGAAACATGCAATTCGTTGGCGAAAGCTATTTCCACCAATGAACCGGTCTGCCCACTGGAGGTTTTCCTGCCATGAACTATTTCTCCAAGAGAGATTGCACTTTCTTGCCCAATATAATGCCAAGGAACCCGTGATAGCACAATTATTGATAGTGTAGAATTTGAAAGAAGAGTTCGATTTGTGGCATCAAATTTGACATTGGTCTGAATAGGGATTATAGTGACCTTGTTGTTATTGAGTCATACTTGAGAAAAGAATATCAGTGGCATACTTGGCTTGAGAAAAATAATAACGAGAAGAATCTAAAGTGACCTCCAAGCGTAAAAAATAACTGATTCGGCCAAGATTTTTCATTTCAAATTGTTTACCAAGGTGTTGCCGAAGTTTGAAAATGCTAGTATGATCATATCTAATGTCAACCATGTCGTCCACATTATTTTTGCCTAACACCTTATCGATTCCCAAACTCTCACTGAATTTGATTTTCGTAGGACAATTGTGTAAACTTGATTTTGACATTGATTTATCTTCTCATGGTTACCATGTGCAAGATCCACAGGTGGCGCAGACCATTGGTGGGACGCCTCTTTGAGCTTGTTTTCTTAAATATTTCCAACTCTTTCGATGGTTGTGTTGCCACAGTATTACATGAAACTTGACACTTTTAGTTGGATCATGCTTCTTCCTCTAGATTAAATTATTTGATTTCAAGTGGTCATTTAGGTTATGTTGATAATAAACAATTTCATTATCTTCTAGGATATACATCGTGCATTCCCATTTTGATCACGATGAACTTGTCTCTCATGTTCCTTTTGATTTAATTCGGTCTTCTAACAAGTTGAGAATGGAGATGAAAAAAGAGAGAAATGTACTATTCTCTACATTACAAAACGAAGAATACAAGACCCCTATGTATAGGTTTAGAATACAATTGGACTTAAGTACAGTTAATGTACATTACAATTAACTTAATTCTAAATAGTAATCTTAATATAACCTTCACATTGAGTACACGAGCTTTCATGATGCATGAGGTCCCATGCATGACAACTAAAAAGACACCGCATGCCATTAATGTTCATGGCCTAATAAACGATTCTCCATTTGAAATACATGACAATCGTGACATGCACGCTGCTTCTGTCCGTCGAGCTGCTAAAAGCCTCACTTCTCTTTAATGGCATGGCAAGTATGATGATGACATGACAAATATAATGACATGGCAAATAATTAAAGTAGGCCTACTGGCCTGCTTTTGCGACAACACTGAGGCTGGGAAAATGGGCTCAGCCCACATTTTATATGGGCCTGGGCAACTAATTCGTCTGGGCCCAAGAAATGATGTTGCGTCCCATTCTTTTTCCCTCCTTTGGTTTTCTTTGTTCCTTTTTCCCCATTTTTTTTTAGCTCATCTTTCAGGTTAAACTAAGAACACAATTAATTTTTTTTAATTGTTTATGCATAAGGTGAGGTTAGTAATCCATAAATTGTTGTAGCGTATGTTAGACCTAGAGCACCGAGGTTGCTCGTATGCAACAAACAAATATAACGGTGTTCGCATCTATCTTGATCGTCACTATCGTGACAATGATCTCATCCAACATTGTAGATGTTAGCCATCCCGACGATTAGAGAGAGACAGGGTTACCAAATCTTAGACGCGTCGATAGTAGTGTGAGTGGTGTAGGTGTTACCACCTAGCGACACCAATGGTGGTTCCTTTTTTTTGTATTTTTAAATTACTTTTATCCATATGGCCCTAGTGCCCGGTTAAATTATCTGAGGGTGTGCCTCCAAACCCCGAATGGGATAATTTTTGTCATGTCCGACCTTTTTATGCAAGCGACCAAACGAGCCGTAAGTGAGATTGGGAAGTCATTCACCACATAGACTTATTGAAACTACTGGTTTTTATAAGTTTAACTCAAGTTCTACGGTTTAGAATCTTAATGAGAGTGGGGAAAGGATTGGCGTCCCACAACAGTCTTTTGATTCCTCAAATTTTCGATGAAGCCTTTGAATCATTCTCATGGAAGTGTAAAGCAAAAGTCGGTGTTTTAATTTTTAAAATGGAATGTCACCAAAATCGCATTCTGATAAATAATATCGTTATTCTAAGTAATGACAGGGCTTCGTCCGCGCAGCTAGTATATGTGCAATTAGGGGTGTCAATGGGTCAGGTTGGGTCAAGTTTTTATGATACCAGACCCAACCCGAAATACTGAACATTTGTGCTTTGCCCGACCCGAACTGGATATAGCCAAGTGGTCTAGTTTGGTTGGGTCGGGCCGGGTTCCGTGTTTTAAACTATGAATTTTAGAAAGTCGCAGCAGTGGTTCGTCCCCAAATCGTCACCACGCTCTCGAGCTCCCTCCGGCGCAACAAGAACCCAAGAAGGAAAAACTCACGCAAGGGTGGAGGGTGGGTTTCGCCTGGGGTGGTGGCAGCGGCCACTTTGTGAGCCACTTGCCTCAAGATGAGGCCGTGGCAAGCAGGCTCGGCACCGAGGAGGGAGGGTTGGATCCAAATGAGTCGTGGCAGGTGGTAGATCTTCTGAATGGGGAGTTGTCGCGGGTGGTGGAGTCGTCCGCCCCCGCTGTAGCCACCGCCCCTGCCATCATAGTCCCACCCCTCCCTTGCCACCGTAATCCCACCCCCCCCCTCCCTGCTGACCACTCTCCCACACCGTGGGCGCCATCGGGGCTAGTCATGTCGTCGGTGCGGTTGCCGTCGGACTCAATCTAGAACTCGATGGTCTCGCCCCTGGTGAGATTGTGAAAGCCATGCATGGAGGACTCAAAAATCGCAGAAGAGATCGCAAAAGAGGCGAGAGAGTGAGAGACGTGGAAGAGAGATCTAAAGTGTTTCCTTGTTTGGGTTGGGCTTGAGTACTGGGCCCAATAAATTCAAAACAATACTCAAATGTTTATTATTCTTACCCAAATAAATTGGTACCAACTCGAATCAATCTGAAAATTTTCTTGGTCGGGTCGATTGATTCGGTCCGATTGTGTTTGACCGGGTTATTTTGACAGCCCTATGGGCAATGCACAATAGTTTCATTTTGAGTACACGAACTTTCCTGATGCATAAAGTATTAGTTAAATTAATAACGTGGCAAGTACGATGATGACATGACAAGAATGACGACCTGGCAATTATAAGATGACATGGCAAATAATCAAAGTAGGCCTGCTGGCCTGCTTTTCTACAACACGGAGCTGGCAAAGTGGGCCCAGCCCATATAATACATGGGCCTGGCAACAAATCAGCCTGGGCCCAAGAAATGATGTTTTCTCCCCTTTTTTTTTCTCCTTCAGTTTTCGTTGTTGCTTGTTTACCCCATTTTCTTTAGTTCATTTTTCAGGTAGAATGAAATTATTCATTGCATAAGGTGGGTTAGTAATTGATAGATTATGATAGCTCATGCTAGATATGGCTGGAGCATGGGCATGTTGCATTCATGTTCTTTTTCATGTGTTAAAAAGGAATTCGATCGATGTCAATGTCCGACAAAATGTGTATGTGAATGTGACTAATCAAATTGAGCAATGGGAGAATTTTTTACAAAGTAAATTGAGATTGAAAATTTTACAAAAGACATTGCAAAATAAGAGGTTTGTAGCAACATATCCTTGCCTGAAATTGTGCATCGTTATCATATTCTAGATTAGTGAATAGGTGGCGTAAGTAAGTGGATAAAGTGGAGCCGAGTGTTGTGGGTGGCTATTGTATTTTGAGTTAGTATATAAATGGCGTGCGTTTCTCTAACCGTTTTGATCTTCTTGGCTGCGGTAAGAGTTTGATTAGGATAATAGATTTGAATAAAATAATAGAGGATCGGAAAATTAAGTACATTCTTGTAAATATGAAGGTAGACACCGTATTCAAAAATTTGCTTTTTGTAGATGAATAAGAACTTGGGGTCTCTAATAGAAGGGGAAAATTGTCAAAAAATCTTAAACTTATTGTATGGCGGCCAATTCAGTTTTAAATTTTTCAATTGTACGATTTAGTCTTAAATCTTTTGACGATTTGCCAATTTAGTCCTAAATCTTTAGAAGATTTGCCAATCTAGTTCAAAACCTTTTGATGATTTGCCAATTAGTCTTGGCCAATTTTGATTGGAAATCATTAACGTAGATGCCAACAATTTTACGTGACGTGACCAGTGCTGACGTGTGATGATTTTTTAATATTCTTCTTTTTTTTTTCCATATCGAGTATCAGCCACAGGCGAAAGGAAAAGAAAAGGAAAAAAAGAAAGAAAAAAATAAAATTTTAAAATAACATGCAAAAAATTATCCATGTCAACATCGGTAGGATGGCCGACGATCGGTCAACGTCCATGTTAGTGATTTCATATCAAAATTAGCCGGAAAGACTAAATTGACAAATCGTCAAAATGTTTAGGACTAAATTGGAAAATTGTCAAAATGTTTAGGACTAAATTGACACAATTGAAACATTTAAAACTGAATTAGCTGCGTACAATAGACATTAGGGGTTTTTGGATAATTATCTCCTAATAAAAGGGTAAATCAGTGGTGATTACTGAATTTTATTAGTACTATTTAGCCTTTTGGTCTCCCTTGGAAAATTGAAGCATATGAAAATACAAATCATCTCAAATAAAATTATCGTTTACTTTTCAAATTGAGAAATTGAGCATCTTTCTAATGAACACCTTTGTTCTTTCTATTTAAATTTATCTATTTTGGCTGGTGTTGCAGAATGCGCTCATTAATAAACAAAAGTGAACTAAATGTTTAAGTCAAATTTGATTTTTTTTCATTTGAAATATAAGTAAATTTTGTTAAGAAATTTGCCCCGAGCCTAAGTCTTATCTCTATCACTAGTAAAGACAAGGATATGATCATGCGACGAGATAATCTGACAAATTGTGCAATGACATGACAATAATAACATGACATTTGTTATCATAACATATTAATGATGGATGATGTGGCAAACTTTATGAAGACATACCAACACCGACGTGGTAATTTTCTGATGACATGGCAAATTCTAAGGTCTCAATGCAAATTACAAAAACGTGATAAGTAATTTATTTTTTGGTTTTCCAACAACAAAAAAAATTATTTTTTAGTTTTAATTGAAAACTGTCGCTTTTTAAAGGAAACATGCTACTTCTACTTCCAACCGAAACATGACAAATGCAAGAATACTATTTCCATAATAGCATAATGAGAATATATTTCATTAGGATAAGTGCACTAGAGTTCTAAAACTTATCACGAAAGAACAATTGAGTTTTAAAATTATAAAAAAATGCAATCGAGTCCTAAAATTTATCACGAAAGTGCAATCGAATCCTAAAACTTTTAAAAAGTGCAATCAACAAAGGACTTGTTTGAAACAATTTAACAAGTTTTAGGATTCAATTGCACTTTTTGAAAGTTTTAGAACTCAGCTTCACTTTGTGATAAGTTTCAGGACTTAATTACACTTTTTGAAAGTTTTATGACTCAATTGCACTTCTGTGATAAGTTTCGGGACTTTAATATACTTATCCCTATTTCATGTAACAACTATTTCATAAGATAAATCTAAATAATCTAAATAAATCTAAATGAAAGAAAATAAATAAATAAACATAGCCAAAATGGCACGTAAGCTATCTCGTCGAGCAAGTTCGTTCTTCCTGCAACAAGCACTCAGAATTCAAAACTCAGACATACCACCGGTCCGGCAACCGATCACCTCCCGCCTCGCCGTCACTGTGACGAAAGATGGCGACTCACCGGCGTCTCAATGTCCGTCAGTGAGTGCCTACTACTCTTTGTGGTGTCAGGAGCAGAATTTTGATTCCGCAGTATCGTAGACATGAAGGACAAGTAGTGGCTTAAGGAATCGTTTGGCAATTGTTCTGATTCGTCGCGATTTTCAATCTAATGCGCTAAGACAGAGGATCAGCCACAATTCGACGTAGAAGACGAGATTGTCATCACCCCGAAGTTGTTTTTTGGGCATTTGCTTCGCCTTCAACCCTAATGGAGGCCAATGCGGCTCTGTTCACGTGCGATTTAGATACTTGTCCTGTGCTAATTTTGAATTTTGCTCTGTTTTTCCGCTAGCTAATTCGAATGTGACTGGCTATGAGGGATTGTCTTGTGCGTATTAGCTGGCTGTACGTTAGTCGATTATCTTTTGCGGAAGCAGTCGTGTGTTGCACACTATCTTCGAGAATTCGAATGCGTTGCCGGGGGGCAATATTCAGTGAGCATCATGCACCATGTCTCGATGTTGGCGTTGTGTGGTGGGGTTAACGATTAGCGACTAGGCATGAGCGTCACACTATGATTGGTAGTCATATGCCTCGCCAACTGCTAACGTGGTGTATGATGCTGACACAATATTTTCGTTGTTTCCGGGTCACGAGGATGATGTTCCGGGCATAAACTATTATTTCTACTGTTGGCAATTTATCTTTCTTTCGCAATTGTTGACAACTGAAACAACAGTTATAAGGGTTTCTTCCTGCCTTAGAGCCGTCCTTCTTAGAAAAGGGAAAGTCTTAGAAGATTCTTCTGCCACTTATTTGAACCAAAAAGGACAATAGTAAGGAAGAAGAAGAGAAGAAGATTCCTTTCTTACTTTAAACACGTGCGATGTAATTGGGAATATGCAAAGGGGGAAGAAGTGTCGGGCCACCGCCCCATGATTAATATGCTATTCTTGTTCTCGTGCTCTTCATTTTTCTTCTTGTTTTCACTGGGCAAGACGGTCGATAGTGCCACGAGGATTCAACATACAACTGAAGGTTACGTAGGTTAGACCCCGCAGAATCTCCTTTTTGTTTCCTTCCGTGAGCGAATTTAGCAAAAAACATCCAATATTACTTGAGGTAGCATACTCTTTGTTGAAAGTTGATTCTTCTTTCATTTCTTATTTTCTCACTGTCATTAAATATAGCGAGGAAGCCGGCCTTAGCACAAGGTTCCCTGATAACATTCTATATTCACATTGTTATAGGTGCTTCGGAAGCATCTATCTTGATAGGATAAATAAATGATATCGGAGAATGGAGATTATAAATAATCAGGCGAGACATTGTATGTCAAATTGCAGTATCCAAGCAGATGCAAAGTTAACTGCAACTGTTTGCTATCTCTATGCTATGAGATACAGACTAAAACTAATCCAGATTCCCTTTTAAACACGTACCAAAGGGAAGCTTAGATATTATAGAAAGATGTGAAATACAGTTCAGTTTACTTGATGATCACAGTCTGCATGTTGAGTTCATGCCGAGAAGACAGCTCTTCGGAAATTTTGCTCCAGGAAGATTGTAGCTTCAGGCATTGCTCGTTTTCTAGATGCTCATGTTATCATCCCTTCTATTTCATCATGCTAACCGTATCCTGCATTTATCCAAATTCTCTGTCCCTTATGCAATCTTAATTTGTTTGGTGACACTAATGTGAAAAATCGATATAGAAACTTGATTAATGAGGGATTGTGAATGTCATTTTATCTTGCATACACATCTTTTAATTGTGCACATGGCGACTTGCACATAGCCGTTGGGTGACGCGATATTGGATTTTACCGATAAGCAATTTTTAGGAATACCTAATGGAAAAGAGAACATGAGAATAGCAGAATAAACATAAAGCTATAAGAATAATGTGGAGAACAAAACGAAAAAGTGCTCAGAAAGAGTATGAGGAAAGTCCCATGATGTCTCTCATAGGAGTTTGCGGCATATGATTCTTTGGCACAAGGCTGAAATTGTTCCGAGCTTGATGCAGACTATTCTAATCATTCTCTATGTGATATAGTCTTTGCATTTGAATATGATGAGGGTTTTAGTGTCATATCAAGTTCCACGACAAATTTTTACATTTGGTTGTAAATTGTAATTTGGGGAGGAAATGATATTCCTACAATTACGGGATCATAACATGCTAAAGGTAATCCACAGGTCTTATCGGATTTTTAACTTTTATGACAAATTGCCAGTCTTGTTTGTACTTGTCCGAGCAGAGATGTGAAGTTTCACATGATTTTGGAATGAAATAAACCAAGGATTTGCATCATTGCATGTTTTTGTTTAGAGGTGTAAAACTAACCGAAACAGCAGCCTTAATTTTGTATAAAATGTTTACAATACAGAGTTTGATCTTTCCATGTTTAAAGCCTGTTCCAATACATATATGGCTATAGAAAAAATTGACAGAATTATGACATTGAAAATTTCTGGCTTTTCAGGAAATATGTAAATTAGTTAGCATGCCGAGCACATCAGCGGTTAGTTGACAAGAAGAGTGCCAGTCTGTGCACTAGCGTCTGTCCTTTTCTGAATTCCTTACTGGGCGACTGCTCGAGAGAGATTCACACATACTGATTGTGGTACAATTCCGACAATGTCTCCATATTATGAAAAAAATGATTGATGGACCTCTGTTTGATCTTTATATTGTCCTGGCATAGAATAAAGAGTCTTGTTATTGAATTGTTCGATGACGACAAGCATTAGTAGGGCAACTGGGACATCTGCAAGTCCCAATCAAACTTTTTCATATTTTCACAAAAGAGATGATGATGCTCAATACTCTAGCATCTTTCATCTTGTTTGATGGCTTGCAAGCCATATCTTGTTTTAGAGGCATGAAGAAATAAACCAAAAGAAGTGTAATTATGCAAGCCAAGTGTAAGAGATTGAATTAGCATTCACATACATAGGCCATCAGTTTGCAGATGAAAATATTGTTCATTGTGAATGCTGAAGCACATCCATTTATATAGCAGAAGAGGAAGCACTTGACTTGCCTAGTCTCCGAATGCTTGCCTTTCTGAAAATTTTGACATCTTCCAAAGAAATATAAGTGCTGAGCTGAATAATCAAATAAGAATGCAAGCATTGATCTTCACATGTATTATCATGCATTATGATCTCAACAGGATCAATACAATTCTCTCCTCTCTGCTTGTGTAGTTTGTGCTTTATTGTTCCCTAGGTCCAGCGGTTGTGACTGTGGCCGCTTCTGGTGCTGATAACTTTCTAAATTTACCGGATAAAACGGGCTATTCCTAAGGTATGTCTAACCCAAACACTCTGCATTCTTATTGCTGTTAGCACTGAACTAAGATATTCTCCTTATAGTAATAGTTTAAAAAAAGAGAGGGAAATGAATGAGTTGTCCAGCTTTTCAGCTTATATTTTTAAAGTCCAGCTTTTCAAATCTCATAGTCTATTTATCGAACACAACCATACTAAGTGCAATTTTAGTAAGTTGACATATATTGCAGAGAAATTAGCACTAACCTATTGGAAGGTTCCAATCCATATTCAAATTCTCTGTGGAAAGACCTGATTAACATTCTAACTTAACAATTTTACCTCTTGTGGCTACAGATAGATGAGTTGCTTAATCTTGGCAAAAATCATGTAGAGAAATGTACATCTCCAATTCTGTGACGTTCTTTAATCTCCATCCCAAAAGTTTTACACATATACCCATTTGAAAATTTGTGAGAACTGATATAATTAAAACCCCATTTAAAGCAAGGGATTATTAGTTTCCTTTTGTAAAGTTGATTCTGACTACTCAATTAACCTTTCTTGCCCTGAATGAAGCTTAAGAACTAAAGATAGGTTTTCCCTTTTCTTTGGTATGGGTCCTCCAAACTTTTTTTGATATGGGGTGTCTGAGTGGGGCATAAAGGACCTAGGCCCCTCCCATTTACAACAGTTCGTTCCATTCACATGGTTCCATCACTCTGTGATTGCATCCACGTGTGTGCTTCTTCAATGAGGGTCAAAAAGTTTAATCCCCACCGTCTAAGTTCTCATCAACTTTCAATAATCAGAAAACACACTCACATTCATCGCATTCGCATCTATTCCCAAGATTGGGACCTAGAAGAACTTGGGAGTTCTTATCACTGCTTGATCATGAAAGAGTGGTGCATGAATACGAAGACACCTTAAAAAGATATTCCAAATTCCAATCATGTGGATACCATGTAGCTATAGTGCGGACCAGAAAAATCACAACTCATGTAAAAAGATGTTACAGGCACACCAAGAAGGGGCAACATAAAAGGAAAATTTAGGAAATAAACTCGTGGTGGGTTCTATGAATTTATTGGACGATTCTGACACCTTCCAGTATTGCATGGACCCCCAAAGAAAGTCCTGTGCATCATGGCTTGATGCAGCTTCGAGCACACCAAAGTATGGAAAAAAGTCTAAAGGAAGAAAAGAAAATACACAGCACGGATCACAAAAATGCTCCCCAATCAGTACGGCCGCCAAATCAAAGTACTTGACGGCCCTTTTAACATTCCCGACTTTTTAAGTGATTTATTCCCTCCTCTCTCTTTTTTCTTTTCTCCCGTAATTGACATAACAAGGAAAGTTAGATGGACATATAGAGCAAACAAATTGTCCGACTCGGACATCGCCGCGGGGCTCGATGCTCTCTAATCGAGCGTCTCTGTCAATATGGCTTTGGGGTGCGCTGAACCTCTAATGGGTTGCAGCCGCAACTGCCGCCAATGGGACTGGTGGGGCGATGGCCGTTGTGGCCGTCATATCCGGTGATATGATGGTGGTGCTAGGTGCGTCATACAGGAACCTGTCCACGATCATGGAACTAGGTCTCAGCACTAACCTTTCCCATGCTTCATCAGCGGCCTCTTTCGATCCTCGTCTCTCGAAAACCTCTGTGGCATCGATCCTATGCATGTTCCAGCTCCACATCTCGTAGAGTCTGCGAATCTTCTTTCGTTGGTCACGAGCCAACAAACAAGTGTTGTCCTTGATCTTGGTAATGCTGGCCTCAAGAAACATCGCCTTTGTTTCGTCATCGGCATCGGTTGGCTCGATCCTCAAGTATTGGTCCATTTCGCCCACTCCAATTGCTCTTCTGATCCCTCTGGTATTGTCTGCTTCGGGGCTGTACATACTTCTAACCTCGTTCACCAATCCTGCTTCTACCATTCGATCCACCCGCTCCGACACGAAGGGGCGTAGCACGGGCAAAGAAACATCGACCCAGAGGAAGCAACACTCGTGCCTCGATCTAAATTCAGGATCACCATCCACTAGAGCTTCAATGAAGGAATTGGATCCGCCCGCGATTATTGGGAGCCTGTCTCGGCCCGAGATGGATCGCAGACTAGTGATGTGTGGTACCGGAAGTCCATGGCCGTGAAGTCTGAATCAGGGTCCACAAATCCTAATAAATGGTGAGGAATTTCTCGGCACTCGTCTGTGGTGACCTTGTTGGTGACAATGTTAAGGCCCTTGTAGACTTGCATTTTGTCGGAATTTATGACCTCACCTGGAAAATGGGTGGCTAGGTCGATGGCCAGTCTAGACTTGCCGGTGCCGGTTGCCCCCATCACGAATACAACCTTGTCTTTCCTGCGATAGAACGGCTTCATGTCGATTGGGCCTTGAAAATTTAGCAATGGCTGTACTTGCTTGCAAACAGCTGACATAGCTACTTTCATGTTATGCCTAAAAAGCTGAAAAGAATGAGGGACAAACCATAAGTTAGACCTTATATAGATTAACTTCATGGAACAAGAAGTTGCAAGTTAATAGTTTCAAGTTATGCTGGGCGCAATACACACGACATAGCAAGTGAGAAATATCCTTTTTGCTTTTCCCCATTAATACGATATAAATGACAAAAGGACAAAAGGATCAAGAAACCCACTGATTTTGTTGGACCACCATAGACGTACCTTTATCATCAAAAAACTCGGCGAAACTGTAGAGTCAAATCACCTGTACGTCCTCGTTTATATCCAGAGAGAGAGAGAGAGAGAGAGAGAGAGAGAGAAGAAAATGGTAGTGCGAGATGTGAAGATAGGTGGTGGGAAGCGGGTTTTTGTAGGTATATGCCAAGCTAGGACAGTGTCTGCTTCTGCTGGGAGCACCGCCAAAGCAAATCCCAAGTATTTATCTTCTGTGTCCGAACTTGGAAAAAGTATTCTGACAGGGAGAGCACTTCACAGAGAGAATTTGTTGGAGGACATGATGAGTTAGTGAGGGAGAGGGAGGGAGAGAGAGGGACAGAGAGAGAGAGATTAAGGATGGGAGATTAGATGCACATCTCTCTCAAAGCTCAATCTGCACAATATGAGAGAAGCCAACCCTATTTATACATGAAGCAGCAGGCGAGGATTCTTGTAAGCTTTTAAAAGGTAGTAAGGTAACTTTCACACTCTGCACCTCAAAAAGCACTTCATAACTGATCACGGTCGAGTCACGAAACGTAATCTCTCACAAGAATTCTAATCTTGACATAAACATGTTTGATTGGATTAGAGAGGTTAATCCAATCAGTGGAAACTGATCTGAACATAATTAAAAAGGGAAAGTTTTGACAGCTAATGATTATATGGCTTTCTCCTTGAACATAATTAAGAGGGCAACT
This sequence comes from Syzygium grande, assembly GCA_024733475.1. NCBI lineage: Eukaryota > Viridiplantae > Streptophyta > Magnoliopsida > Myrtales > Myrtaceae > Syzygium > Syzygium grande. The sequence goes on along the minus strand of JAMXDD010000007.1, from coordinate 10,157,690 downwards.
TGCAGACACTTTAGTCTGGGCAATAAAGTAGCTTAATATGGGACCAAAGCGAAAATTACCGTTTTCCTGTAGCAGAAGTTGCTTGTTTTGTAGACCATGTGAACCACCATCTTTTGAATCGCTAAAGATGTAAGTCTCATTATGGAGCTCACATGATCAACGGTCCAAATGGGCTTAACCTATAAATCATTTTTTCATCTCCTGAAGTAGCTCAAAGTTTTTGCTTCCATTGTCTCTTTTAGCCTTGGTTGCTCGAGGGTTTCATGAAGCCCAGGGTGTGATATTGCTTCAGGTCAGGGGCTAAATGCTGAATAGAGTTTGGATTCCCTTATTGATTTGAGAGACCATTGAAATGGACTGATTTTGAAATCATTTTTCATGTTTAAAGCTAACCAGTGGCATAAGTACTTGACAATTTACATAAACAAGCAATGAGGAGAATCCCAAATTCCATATTACATTTCTACTTTAAGTAAATATTAGTATATGGTAGGATCATCCACAAAGCTCTTATTTGTAATGCAACTATACATGACAGTCGTTCATTCGCATAGAGTATTTTTTTTTTTAAATTGGCATAAAGTATTCCACTGACGATGAAATAGGAAATTCTAGAAAATTGTGGTGGGATCCACATAAGCGTTGTATGACATGGACATTATGTTATTTGAATCATTTGAAGTATTTTACTTAGTGATAATTAGTCAACTCATGGTAGGACTATGTAGTGTGCCTTTATAAGAAGGTATCTTAAGCTCAAATTTTAATTAGTTTATTAATACTAATGCTTAATTATGGGGCCTAATGTCCTTGTCTACATAAATAAGAGAACACATAGAACCCACACATAACCAACATAATGGGTGGGCAAGTTGTTTTCAATAAAGCAGTGGGCAAAAGGAATTTCCTTTAAGTGGTTCTTGATACTGCCCTTGATTATTAATATCATGTGAAAAGACAGGCTGAACAGTACCTCAATCACTATATTTCATGCGGATTAACGGCGTTGCCGTAGAACAATTTAAGGTTTTTTAATTCATTTTCGCACACATCCGCGGGTTCTGTTTAATTGTTTGATTGAAGCAGCATCATCATCAGGCACAGAAACTGAGTGCAGACAATTCTTAGTGATTAGCTAAGTTAAAGTATAAGAATAAAGGTTGTTAATTAAGTGGCGGTGGGTTTAGAAGGACTTGGGAATCTGAAGACGCTTGATGATGGTGCAATTTTTGATTGACTATGAACTGAAGAATCTCTCTTTACAGACTTTTTACCCAGATCGATTGTTACTTCAGGCAGGGGATTTTTCCTCTTTTTGCCTCCCCCCTCCATTTGTGGACTCAATGCCCTCGCTCCTTAGTGCACGAAAGTTGTTCTAATTCCTTTGCGATTGTGATAAGACAGTTGAAAGAACTGACCACAAACGGTTGGAGTAATTTTAAGGCGTCAAAAAGTACCGTACGGCCAATTGCTGATATGAAACAAAGCATTGGCATAAGAGAAAATATTAGGTACATTCGACGCTCCACGTAGGATATATATTGAACCATCCACTGATCGAAACGTGGCCATAACGGGCCTACTTTTCAGACCTTTTCTTTCTCTCCTCAATTATTCCTCTCTCCTTCGTCACTCTCTCTCCTCTCACCATTTTCTTCCTTCTCTTTTTGCCTTTTGAGGCGCCATGGACCATGTTTCGTGAGCGCGACCTGCTCACGAGCACGCAGACGCGGTGGCAACCGCCATCAAGGCGGCCTACGCTTAGCTTTACTTGGCCCAGAGCCCGTACAACAATAAGGAGATACAGCACGTAGCGTTACTTTTGGCACCATTGAAGTTTTCACCTTTGTCATTCGGATTTTATTTCGTTCACTTTGTTCTTTACATATGGAATAAGAATAGCAAAAATGCCATAATTTTCGTACGGAGCTCATTTAAGTATATTAAAAAAATTTCACTTAAATGTAATAATTTTTAATTGATTACTTGAGTGCCATAACTTTTCAATAACATTCACCAAAGTATTAGAAATCCAACATGACATGACACTTGTGGGTGAACGTTTTTAACATTCAAGTAATCGATTAAAAAGCTATAAGGCACTTACGTGATTGGAAAAAAAAAAATATGGTGCTCAAGTAAGCTCCATACAAAAAGTATAACACTTACAATATTTTCTTCCCTTACACTTTCAAAATTTGCATTGCGTTTCACCATATTCTCGTTAACCGCGTCCATGTTGGAATTATGTTTACTCTGTCAATTTTTCCCATACAATTATTATGACCATTGGGCAGTTCTAGATGCGTTAATGACCTTCTTTCTCTTCTCTTTCCACGCTCCAATTACCATCATCCTATGCATGAAATGACACTAGAAATGCAGCGATATAATGAGGTGGACTTCATATATCCTTATCAATAGTATTGTACTGTTGCTTTGCTGCACTTAATTGATAGATATCGGTGTATTTTTCTTTAGTCTGTGATGGGATTTCAATCATGGCTTTCGTTTTCCCTCATTAAATTGAAGCATTATCTTTATTCGATAACGGGTAAGAGCGAAGACAAATACAAATTTTTGGGGTAGAAAAGATTTACGCAAGGAGAAGACACTATATTTGTTTAGTCTATTCATTGAATGAAATGATTCTCATGTAATAGTTTCTTTTTGATTTTCCGATGACACATGATATTTGAACATAGCTAATGGCGATTGATTTGACCGGCTAGTGAATACGCCCCATGTGTCAACCTTGAACCCGACGGGTATATGTTTATACCTGACGGCTTTTGGAGAAAGATGTCACTTGGCTAGGCATTTCAAGTCATCTATTCCCCACAGGCGATCTCCCAACATAACCTCCATTTAAAGTCCATCCCATTTCCAACCGAAAAAAAAAAAAAAGTCCATCCCATAGGTGGAATCACTCTAAGGTTAATGCCCATTGGCATGTAAGAGTGGTTTGAACACATGTTAAGATCATTGTCATTTGTGATGACATTCAATTACATGTCGTGACATTTTGCCTTTTGTCATGGTAAGATCACTACCTGTCGATTTACACCGGACGGCGTGCATAACTCCCGCCTAGGTCAACAAATCAGGTAGTGTTCTAGCTCATTTTTTCCATAGTTGCATATATTCACTTTCCTCTTGCTAACTTAAGTGTCAATCCGGGTCAAATTCCATACGCCCTAACTCGTGTCGTTGGTGGTAGGTCCATTTCAAGGTAAAAGCTCCTTCAAATTTCTTAAAGGGTTAATATCATGAAAAATCCTAAACTGGTATATCCATAACAAATTTACTAAAAATTAATTTTTTGACCACCTAAAATTCTAAACTGGTACACCAATGACAAATTTACTCTCAATTAGTTTTCGTTAAATTTTACTATTAAATTGCTGAGTTAAATAACACATAGCAGTTAGCGAGTGTACTAATTTAAGGTTTTACCCCTTTATTTGTCATAGGTATATCAGTTTGTGGTTTTCGTGATATTAATCCAATTTAACAGAGAGTTTATCATAAATGTAGCAGTTTAGAGTTTTGGTGGTAAAAAAATTGGTTTGGGGTAAATTTGCCACGGACGTGCTAGTTCTGGATTTTTTATAGTAAAAAAAATTAGTTTATGGTAAACTTGTCATAGGTGTACCAATTTGGGATTTTTTATAGCATTAACCCATTTTTAAAACCAAATAGGGTATCAATAGTTTGGCGCCGTCCGTAGAAAACAGTAAGAATATTTATGCCGTTCTTCCCTAGAGTATCCTTCTTTTTACTTGTGAAACCTGCTATTGATCCAATTTTCTGAGATGGATCAATCCAATAATCCTAGCTCCAAGCAAAACACTTGCACTGACCTATAACATCCACGAGCGAGCACCCCAACCATACATAACACATTTTCCACCTCCATCCTCCCAGTACGCTTATGCACCTCCATAACCAGGACCGTATGGCTGCCCTCCCCATGCTCTAGGTCTGTATCCCTTACCCTTCTTATAGTTATAATGTTATCATTTCGATATTGTGATCCCACATTTTCTTGGCCTGCGTTTTTTCCTCATTACTTTAGTGATTCCACATTCTCTACCTCTTCGTATTATTGAGTGATAACTATCACCTCTTCATATTCCCGTGTGATAATTGTCTTAAAGTAACAACCTTGATGGAATGATGTTATAAAAGCTGAGAATGAGGTATGCGAAACAGGTCTAAGCCAAGCTCTCTCATAAGGAAAACACACAATCTGATTTTGAGAGCGTTTTGGATTAGCAGTGCCCATTTTTACTATGTCAGGGCTCCACGAATCCGGTTCCAACTGAGTTCAATCAATGTCTGGAGGTCAGTTACAGTCATGTTATTTCTGCGTTTGATTCTTTTTATGCATGGATTTATGTTCTCCAATACATAATTAGATCATACTTGGTTATCATTTGGTATCAAAGCCATCATGCTATCTCTGTCATGGTGTGTTTTCTAGGGTTTTAATAAAAAAAATTGGAGAAGTTTCTATCATAGAAGAATGGCCAAATGTCGGCCATCTTTCTGGCGAATCGCTGCCGATCTTTGGACCTGGAGGGTTTCGCCACCATGGTCTTCAAAACCCACAACTCAATTTGATGGAAAACGGGCTGTGGGATTCAGGCGGCGGCGACAGGAACGCTGGGGCTGTGCGAGGGTTGAAGGCGTGTGGGTCACGCACGCCATTCTGTGAGTGTGGAAAAGTCATAGGGGCTGCTCCGGTAATAATATAATTACTACTTAGTCTTCTGGTAATTATTTTATTAGTATTTGGTTACTGTTGGAAGAAATTTTCCGGTTTAGCCCTTCGCGTGCACCATTTTTGTAAATGAAAATTCTCAGGGACTGGTTTAGTAATCATTTTACGAACTATTTAGTCACTAGTACTTGTTAAAATTACTATTTAGTCACTATACTGAGAAGATTTTCAATTACGTCCTTAGCACACGACGTTCTGTAGGTATAGGATTTACAAGGACTGCTTTGGTAATTATTATGTATTCATTGTTTGCAAAAGTTGTTGTTTAAGTCCTCCATAAATGAATAATGTTTGATTTTTGTGCATAATTAATAAATTTTTATGTATATTTTATTTTTATTATGTTATGTTGTGATGCGTGCAATTTTGTGAATGTTTTTGTGCATGAAATTAAATGTCTAGTGATACAAATATTTATTAATTAGTGATTAGCCACAACATCTTTAATTATATTAAATTATACATTAAGAGCCTTTGGATCACATATAGAAAAAGACGTTAATTGTACTTATTCATATTAATGTAATGAATTTTATCCCACATAAATTTTTATTATATTAATATTATTAATTAGGATGAAATAGCATATTATTTTTCTTAATTTACCCATAGGAATTAAGGAAAGGAGCATAATTTGAAAGTTTCATCATAAAATAATTATGAATCTTTTTAAATTATAAGCTTAGCCCACATGCAGTTTTTATATGTTATTTGATTCATATTTTGTAACATGATTTACATAGGAAAAACATGATATATGTTTATTTGCCTCAAATTTTGTGACATAAGTATGTAAGTTTATTATGCAGTTTCACAACCTGTAAATATTTCTGATTTTAAAAGTGATGTTCCCAAATTAAACGTTGATAACTATAATGTCTTGAAGGAGTTAATTCGTCTTCAATTAGGATGCACGGACATTGACTATGCTATTCGGAAAGACGAATCACCTACTCCTACTGACACTAACACTCAAGCTCAAATTGCTCTTTATGAACATTGGGAGTGGTCCAACCGCCTTAGTGTAATGTTCATAAGGACTAAAATTTCTGCTAGTACTTGTAGTTCGGTCGTTCAACATAGCAATGCCTGGTATTGCTAAATGCTATTGATGTGCAATTTGTGACTTGAGACAAAGTACATGCCATAACCTTGATTATAAAGTTCTCATCTTTAAAGCTCACTAGTGTTAGAGGTGTGTGTGAGCACATCATGAAGATGAGGGACATTGTGGCTTCCCAAAGAATCTTGAGGTTGACTTATCCAAATCTTTCCTTGTGTACTACATTCTGAACACTCTTCTACAACAATATGCACCTTTCAAAATCTGTTATAATACACATAACAGTAAATGGTCAATTAATGAACTAATGACCATGTGCATCTACTCGAGAAACAAGATCGTTCGCTTGTGGAAGCTATTGGGACATTTATATTAGTTCTAATTAGTGGTTTTGTTTTGAAATTTGAATTTTATATATTTCAAGTTTCTCTAGAAATTTGATTTCAGTTTCAAGATTTGTACCATTGGATTATTCCTTTAACTTCTCAAATACAACCTTGAGTTTATCTTTTAAATTTGATATAGTTGGAAATGGTATTTTGTCTGATGGTTTTTTCATATTAGTTTACAAGATAATGTCTTTTATAATGCGATACATGTTCATGATAACGCTAATATGAAACGATGTGTTGTGAATGAAGAGTCCCCTATGTTGTGGCATCAAAGATTGGAGCATATTTTTATAGAGAGAATTAAGCAATTAGTATATGATGGAGTACTCTCAATACTTTGGATTTTACAGATTATGACACTTGTGTGGACTACATTAAGGGAAAGCAAACCAACAAGACAAAGAAATGTGCCAAGAAGAGTACAGAGATATTAAAAAGCATACATATAGACATTTGTAGTCTGGATATGGACTCTATGATCAGAAGTACTTCGTCTCTTCCATAGATGATTACTCACGTTTCATGTATCTCTACTTGCTTTATGATAAGCACGAAGCATTAGATGCCTTTAAGGTATTTAAAACCAAACTAGAGAAACAAAATAGGAAGCAAATTAAGATCTTGAGAACATATAGAGTTGGGGAATACTTTGGTAAATACACTAAAGATGGATAGGCACTCGGTCTATTTGCGAAGTTTTTTGAAGAGCATGGAATAGTGACCCAATACATCATGCCTGATTATCCGGACCAAAATGGGGTAGCAGAAAGAAGAAACCTAACTTTATTAGACATGGTGCGGAGTATGCTTAGGGTGCAGAGTATGTTTAAGGCACGCATGATAATTATTCTATTTCTCTGTTTTTTTATTTTTCTATTCCTGAGAACATGATTGGAACAAAAATCTGTTTGGTAATGTAATTTCATTTTTCTATTTCCAGGACAAATTTTTATCTCAAAAATAGGTTTGGAATAGAAATGATTTTTCTACTTCTTTATTTCTAGAACGGAAATAGAAATAAAAACTCTCTCGCATTCGTTCTCCCTCTTTCTCGTGTCCCTATCTCTCGTGTGCACAAACTCAGCTGAACTTCTCCATCTCCTCTTTGCTCGAGTTTCGTTGCCGCAACTGTAGCTTCGCCTCTTGTCACAACCCTAGCCTCCATCGCAACAAGGTGAGTCTCTCTCTCTCTCTCTCTCTCTCTCTCTCTCTCTCTCTCTCTCTCTCTCTTGTCATGACCTAGCTCCATCTCCCACTTTGTCATATGATTCGCGTTTGATTAGCGACCAATTTCTGCAATTTTTGTTTCTGGAGTTGACCCTCTTTTATGTGCTTGCGAACCACGATTTCTGAGTCAAACCTAGCTCAGTTGCAACCCTAGTGTTCATTAACATTTTTACGTATCGCTCAAATTGGGGTGAATTTGATTCATTTTGTAATCTATGGCCTTTGCAAAACATACACTTGCAAACAACAATCCTTGAGTACGATATATGCTTGCTATTATGTTTTGATTCACTGCAACTTCACATGATCACATGGCCGATGTTCTCCATTTCATTGAGAATGAAAATGATCCAATTATCCTCCTTCATGCTTATGTTTTTAGTGATGGTTTACTTTTTTTCCCTAATCATGGAGTTTATGCAACTCTCCCCCAGCCTAATATATCGTTTGCAATCTTGGATTGTATGATACTTTGGGCATTCTTCCTCTTTTTCAAGTGCGGCAGTGATTAATTCTAGCGGCATTGGTATTCCTCTATTTGAGATTTTTGTTGCCAATTGGTGTCTTCAGCTGCTTGTACAATCTGATATGGGGATGTTCTTTTTCAATTTTCTTAACTTATTTTCTCTATTAACCATCATAGAATATTACATTGATGTGATCTTAACATCAAAGCTTTTGCACTTGAATTGGTATTTCATCTCTACCAGTTAAGGCTAAATGGCATCCCATGAAGAGGCATTTATGGCAAAGTGGACCAAACTTTGATAAATCTAGTTTGTATCTACAACAACTGTACCTACAACAAAGCAAGGTAGAATAACATACATGCCAAATTCAATAAACAAACAGGACTCCACTTTAGTCTAGTTCAGTTGAAGAACATGGTAAACAAATTAAAGAGACAATATAGTAGTTTTAAGAAGCTTCTTTAACAATCTGGATTTGGATGGGATAATGTAAATAAAACGGTTGCTATGGAGGATCCAAGTGTATAGGAGTCTCATATCAAGGTATCACTTTACTTGGGTCATTTTGTCCTTATTACAAATGTAAGCTTTGATTATGTTGCTGACGTATTTCATTATTGTGAAAATTGCAGGATAATAGTGAATGGGCTAAATTCATGAAGGATGGGTCCTGATCAATGTATTGTGTCTGGTGATACATATGCTATTAGGCGGCACGCAGCAGAAAATGCAAAAGACTTGGTGGTGTCGAAGGGAGATGACAATGGGGTGGTGAAGCAGTAGGTGATCTGAAGGAATTTAATGAACACCATATTGATGAGGGAGTCTTTACACCTGACGTGGCTACCACCCCAGTTCGTGAGAAGCACAAGTTGGATATGACTCCAAATTCCAAAAGGAGAAGAAAGAGTAGCACATTTGATGTTACTGGCACCTGCAAACCCATTCACGAAATGATCAAATTCAGGACGGGTCAATTAACAAGTGCCTCTATCACCTCACATGCCCTATCACCCGTAGACCCCTACTCCATAGGAGTAATGGTTGCAATCCTAAATGGCATGCCTAACTTGGAGCAGAATCTTTACAATAAAGCTGCGAACTAAGCATGCCTCAATGCCACCTGAAGAGAGACTTTCATCACATCTCTATCTGAAAGGAAACATGGACTTCTTAAATCTCTTTAAGTAGATTTTGGAAATATGTTATGTATTTATATTTGGCTTAATTTCACTCTATGACTAATGTATTTGAGATCCTGTGGGTTTTTTTTTTTATGATGCAACTATGATGGCTATTATTAATTGTTATTGGATTCCTTACTTATATGTTGTGTTTATGTTCTTTCATGCGATGGCATAGGTAATATGCAGGCAGATGCAAGTAGCATATGTAATGATTAGGTAGCATCAATTGAATCAGTTGAATAGGACTTTGATGATTTTGACCTTGATATACTAATAGCATGGTTGTGCACCATTACGGTGTATATGTCTATGCATACAAGAGAACTTATTAGAGATAGCATATTGTCAGGACCTGAATGGGTAAGGGAGGTTCTTTATGGACATTCAGATAGAGTATATAAAGTTTTTAGAATGAAGAGACATGTCTTTCTCGACCTCTGTGATTTAATTGAGGCAAGAGGTTGGTTGAAAGATAGTCAATATATTAGGATAGATGAACAAGTTGGGATTTTTTTATTTATGATTTTTTACAAGAACTCCAATAGAGATTTAAGTTAGAAATTCAAATGTTTGGGACAAACTATTAGCAAGAATTTTACTATAGTGTTGAAAGTAGTTCTTAAACTGGCAAAAGAGGTTATTACACCTTCCCTTGATGTTGTCCTAGAGGCGATTCTTATGGATCCTAACCATAAACATTACATCAAGATAGGATTTTCATACATTCCTTTACACCATCAGTTTCATTTTGTATCTTGTATAATACTAGTCTTTGATAACAATGACAAGCCTAAGTAGGCATTATTGATGGAACCCATGTTTATTCTTCTATACCTATGTCGAAGCAGATCCCATTTAAAGGTAGGAAAGGAATTACCACTCAGAATGTGATGTGTGTTTGTTCATTTAATATGAATTAATTTTGTGTATACTGGTTGGGAAGGATCTGCCAACGATTGTTGAGTGCTCTCGACATCACTCAAGACTCCTCACTTGGAATTTCTTCGACTACCACAGGTATTTGTTTGTTCTACAATGAGTAATTCTCTTTATGATTGTATTGTGGTTGCATATCATAACCAATTTATGAATACCTTGTTATAGGAAAATACTACATGGTAGATTTTGGTTATGCAGTAATTCTAGGATTTTTAACTCATTTTAAAGGTGAACGGTATCATCTAAATGATTATAGGGGTAGAGTGAGACGGCCAAGAACAGCAAGAGAATTATTCAACTATAAGCATTCTTTAAGAGACTATTTACGACATTAAAGAACTGCTTCTTCATTTTGAGACACGTGCCTTCATTTAAATTCGAAAGTAAGCATACATTGTAATTGTATGTTATACTATCCATAATTACATCCATGATCAATATAGGAGGGACAAGAACTTTTCCTTATATAGAGATCTGAAGTACTCGTTTGGATCTACACAAGATGAGGTTATAGATGATACATCGACTGAGGAGGAAACTGAAATGAATATGCTTAGCAAAAGTATTGCCAATAAAATGACATTGGATCATAATATGCCAGAGATTCCATAAAATTGTGTTTTTGACTTTTGTAATGTATTTCCATTATTTGTATTTGAGGATTTCCTATCTTGGCTCTTTTAATGTGATGTTGTATTTAAGGACTTCCATTATTTGTGTTTGAGGATTTCTTATCAGTTTCGAAAGATCATCATTTGCGGCTTTAAATGATCGTTTCTTAAGGATTGCATGTCTTTTGGTTCTGATCTTTTGTAGTGTATTTGGGTGGTATAGTCAAGCAAGGAAGTGGAATCAGGTACTGAATGCAATTCACTGCTTGGCATGATCACCTCTCTTTATCTGCAAATTAATCCGTAAGTCTTTGTGGATTGAAGCTTTTAAGACGACAGTGTACATATTGAACCGAGTTCCAACCAAGGTTGTTCCAAAGACACCATTTGAGTTAATGAAAGGTTGGAAACCAAGTTTGCAACATAAATGCATTTGGCGATGCCCATCCGAGGTAAGAGTCCATAATTCACAGGAAAAGAAGCTGGGCCCATGGACCATGAGAGGGTACTTCATTGGATATGTTGAGAAGTCAAAAGGGTATAGATTTTATTGTCTATCTCATATCACTAGGATTGTGGAATCAAAAACACTGAGTTTCTTGAATACAACTTGATTAATGGAGTGATCAATCCCGAAACCTTGTTCTTGAGAAAGATCATTCATATAGTAAATTTTCCACCTCAAATATCACAAGTTGTTGTTCACAACGACCCTCCAGTTCAACCGGCTATTGGACAACCAATCATTGAAGTTCAATAACCTAGTAATATTGATATGGTAGATCCAGTTGTTCAGCAATTATTTGAAATTGTTGAGCAACCAGTTGAACAACATATGCCTCAAGAGAATGTTGATGCAATATTAAAAAGATTTGCTAGAATGAAGCAATCAACAATTCCTAGTGATTACGTTATGTATATGCAAGAAGCTAACTATAATGTTGGAGCTAAGAATGATCATAAAACATTTTTACAAGTCATGAGTTGCAATGAATCCAATTTGCTGTATAATGCCATAAAGGAAGAGATGAGTTCTATGGCATCTAATGAAGTATGGGTTTTGATTGAGTTGCCCAATGATGCGAAGGCCATTTGTTGTAAACGAGTCTTTAAAACAAAGGACTCATTGGACAACATGGAGAGATATGAAACTAGACTCATTGCCAAAGGATTCACTCAAAAGGAAGGAATCGATTATACATAGATCTTTTCTCTTGTATCTAACAAAGATTCTCTTCGTATCATTTTGGTATTGGTTGCCCATTTTGACATGGAATTGCATCAAATGGATGTGAAAATAACGTTCCTCAATGGGGATCTAGAGGAGTAGGTTACATGAAATAATCAGAAGGATCCTCCTCTAGTAATGGTGAGCATTTGGTATGCAAGCTTAAGAAATCTAGTTATAGATTGAAACAAACAGCCTGCCAATGGTATTTAAAATTCCATGATGTCATCTCATCATTCGGTTTTGTAGAGAACGTTATGGATCAATGTATATATCAGAAGGTTAATGGGAGCAAAATTTGTTTCCTTGTGTTATATGTGGATGACATTTTACTTGCAATCAATTATAAGGGGTTTACATGAGGTGAAACAATGCCTCTCTAAGAATTTTGACATGAAATATGTGGGTGAGGCATCTTATGTTATTGGCGTTAAGATCCATAGGGATAGACCTCGAGACATTTTGAGACTATCTCAAAAAACCTATATTAATAAAGTCCTAGAGAGATTTCGAATTAAAGATTGATCACCACTTATAGCACCTATCGTGAAGGGTAACGGGTTTAATTTGACCTAGTGCCCAAAGAATGATCTAGAAAGGGAAAAAATGAAGGGCATTTCATATGCTTATGCTGTCGGAAGCTTGATCTATATTCAGGTTTGCACTAAAATTGACAGTACTTTTACTGTGGGAATGTTGGGAAGATATCATAGTAATATATGTATATATCAATGGAGAGTTGCAAATAAAGTGATGAGGTACCTTCAACGTACAAAAGGTTACATGTTTATATATAGACAAACTGACAACCCGGAGATAGTTGGTTATTTGGATTCGAACTTCACTGGTTGTATTGATTCTCGGAAGTCAACATCTAGGTATGTTTTTTTGTTTGCTAGCTAAGCCTTGTCTTGGAGGAGTCCGAAGCAAACTTTGACTGCTACTTCCACTATGGAGGTTGAATTCGTTTCTTATTTCAAGGCTACCTTGCATGGTATATGGTTGAAGAGTTTCATATCTGAACTTAGAGTTGTGGATTCCATTTTTAGGCCATTAAAGTTGTTTTGTGATAATTAAGTTGCTGTTGTTATGGCTAAAATAATAAAAGTGGTAGTCAAAGTAAGCACATCAACATCAAGTATTTGGCCATAAGAGAACGTGTTAAGAAGAACAAAGTGGTCATAGAATACATTAGCACTGAATTGTTGATAGCTTATCCTTTAACTAATCTAGAAAATTTAAGTGAATGAGTTATGGACCAACTAATTCTCTTATGTGAAATTTTTCTAAGCACAACTCACACTGGTGTCTCAAAAGAAAGCAAGGTGGACCAACTCCCAGAAGCGTTTCATGGAGGAACCTAGGGATAGGCCCATGGAGAAACTATTCCTAGGGGCACCTTGATGAGAGATAGGATGAGCTTGGGGAATAAGCAAGGCTTTGGGGAGGAAGTGTCTAGCTCGGCAGGCAATGAAAGAGTCAATCGTCGTTTTAGGGAAATATAGCTGAAAATTGGGATGTTCTCTAAAGGCTCTATTGGTAAAGCATTCGGGATCAAATTTTATTTACAATGACCCAACATTCGTTGAAGAGATAATGACGGCGAGCCTACCAAAGGGGTCTAAGCTAACCTCATTTTAATACCTCTTTTTGTAAAGTTCTTGTTACTTGTAATCAGTGATGAGAGAAGTGTACAAGTATGATAGTAGTACTTGCATTATGATAGTGTGATCTATCGTGTGATAGAAGCAGTACTTGCTATTTGTAACATTGCTTGAAGATTGCTAGTGGATTCCGATTGTTATTGAGACTTTTAATATGAAGAGTTGACATAGGCTTGAAGATAAAACCGAATAACTATAAATTCTCATGTGCTATTTTCTTTTGGATCATTACATCACGACCTACTCGAAATGGATGGACCACCTAGGGGTTGGCTAATGGATTACTAAGTTTACACATAGTTCTAGTTCTCCCAGGTCCACACCAATTCGCAACTTATAGTTCAAGTTATTAACATATAAATCATTTTCTCTTAGGAGTCGTCACTAATCAGTTTATGGTGGGTCGATTAGAAACCCAAGTAAAGTATTGGGAGAAAACACATATTCATTCTAAATATCGTTTCTAACTACCACACAATTTCAATTAACTCTTTCTTGGGTTTTCATTTATTTAAATGAAAACTATGCTAAACGAAATGTATGTAATGCAATTATTCTAAAAGCGATGACGTACAAAGTATGTCTATTCTATCATGATAAGTTTTAGAACCTGATTGTATTTTTTTAAAAGTTTTAGAATTCAATTACAGATAAGTTTTAGAACTTCTAATGCACTTATCTCTTAAAACCATGCATGTACAAAGGCACCGGAGCATTCCCCAAAAATTGACACGTCTCAAAGGCGAAAACAACTCAACGGTCAAGTTCACTTTTAAATTTGACTTTCATTTATCGAATATATTGAATTTTTAAATTTTTATCAATAATAACATTTCACCGTTAATCAGCACAATTTGTTTTTCGTAATGTCAAAGTAAGTAATATATTGTTTTCTTTTTGCGACAAAAGTATAACTAATTCTATAAAAAAAATTTGGACAAATATCCACTTCTCGACCTTGAGATAGGCTCAAACTATGAGATCTACAAAATGCCCCAACATTGAAAAATTGTAATAGATGTTTCCTATACTCAGTGTGTTTGATTATGCTGGCAAGTTATTCAAGTCAAACATTATCAATTTCTTTTTAAGTAAATCTATAGATATTAGGGAATATTGTTTAGGATATTATTAGACATTAGAAATATTATTTGATATTTCGTTAGTTTTGAAGCTAGGTAATTTCTTTATTAGATTATTTCCTTTCCTATGCATATTGTTTAGGTATAAGTACCATTTCCTATAAGTACTACCTTGGCTCATATATACCTGAGCTGCGAGGTTGAAACTATTATTATGCCGTTTATCCATCAATTTTCCATCAAGGATCATCTTATGCTCATGACAGGAGACTATGGCTGCGTTTGGTAATTTAGACTTTTTTATCGGATAAAATAAGGTCGGATAGGATATAAATTGGATTGTATAAAGATTGGATTTCTGTAAATTTATACAATGTTTGGTAAATATACAAATATCCAAGCTTGATTGAATGTCAACCGTTCAAAAAGATCGAACATCAACGTAATATGGCTCTTGCCACCGGCTAATTCTACCTCGCTCTCCTTGCGGTCCTCCAACTCCCTTTCTCCGCCCACACCGGATTGAATGTTGACCATTCAGATCTCTGAGCCCTCGCGGACGTCCAACTGCCTGAGAATCACTACCGCACAAAATCCTGAGCAACCACCAGTGCCTCCTCTATCTTCATCGCCGCCCTGCAATCTTTAGCAACCATGAGTCCGGTTGCCATCCCTACCCTCACGCCAACAACGAGGTCGAGGTCCAAGGGAGGAATTGGGGCAGATGAAGGTGCGGCTACTCGTGCTACGAAGGCGCGTGAGACAAAGGGGGACAACGGCTGTTACTTTATATCTAGCCTCAGAGGGGGACAACGGTTGGTGCTCCAGATCTGACCATGGATCTCCTTTGTGGCCTAGGTCAAGTCGAGGTTAGCCGCGGAACTCCTCCGTGGCCGAGCTCATCACCACCACAGGCCCCGCTGGTGGCAACAAGACGAATCTCGGTGGGAGGCCGTGGGTGGTGGCTGTGGGTGGGTAGAGAGAACAAAGAAGAGAGATGAGTGTGATACATATCTTATCCACATTTATTCCATCCTCATATGAAATTATTTTGTTCTGATAATATTTCTTTTATATCCGGCTATATTCTATCTTAAATAGAAATCCAACATAGGATAGGATAAACGTTGCTTACGGTAATACCAATTACTTGGGTTTCTGCCTACGGTTTCCAACAATAGGCAATGGATAGATCCTCTCATAACTTGGCACGCGTTAAGAAATCATGGAAGTAATTGATTGTGCATGAGAAACCCTACAATTCTAGGAACAGAACAATCAAAGACGCTTTAGAGTGGGGATGATGTGAAAGTCCTCTTTGATCCCTCGTCATGGAGGGTGAAGAAAAAGCAATACAAATGAATCGTGGATATGGTTCATTCCACGTGTCACCACTATAACTGAGTCATTAAGTAAGCCAGGGTTTTCCATTATACTTAACTCAAACTCATCCTCACTCAGATCAATTAAGACGTTGTACTCGTCTATATAATCATTAGCAAGAGTGTATTAAACATTATCTTTAAGTACCAACTTGTAGTGTAAATTACTGTTGAGAGATTTTCAAACCACTAGTATTCGGAACTTCGATGGGGAAAGGTGTCGGGCACGGCCAGTATAGCTTCCCATATGGAGATATCGTAATGATACGTTCTATGGACTGTATTGTCTGGTCACCATGATTATGATGGGCTTCCATTGATCTTTTGTGCGTGCGCAAAAAAGTCACTTTTGCATATCAAATTCTAAATGAAAGCGCCACTTAGGGGCGCATTGATCATGAAAGATAAAAAGACTCCACAAACTCCACGATGGGCAATGATTTATATGTATATCTTCCTCAGCCAAAACCCACCTTTTGATTGAAGTCTCCTCTCTTTCTTTGAATATTCTAACTCATCGGGAACCCCCTTTTTATTCCATAAGCTTTTAGACCCATGCTGAGAATATGTGGTAATCTGCAAAATTAGTTTATTAAGTGACTTGATCGACTGCAACAGGATATATTTAAATACTAAACATAATTAAGCACCTAACCAATCTTAGTTTCTGTACACATTACTCATGCTTTTATTGGGACGTGAACTAAATATAAATTCTCTCGATCAAACATAAGATATATATTGAAAGAGATGCATTTTCTCATAAGTCACGGAAATTAGACAAACTTTTTTTTTTTTCGGATTTAACCTATTAATAAACGGGTTAAATAATGTTCATATAGTTAGGGGTGTCAACGGGTGGTTCGGTTCGGGTTTCCACCGATACCCAAACCAACCTAATCAAGAATGATATGTGTGTATTGCGACCTGAACCATGGTTCAGTTAGGGTGATTAGTTTCTTTTACCTTCTTTTTCTTCTTCTTCTTCTTTTGCACATATCTCTATCACATCAACTTGATCCAGAGTTGAACACATCGCCATGTATCGATATTGAGATCACGATGCAAGCTCCGTAACGTCATCAACAAGACAATCTTCGCCGGCGACAAGGTGTCTCTAGATCTGGAGCGTCTCCTCCCAATCTGGAGATGATGAGGCTCCATTACCGTCAAGAACTTGACAGCCATGGGGAGAGAAACAGAGCTGGAGTGTGGACAGCCATGGACACAGCTCTAGATATTTGAAAGTCCAAGGATGTACCGAGATATGAACGGTCACTATGTCCGATTTTCTTTGCTTATTACTTGAATCAAAATGAGACTCGATTTGAAAATGCCCGAAATTTTTTGTTCGGATCAGGTAATCTTGACACTCCTACTTATAGCATCTTTTTGAACATTCTTCCCCCACATAAATGGTCTTTACACGTGCGATACATGTAGCTCGGATAGAGAAAGATGGAGGGAAAGTGTTAGAATTTAAACTGCTAACCTAAGCTTTGAAAAATTGTTAGACAAGCTATTTTGTCCAAAAGTTTGTATTATTAGGAAGCATGTCAAAGCCAAACAATGTATATATAACATATTTCTTAACAGCAACTGATCTCATATTTTATTAAATTTCACTTTCTTCTGATAGTTTTTGTTTGTGATCCGAAATCAATTAACTTCCATCTATATCATCTTCAAGTGGATGAAATAGTACAAGTCCTTTGACAATTCACGCGGATCCAAGCAATTAATTGCTACAATGTCCGTGATTTCATGCTGGAGATCCCACTGTCTTGGTTTTACATCAGTTCCTCATGATTGATTCCACGTTGGAGTGTAGCTGATGCTGGAAAAAAGAATGATATCGCAAATGATAATCACTTTTGACTAAAACTCTTGATTGTGCAATCCGAACATCTGAATTCTAAATGCTCAGGCATGGGTTCAGTCAAATCATCCTTATTCCTCCATTTCAGAAGCCATGAAAGTCTTCCTTGTATAATTTCTTAATTTTCTCCCCTGAAAAGTAGCCTACTATAGGGTTCGGATATTTGAAAGGAAGAAAAAGAAATCCAAATTTTTTTTTAATTGATGAAATGCAAATATTCTTGATTGAAATTATTGAGTGATACCAATGCCAACTTTGCTCACAACATAGACTATCAAATGAAGACACAGTTTAAGAAGTGACTGGGCACACACGATATACAATAATGTCCTCGATCTCGCACATCCACGAAAGAGAAATTGTCACCTCAATTTAACATCACTTTCCACACACAAACGCTCAAAATCAAAAGCAATCATTAGCAAAGTCAATAATGTGTATATAAAATTCTTTTTTCAGAGAATCCCACATTACTTTATCAATATAAATGTTTGAATGACCCCCCGTGCACGACCTCCTTTTGTAAATAATATTATTGTATCGTTGATTTGAACCTCAGAATCCGTCGCAAATTTTTCAATTCATTCAAGGGTCACTTCTTTATATTGGCCCACCTTCCTTTTGATTCTTAAAATGACCCAACTTCATCTTCAATTCAGTGCATTCGTCAAAAACCACCACAGCCTTTTATGCTCTCTCTATCATGCGACCATGAATACACAGTTTCAGAAAATAAAAAACTCCCAAAATGTCGGTGATCCCCCATTTGCCTATGTTCTGCATAACCAGCTTAGTTGGTTTGGTAACCTCAACTAGGTTTTCATGTTCATCTAATGATGATAATCAGATAGGCTAAAGTGGTGGTTCTAGATTATGAATGGATTCCCCCTAAGAACATGTCGAATCATCTTCGGCACACTCAGAGTAGGACTTTCTTTAATTGGTGGGAATATAGTCGGATAGGATAAGATGAGATAGAACAAGATTAAAAAGAAGTCCTAATGAGTCTCCTATGTTTAAGCCCCTTGTTAAGAGATCGACAAGATAGGTTTTGAATATTTGATCTCATATTCCTACTAAATGATTGGTTGCAAGTGAACCTTATTATTCCATATAACTCAGTAATAATGAATAGTGTCACTAAATGATATCGAGAATTAGTTCAATTTAGCAACAAGATGAGCAAGGCCGTGGAGATAGTGATCATAATAGCAAACTAATCTGCAAACGACTTTCGGAGATTTGATGAGAATGAGAAATATCATTCTTATTGCCTGGCCCAACCTTTGAACTTAGGATGACATCCTTTATGATCCAAGCCAACTCCTTGGGTTCATCGTCCGACGGATTTTAATGTATAAGCTATTTTATCTCAACACTATATTTGGCTGTCAAGACCTAAAGTTCAATCAATAGGTCAAGTCCTCACCAAGGCCTGCTTCACATAACAGCACCCTCGGCTTGGAATTGGCCCCGACTCATCGTCTTTGCGTAGCCCCCTAGCTAAACAAGAGTAACACTTGCACAAGGGGGACGAACATGCCTTATTCGATTATACTTGGGTTAGACCATGGTTCTCATGTGGATCCATCCCTCATTACTCAAATTATACCAATCATTGGAACTCATAAAACCTAGATCCTAAATGGTTAAGATTCACCCGATCTATGATAGACTCAAACTATGCTAGGAATTGCGCGCAACAAGTTGTTTAATAAGGAATTAAGGAAGGAACTTATCGTACGGTCACCTACTTCCCATATCTCTCACTTGCAATTGGAGTGAATCCATAGGGCCAAAATAATACCATGCGTAGATTTTTTTAAAGGTGCAAGGGACAACATCTCTGTACGGCCCAGGCCAATATTCTCTTGACCTAACCTCTTTCAGATCTACAAAGCATAAAGCCAGTCTCTTGTGATACCAAGTGGCTAGGTTCGCTCAACCCTTCACACTTGCGACTTGTCTTTTGTACAGTCAGGAGTCAGAAAAACACGAAAGCAGCGAAATAATGAAACCCTATTCCCTACTCTAAAGGGATCATCTAGAGAACGAATTTTTTTTAATTTAAATGCATTCAAATAGAAAAGCTGATATAGATCATCTTACTGTTCAAAAGCACACCTACACGACTACTTGTGGAAAGAGATAGAACTCCCAACATCATCAAGGAGTGACTCAATAAACCTTTAACGCTCTTTAAAAGATTAATGTCTTTTCTTCTTCTTTTTTCAATCATATAAGGTACCCAAATTTTCAGCTTGACTATTCCCCGTGAATGCTTGCAAATAAATAGTCTAAAGATACTTTGGCATTGAAAGGCCAATCAGAAATCCAACCTTGGACTAACTTCCTTTATTTAGGTAAGGAAGCAGGCACGCCTAAATTCACCAGTGAATCTCGGGCACATGAAATCCCCCACTAATTCCACGAACTAGATGAGATGTGAGCTAAAGAAACATAGATGGTTTGTACTTGGCGGCATGGACAATCAAGCCTGTGCCGTGTACTTAATACCTATACAGAGGTTCGCCCCTTACAGTTAAGCAATTGGCAAAATGAACACGCGGGCACCCAAATTGGTCCCGGCCCTAACAAATAATAAAACATAATTGATGCCTCTTACGTTGACAAAATCCAAAATAAATCCCAAACCTACAATTTCTATGTCCAGACTACTGAACTAGTATACGGTAGGTAAGACAGTTGACCTACGACTTAGAAACTACCTATGCATAGGGATGACAGTTTTGCTAGCAGGAAAGACGGGTAAATCTAGCCTTTCAAGTTGGAGTTTTGAGTCAAGTGGCAGGATAAAGCTAAGTAGGCAGATAAAACTTAACCTGACTAATCTGGTATTGACCGAACAATGATTATATGGGTGAACTTGACTTTAGTCATCTCATTTAGGGTCAAATCTCCTTTTCATCTATAGATGGGAAGGTCTACTGTTTGTAATTCCCAAGGATCAAATAAAGTATTCTGTCGGCAAAGGAAATAGTCTGTCTTCCGTGAAGTAATAGCAAATTCAATTACTATGTAGTTGAGTGAAAATTTAGACTCTGTTTGTTTTGCGAAAAAAAAAATTTTAAAAGTATTTTTTTAAAAATGATTACTTATATTTCTCATGAAAATGAATGAACGAAAAATATTTTCATCATTCAAGAAAATATGCAAATATAAATTGTTGTTGACAATGAAAATATTTTTCATTAATTAATTATTTCAAACTATCCAAGTAATCGTATTTAGAAAATTATTTATTTTTCTTGAAATAAATAGAGCCGTGGTCTTGCTGATGTGTTCGTGAGTCATTTTTTCCTATTAAGTGATGTAGAATGGAAGCGAGTAATCAAGGAAATAAAAGAAGGGAGAAATTCAAAAAAAAATAAAATTAAGGGAGTCATTTGTCAATCACGCAAGGAAGCTGACTAGAGAAACTTCTAAAGCCAGTATATAGTTCTAGCGTCCACAACTAAACCATAATTCTTAAAAGGATTAATATCACGAAAAATCCTAAACTGGTACACATGTGACAAATTTACTCAAAACTAAATTTTTTACCACGAAAAATCCTAAACTAGTACATCTGTGATAATTTTACCAAAAACTTATTTTTTTGATCACCAAAAACCCAAAACCGGTACATTTATGATAAATTTACCCTATGTTAAATTGAATTAATATCACAAAAAATCATAAACTAGTACGCCCCTGACAAACGGAGGGTAAAACCCTAAACTGATACACCCGTCAACTGCCATATGTCATCCAACTTAGAAATTTGATGATAAAATTTAACAGAAACTAAAAGAAAATAAAATTGTCACATATATACTAATTTTGGGTTTTTTGTGTTCAAAAAATTAGTTTGACATAAATTTGTTACAAGTGTATCAGTTGAGATTTTTTGTGGTATTAACCCTTTTTATAAATTCGTTTCCTAAATCAGTCAAAAAAATAAGAAATAAAATATCCTAACAAAATAGGAATAAACAGATAAAATCCTAAAATAACTTAAAGGATAATCATCCATCCATTCTCTATCATTTTGTTAAGGAAGAAGAGGTTTTCAACGTCATTTCAAGCACAATACTACCGTCCCATCCACCAAGTTGGTAACAAAAGTCATCGAGAGAAGCACCAGCTTCATATAAAACTAGGATTTTTTAGACTGATATGACTTGACACTTAGCTTGTTAAGGTCGAGAAATCATGATGATTGTGTATGGACATATGCTTTGGTGCACAGCACACAGAACGACCATTATTATTAGCCTAATCTATCAATAAGGAGTTCGTTGATAGGATCGATCAATTTGATGTTGCACCAAAATTCACCTTTAGAGTCCATTCTTTCAATTCTTTCTTACATGGAAATAATTAGTCGAGCATCAATTTCCAACAAAAATTGACTCGTGATAATATGGAAGTGTAAATTATTGATGAGGATACCATTTTCCATCACCTCGCTATTTGCATCTCGAGTGTTGAACTAACATTTTATTTTGATTAACATAAAGTCTATTTGGTTCATTGGATTTTCAATTTGGCTCGGTTTTACTCCACCATGCAAGTTATGAGTTCAAGCCTTTGTCGCAAGGTTTTTGGCCCAAGAATGTATGGAGGAGACTCACTGGTCACATCATCAGTTGGCGTAGTGTGTGACTGCTGACCGCATCATGTCGAATAACACGAAAATTAGTTTATGGTAAATGTGACACGAGATGTACCGGTTTAGGATTTTTCGCGACTCGAGAATTAATTCGTGGCAAATGTGACACGAGTATACTGGTTTGAGGCTTTTTGTTGTGTTAGCCCTTAATAAGTTGATTGGCCTTTCCTCGGTTTTAGGCCTTAACTTGCCATCATCCCAAGTTCAGCCTCCGCGCGGATCCATTAATGGTGCGAGCCGTGAGACCAATGTACGCGGCCGGATTTCTCGAAATCCGGTTTTTCTTCGATCCGGGGGCGGCGGGTTTGCCCCGGCCACAGTTTTCCCTTTGTCTACTGGTTCGGCGCTCGTTTCTCAACCTTGGGCCCAGCCTGGCCTCCCAGAGAAATGGCCCTTCAGTCATCTTGGGCTCTTACGTGATATGAGCCCAATCTTTTTTAGCCATAAGTATTAGCGGAAAAGAGTGCTGGGATTGAGTCAAATCTAAGTTGGTCTTGGGCCCAAGCAAGCCCATTCACGAGGTTGGATTGGATTTGACTGTTCTTCAGGACTTAAACTTAACTTTGGCTGACTACCCGGCTGGCATGCCATTTCAATTTAAGATGGAATAATTGAAAAGATCCTAAAAAGAAAGGAGCGAAAAAAGGTGCTGACTACTGGAAATTGGTACGCGTCTATGCAAGCTATACATGTGTTCTGTGGATTTTTTGCAAAGTGATGGCCATCAGAAACTCAATGGTTTCAATTTGTAGTTAAAGTCGAATCCAGGATGATTAATAGCCAATTAGATTGTCAAATTCAACTTTGGATGAAAAGTAAATGGATTGTAATATGCCTTGAAGTTTCGAGGGCATCAGTATCACTTGAATTACTAAGGGTGCAAATGGTAACTATTCTGCTTGAGAAATCAAATTCTTGCCAGAATTAATTTACGGAATTCTTGCCAGAAATTGATTTCTGGAGGATAAATCTGTTTGGTAAAATATGACTAATTCTGCTCCAGAAATTGATTTCTAGAACAAAAATTGATTTCTGGAATAGAAATCTGTTTTGATTTGTTGATTTTTTTTCACCTAAAAAAATTTATATTTTACTCAAAGTGGATGGCCACAGGTATTATAAGCCATTCTGTAAAATTTTACAATTTTTAATTTTTTAATTTTTTTTGACACCTAAAAAAATTTAAATTTCACTCAAAATGGGTGGCCACAGGTATTCTAAGTCATTTTGTGAAGTTTTGAATTTTTTATTTTTTTTATTTTTTTAAGCACCTCAAAAAATTTAAATTTTACTCAAAGTGGGTGGCTACAGGTATTTTAAGCCATTTTGTAAAGTTTTGAAATTTTTTTATTTTATAAAATTATTTTTGGGTATCTCAAAAAATTTATATTTCACTCAAAGTGGATGGTCACAGATATTTTAAGCCATTTTGTGAAGTTTTGAAAATTTTTATTTTATTATTATTTTTCTTTTTTTTGACACCTCAAAAAATTTAAATTTCACTCAAAGTAAGTGACCACAAGTATTTTAAGTCATTTTGTGAAATTTTAAAATTTTTTTATTTTTTGGGCACCTCAAAAAATTTAAATTTTACTCAAAGTAGGTGGTCACATGTGTTTTAAGCTATTCTGTGAAGTTTTGAAATTTTTTGTTTTTTTTTAAAATTCACTAAATTTCAAATTTTCCTGAAATCTAACTTTTTTTATTTTCCGAAGATTTTTATGATTTTTTCTAGAATTTTTTAATTTTTATGCATTTTCTGAAAAAAAAAAATCATGAGAAAATAGGGAGAATGCATTCCAGAATCAAGAAGCTACAAAAAGTAGCTTCTCTTTTTCTTGCTAAAAACTCATTTTGGAATCAAGAATGCATTCTGGAATTAAGTATTTTTAATAAACATATTTTTATTCTAGAATGCAAAAATTGCTCTAGAATGGATTCGGAAATTTTTTAACAAACGCCGTTCTGTTCCAGAATGCATTCCGGAACAGAATTTTTATTCCGAAATGCATTCCATGCGCACCCTAAGTAATGTGAAATAGTAAATTGGAAACCCAAGGGAATTGCATGAAATCTTATTGAATTAAAACAGATGGCCTACATGGCTTACTTTCTTGGAGGACATGCTTGCTCAATGATTGAAATCGAACATATATGCTAATGTAGATGATTGGAGTGCGTGGAGAAAGTAAAAAGTTGCAAAATGAGACCGGAATGCTTATATAAGCAGAGGTAAATCTTGAAATCAATAAACCTAATCTAATTTGGAATTCAAGGTCAAACTCAAGTAAAGTCTAATTTGAATTAATATGCTATAAATGTTCTTCTCATCTTTGCATCTTTAGAGACAAAAATGTGTTTGTTGTGATTTCGTGATGATGACATGTCTCTGATTGATACTTCTTGCATATTTTAATGGACCTCATTCCATTATGCATTATGATATTCTCTCGCAAGAATTTCAAACCATCTTGACTGGCACGCCACTTTAGGGATGATTTCTAACTGCTCCTGATTCCTGAGCGATGGTTATTACTTGGTTGATGGATCCCCCTTGTCACGCCCGCGCACTTCTCGGTGCGCCACATCCCTCGTGGGTCGATTTGTGTCGCGACGTCCCGGGACGTCGCCGACCAACACCCAACACGAGGATAAACAAAGACACATGCGGAAGCAATTAAAACCACCCGTACATATATCAATACATGACCAAAGGGTATCCCCAAAATCAACACTTGTACTAATCTTTGGAATTCATTTACAATATCCAAGTACAACCCGAACACCAAAAAAATCAAAAGCGGGTCAAAGCCCCACTACAAAAAAAAGGGTAAGTGGCTCGGGGTTCCGCGTACTACAATTAGCCGGGGCTCTTCTCAAAAATGCATCGGGACGCTGTCATCCTCAAGGCCGGGGATCTGAAAATGTCGGTTTACAACAACCGTGAGAATAAATCTCGGTAGTAATTCCCTAAACCTAAACTAGGCTAACATGCACCTCGACAAGTACTAGACAGACAACACACAAACTAAACGATTACATGACTCGGGCCCTCGGCCCGAATCTAGAAATCACATGACCACGGGTTAGGCGTGCCGGGAATAATAACAAACACGCAACGGAACTTGATCACGTGTATGTACACGCATTCCCATGTCTAGCGCATGTTATGCATATGCTAGTGCTTTCGCACTCATGCTCATGCCTCATCAATGCATTACCGCATACTTGCACACTAGCACTCGACATTTCTCAATTTCTCCTCCGACCCGCGTTAAACGCATCGGTCCGACCAGCGTAACACGCATCGGTCTCTTCTTTAATCACAACGCCCGTGGCCAGCGTTAAAAACGCGCCTCAAGCGGCCCGGTGTCTCTGGCCAGCGTCAAAAAGCGCATCAGGCGCAACACCGATCTCCTCACGAACTAGAGCCCGCGTAAAGCGCATCGGGTTGGTCGTCTTCCGGCGTGCGGGCATCGTCCAGCGTAACCGCATCGGGGACGGCATTCACTACCCCGCGTAACACGCACCAGGGTTTATTGTGATCACACATTCACAAACCTCAATTTTATCTGAACCCCGCGTTAGACGCATCAGGGCAATTTAGGTGATCACAATGCACATGTCACTCGGGCATACTCGTATATGCATATGTCGTGCCAATGTTCATGATACACATTCATGACTGCAATAACCACACTTGGGCACTCATAAATTTCACAATGGCATTTAGTTCAATGAATCACGAACCCAAGTAAATCAAATCACCCCACACAGTCATGGCACAATTTCGACACATAAATTATGCATATAAAACACCCAATTGGATCAACATGAAATTTATGCACCCGAAGCCCGCCAAGCTAATCTATTCTTGGTCTCACTGGATATGCAACTAGGCACCCTCAAATTAATCAAATTGAGGCTCAATTGTGTCAGTTGCACAAATCAACCAATCCCGGTATTCACACGCCTAGTCCTCAAATTAATCGCGTCGCGCCCAAATTTAATCCCGCCGTGGGCGACCATCAAACCGTAATTTCTGGGCCAATAATTATCACCAAAATATTCTATTATACTCCCCAAATATCAGTCTAATTGACCACCACCAAAAATTAATATCTGTAGCGCAAATAATCCACAAATAAAACCGAAATTGAGCCAAATTAATCCGAACTGACTAACCCATTTATATCGCCTCTCGGGCCACTAATCCTCCATTAATTTATCAAACTAATCCATCAAATTGGCCACAATCAAAACCCCTAATTAATTCCACTCGATACCGCAACCTTAATACCGACACCGTCAATTTATTGCGTCCTGAAACACCCGAAAATCGACTGCCAAGTTCACGGTCCAAATAACGACGAAAATTCGATCGAGTGCGATTCTAGCGAAATCTCTGGTTGAAAATAATAACCGAGAGTGATCAGTTCTCGGGCGAGATTTTACTATAAGCACACTGACAAATTATGCATTTTATAAACCCCAAAATTGGATTAAAAATTCGGGATGTTACAATTCTTCCCCCCTTACAAAAATTTCGTCCTCGAAATTTACAATCCCAACCCGACTACTCAAACAAATGGGGGTACTGGTGTCGCATCACTTCCTCACTTTCCCAGGTGGCACCTTCCGTCCCGTGATGTTCCCAAATAACTTTGACCAACGGGATCGTCTTGTTCCTCAACACTTGCTCCTTCCTGTCATCGATTCGCACCGGTTTTTCCACATATGAAACTCTGTCGTCCACGTCTATTACTTCATAATTCAGCACGTGGGTCGGATCCGGTTCGTACTTCCTCAACATTGACACGTGGAAGGCGTTATGAACCTGTGACAAATTCGGTGACAAGGCTGACGATAGGCCAACGTTCAATCCTTTCCAAAATCTCAAACGGGCCTATGTACCTTGGACTCAGCTTTCCTTTCTTGCCAAACCGAGACAGTCCTCTCATTGGTGAGATCTTGAGAAACACATGATCGCCAACTTGAAACTCAATGGTCTCGCCTTGATCCGCGTAACTTTTCTCGATGACTACGGGCTGTCCTCAATCTTTCTGGATAATTTTCACCGTTTCTACCGATTCTTTGAACCAGCTCTGGACCCGTTATACTTCTTTCTCCTACCTCATCCCAACACAATGGCGTTACGCCAAGCCACGCCATATAATGCTTCAAATGGCGCCATCTTGATACTCTGCTTTGAAGCTGTTATTGTAGGCAAATTCCACTAAGTGCAAATTGTTCTTCCCACTTGCCACGAAAATCTAGTACACATGCTCTCGACATATCTTCCAAAGTCTGAATAGTCCTCTCAGTTGGCCATCCGTGCACATGGATGATAGGCCCGTCTTGGTTGTAACTTAGTTCCCATGGCGGATTGCGAGACTTTTCGAAATTTGCGATAAATGGGGATCACGGTCCGGCGTGATTGATACCGTACTCCGTGAAGCGGACTATTTGCCCGTGCGTATAAGTGCGCCAATCTTTCCAGCTCGGGAAGTCCTTTTCGCCTTTGCCGGAAGTCTGTTGACTTGGTCGATCATCACTATCACCCAAATAGAGTCGTGTCCCCTCTGGCTCCTTGGCAGTCCTGTTACAAAATCCATTGTGATGTGCTCCCATTTCCATTCGGGGGATTTCCAAGCGGTTGCAACATTCCACCAGGCTTGCAATCTTTGTGCCTTCACTTGTTGACACGTCAAACACTTGGCCACATGCTTGGCCACGTCCACTTTCATTCCATTCCACCAATAGTCTTGTGAAGATTCTGGTACATCTTAGTCTTTGCCGGGTGAATCTTGTAGTGGCTCCTATGAGCTTGAGCAAAATCTCTTCTTTGAGTTCCAAATCGTCGAGACGCATACGGTCGTCCTCGAAACTTAAGGTTCCATCTTCGACACCTAAAAAGTCGGTTTCCTCTTAGAGTTGTCCATACTCAAATTTTACGAATCTCGGGGTCCGTGGTACACCGCCTTAATCTTGGCTTGCACTTCGGCTCAATCCTTAATGTCGCCATCGAATAGGAGGGTGTCCTACCTCAAACTTAAACTACGAGTCTCGCGCTTCTTCTAGTAAGGTCCACTCTTTAACCACCGCAAATGCGCGATGCTCGATTTCTGCTCAAGGCATCCATTACCGGTTGGCCTTTCGGGGTGATCTGGGTATGTCGTGATCATAGTCCTTGACAATTCCATCCGGCGCCTCTGCCTCATATTCGGTTCCTTCTGCAAAATAAGTACTTGAGGCTCACGATGGTCCGTGTAGATCTGGAACCTTTCTCCATATAAGTAATGCCTCCAAATTTTAAGTGCAAAAATAATTCTTTGCCAATTCCAAATCGTGGGTTGGGTAGTTCATCTCATGAGGTCTTAAGCGCGCGATGCATAAGCAACTACTCTTCCATGTTGCATTAGCACGCATCCCAATCCTCTAAAGCGAAGCATCGCTATAAATCTCATACCCGCCCGGTCTGAAGGAATCGTCGATCTTGGCCCGGCGTAAATCAATCTCTTTTTGACTCACGAAAACTCTCTTCGCACTTTTCAGTCCATTCAAACTTGGTTTCCTTCTTCAACAACCTCGTCAGCGGTGTGGCTATCGTTGAGAATCTTTCTACAAACCTCCGATAATAGCACGCTAGTCCTAAAAGCTTGAACCTCGATGGCGTCGTCGGTCTCGGCCATCCATTCTTTGCTTCAATCTTTGCGGGTCCCCGGAGATTCCTTCACCGGATATTATATGCCCAAGAAATGCTACTCGGTTCAGCCAAAACTCGCACTTGCTAAACTTAGCATATAGTGCGTGTTCCCTTAACGTCCAAGTAGAACCTTCTCCAAATGCACCTCGTGTTCCTCGGAACTCTTGAATACACTAAAATATAAATCGATGAAAACAATGACAAACTGGTCTAAGCATTCCTTGAATACCCGGTTCATTAAGTCCATGAAAGCGGCGGGGGCATTAGTCAGTCAAATGGCATCACTTTGTGAACTCATAGTGCCCATATCTAGTCCCGAATCTTTCTTTTTGGATATCCTCCTTTTTGGATTCTTAATCGGGTGATACCACATCCTCAAGTCAATCTTAGAAAACACCGAGGCTCCTTGCAAATCGGGTCGAACAGTGTCGTCAATCCTTGGGAGGGATACTTATTCTTGACCGTCACTTGATTTAGGCGGCGGTGGTCGATACACAACCTTAGCGACCCATCCTTCTTTACGACAAATAAAACCGGTGCTCCCCATGGAGACGCTTTTCGGTCGGATGAAACCTTTGTCCGATGGTTCCCGCATACGGACCTTCAATTCCTTCAACTCGACAATGACATCCTATAGGGCGGCTTCGAGATTGGCTCGGTCCTAGGGGCCAACTCGATAACAAATTCTACTTCCCTTTTACGGCGGTCCGGCAATTCTGAGGAAAGACGCCGGGAAAATTGCACACCATTATATATTCTCAGCGACACTTCACTGGAGGGATCAACCACACTGGCTAAATAACCTTGGCGACCCTCGTCCAACAATTTAGTTGCTTCCCACCGGACGAAACCCAAGGGATCGAGATTCCTCCTCGACTCCCTACAAACTCAAATCTAAATTGCCCGGCCGGGCTAAAACAATGGATCGCCACAGGTACTACGATCCATTACGGCATTCCGCCTTAACTAGCGGTCCATGCCCACAATCAAATCAAAATCATACGCCGGCAACACGGCTAGGTCTATCCTGCTTTCTACACCACCAATCACTATCTCACAATTCGGGCATCCTAGAAATATGCATATCTTATCCTTCAATGGCGTAGTCACACATAATTGCACTTCTAACATAACAGGCTTTAATCCGGTCAATTCAACAAACCGGCGGATATAAATGAATGTGATGCTCTGGATCGAATAATGCATATGCTATATGGCGGCACGGAGAAACCATACACATGACCACCCCCCGGCGCATTTTCCACTTCCCTTCGCCCATTGCATACACTCGTCCTTGTCTTGGTGGTCTACTCTCATAATGGGTGGCGAGCAATCCTGTGGTTCCCAATTCGAGGTGGTTGTTGCATCGGGATTCCATGGGGGCGTTGTTGGGGGCAATTCTAATCTAATGATCCATACTCCCACACCAAAGCAAGCCCCAAACCTGTTTATTGATGGTTCGGCTTCCCCGATGTCCCTCCTAATCGGTGGGGCCGCCTCGCTGTTCCGCCATCGGTTTCTTCCCAAAACGCGATGCGTCTCTGCCGGGGCGAACCGCGATCCGAGGCGGCTGCCCTATCGGTCCCCGATCCCGCCTATAGCTTTGTGCTCGTTCATACATCTCGCTGTAGTCCTTGATGTTCAGCGATATCATTTGAACTCCGGTCGGTTTCGATCCATCCGGAATCTCCGGCGCCTTGTCCTCGGTGTGCTCTACCATCCTTAAGCGTGAACCTTGACCCGGTCTTATGTGAATTACCTTCGTCTTTGGTCAGCTGTCGCCGATCCTGGCGGTCTCATGAACTCCGCTAACTTCTCTCTAGCACTCTCGAGAAGAACTTTCCCAAAAGCTCTCGGAAAAATATGGCCCACGTCTGGCGGTTCCTCGGGGTACATCCTTCCCCTTAGTGGCCTTCCACCAATCATTGGCATTGTCTGCGGTTGGTACACGGCCAATGTTACCTTTTCAACCTCGGTGCACCCCTAGCACTTCAAAGGCCTTCTCCAATTCCTCAACCCAGCAGGAGTGCGATCTCGAGTTCACCCTTGCCACTTTGAACCTCGGCGGTTTTAGGTTTCAAACTGCTCTACCAATTTAGACATTGGCACAGCCCACATTCTGCGGGCAGGGGCGGGATTCTCCACATTTCACGATTCCCACCATTTCCATTATTCCCGTTGTTTTCATTATTCCCCATTGGCCCCATTGGCGTGATAATGGCGGCCTCAATAAGCGGCCAGCGATAGTGGCATCTCTCTCTGAGCTAATCTACCTCCCGAATTCCAGCTTCCTCGAGGGCTCTTAGGATCCCGTCAACCCCATCCTCACGCACCCTTACTTGCGGCTCTGCCTGTCTGTTCATGACCTCGACCTCGACCTCTACCTCTTCTACGGCCTCGACCTCTACCTCGTCCCTGGTTACTCGTCTCTCCAACTTGCATGTCCATCCTCCCCGCTATAATTCCCACCGGGATTAGAGACTTAACCCAAGCTAAACCTTGTCTAAGGTCCTGGGCGGGGGAGTTTAACGCTCTGACAATCAATCACTCGGCATGTGATTGAGCATAAATAACACAAGGACTTGATCCACCCGAACACATGTACTAACCTCGAGTCCCCGCACCTGCGCCGCCGCGGGTCAAATAACGCATTGATCAATCAATCAAGATCTGACGATTCGGGAGGTACACTTAGCACCACGGGGTCAACCTATTGGTTACCTAAGGTCATCGCTCCTTATCACTCCGTGGCTTTGACCTAATTGGACCGAGCTAACTTTGCTCGATACCAAATCAAGCGGGGATGTCACGCCCGCACTTCTCGATCGCCACATCCCTCGTGAGAGTCGATTTGTGTCGCGGCGTCCCGGGCGCGTCGCCCGACCAACACCAACCGCGCGGAGATAAACGGCACATGCGGAAGCAATTAAAACCACCGTACATATATCAATACATGACCAAGGATATCCCCCAAAATCAACACTTGTACTAATACTGGAATTCATTTACAATATCCAAGTACAACCCGAACACCGATCAAAAATCAAAAGCGGGTCAAAGCCAATCTTGACAAAAAAAGGGGTAAGTGGCTCGGGGTTCACGTACTATAATTAGCCGGGGCTCTTCTCAAAAATGCATCGGGGCGCTTTGTCATCCTCAAGGCCGGGGATCCGAAAATGTCGATTTTACAACAAGCTGTGAGAATAAATCTCGGCGAGTAATTCCCTAAACCTAAACTAGGCTAACATGCACCTCGACAAGTACTAGACAGACATGACACAAAACTAAATAAGACATGACTCGGGCCCTCGGCCGAATCTAGAAATCACATGACCCTGCGGGTTAGGCGTGCAGGGAATAATAACAAACACGCAACGGAACTTGATCACAGTGTATGTACACGCATTCCCATGTCACAACGCATGTTATGCATATGCCAGTGCTCGCACTCATGCTCATGCCTCATCAATGCATTACCGCATACTTGCACACTAGCACTTTCGGCCATTTCTCAATTTCTCCTCCGACCAGCGTTAAGCGCAGTCCGACCAGCGTAACACGCATCGGTCTATTTCTTTAATCACAACGCTCGCAACACCTTCTTTTGGCCCGTTGGCCAGCCTGTGTCTCTAGCCCGCATCAAAACGCATCAGGCGCAACACCGATCTCCTCACGAACGAGCCGCGTAAAAGCGCGCATCGGGTTGGTCGTCTTCCGGCGTCTGGGGCATCGTCCCGCGTAACACGCATCGGGGCGGCATTCACTACCCAGCGTAACGCGCGCCGAGGGTTTATTGTGATCACACATTCACAAACCTCAATTTTATCCGAACCCCCGTTAGGCGCGTCGGGGCAATTTAGGTGATCACAATGCACATGTCACTCGGGCATACTCGTATATGCATATATCGTGCCAATGTTCATGATACACATTCATGACTGCAATAACCACACTTGGGCACTCATAAATTTTACAATGGCATTTAGTTCAATGAATCACGAACCCAAGTAAATCAAATCACCCCCCACCACGGTTCATGGCACAATTTCGACACATAAATTATGCATATAAAACACCCAATTGGATCAACATGAAATTTATGCACCCGAAGCCCGCCAAGCTAATCTATTCTTGGTCTCACTGGATATGCAACTAGGCACCCTCAAATTAATCAGAATTGAGGCTCAATTGTGTCGGTTGCACAAATCAACCAATCCCGGTATTCACACGCCTAGTCCTCAAATTAATCGCGTCGCGCCCAAATTTAATCCCGCCGTGGGCGACCATCAAACCGTAATTTCTGGGCCAATAATTATCACCAAAATATTCTATTATACTCCCCAAATATCAGTCTAATTGACCACCACCAAAAATTAATATCCGGCGCAAATAATCCACAAATAAAACCCGAACTTGAGCCAAATTAATCCGAACTGACTAACCCATTTATCGCGCCTCTCGGGCCACTAATCCTCCATTAATTTATCAAACTAATCCATCAAATTGGCCACAATCAAAACCCCTAATTAATTCCACAAATAACCCCTAAATTAACCCCTAAATAACCCTAATTAACCCCTAAACCGGTCTAGAAATGCAAATTATCCTAATTAGGGTTTAGGGTTGTACTCACCAATGTCCCTACGGCAAAAAAATGGGGCGAGCGGGCGATTTGGAGTTGGTTGAGCTGATGCCGCCCGGGCGATGCCTGGCCAAGAGCGGTACCTCGGCCGGAGCGGTCTTGAACAAAATGGTGATGTTCCGGCGATGAACAAAGGACTCCAGCGATGAATAGTAGCCTTTCTGGGGCTGGCAAGGAACGCAGGCGAGCTCGGGGGCGGCTCACGGACCGGGCGGCGGTGTCGGCGGGCAGTGAGCCCAAATCCGGCGGCGGTGGGCGACTACGCCCGTCCTCGACCAAAATGTATGAGGAGAGTGGGAGGCCAGGGAGGTCCTCCTCGGTGGCCGGGCCGGTCAAGCCCATTTGTTTTGGGGAGACAATCCATCACACCGGGCGGGCAGGACGGCCTAATTAATTCAGGCGGCGGCCCTAAATTAACCCTAAGATGACCAGAAGAGAGAGAGCCTTGGGGGAGAGAGGAGGGAAGAGAGAGAGGGCGGGCGCCGGGGCCGGAGGGCGGGAGGGCGAACAGAGCCGGGCGGCGACGGGCGAACGGAGGCGCAAGCAATTGTCAGCCCACAGAAATTTGAGAAAAGGGGAGAGAAATTTTTATACTAATTAAAATATTACACGCAAAACCGGAGGTCCAATTTCAAAACGGAAAATGGTCTCTGGGTCCAAAGTAGACCTCGACTTAAAGGGACAAAGGCCAAAATTAATTTGACCAAAAATTCAACGAGGGGGTCTACTAGTCCAAATTGCACTTAGTCCGAAAATCCAAACTTTTCATTATTCCCGATAATCTCGATACCGCAACCTTTAATATCGACATCATCCAATTTATTAAGGGCCCCAAACACCCGAAAATCGATTGCCAAGTTCGGGGGTCCAAATAACGATTTAAAATTCGATCGAGTGCGATTCTAGCGAAATCTCTGGTTGAAAATAATAACCGAGAGTGATCGGTTCTCGGGCGAGATTTTACTATAAGCACAATTGACAAATTATGCATTTTATAAACCCCAAAATTGGATTAAAAATTCGGGATGTTACACCCCTAAACTTAGTCTTTAACTTTTGCAAATGCTTAGAGTCAATCGATTGTCGTCACATGTCATGTACTTCACTTGAATAATGTCCAATTAAGAACTAATTCATCGATGAGTTTAATAGGCATTCTATCAATATGCTTTGTAGATCGAGTATATTGTCACAGCCTATATGATAGATGCGCTTATCGGTCACGTCAAGATGAGCTTGTGGGTGTTGAGTATGTCTTGAATTTTGAATGGGCTTGGGCCAACATTAGGGCTTGTGAATAATATAAATATTATTTTTTTAAGTTATTAGATTATGAAGTCGAGACAGAAAAAATTTTAGATTTTTTTTAGCCACCTTTTGTAATCCTTGAATTTCATAGTAGATTTTGCTTCTCCCATTCCTGTGATTTTTCCGCAAGAGTTTTCCATGTAAATCTGTGTGTTCATTATTCTTCTCAGTTTTAATTTCGTTATAGTTTCCATGTCAATTATAACAATGGGTCATGTGTATTGTGATGGCCTAATTTAGGCCTTTGGCTTCTTTACATTAGGGCCCGATTTTTCCGCTGCAGTTAAGTACTAGGACTCGAGAGAAAAAGAAGAAGATAACTTGGAGTTTATTGGGCCAATATGCAGGGCCAGACTTACTTGCGTTGAGCAGAATGGATGTGATGAAATTAGAAGATACAACACGCAATTATAACATGTTAAAAAAATGAAAAAAAAATCCAAAAAAAATTCATGAGATTAAGATTAATCTCATATAGGTTTTGCAGGTAACTTGCCATAGAATGCCGGCATAATGATGAAACTTATATCCATTACAAAAGTGGACTCCTATTTATTAGATGGTGATCCATCGTCTCTTATCTAACATTCATTTGTTGTCTGATAAACAAAATGCCGACACCATTGCAAAAGTTGACTGCTGTTGATTAAATGGTGATTCATAATCTCTTAGGCTATGTTTGGTCGTTTGGATTTCTAGTCAGGATAGGACTAAATAGGATAGGATATGAAATTCAAGAGATTTGCTATATGCTATCTATTGTTTGGTGAATCGCAATAATAAAGTCCGAAATTTTCACATCTTACCATATCCATTATTTGCTATGAACATCATATTAGTGTAAATGAACCTAAAAATTGTACAAACAAAGATGATAAAAATCTTTCACGACAATCTTACCTACTTCATTTTTATTTGCTTAATTTTTTTTTTTTTCCACCTCTTTTTAATTAATTTATTTTTTATTTCTTTTTCCCCATCCATCATTCTCTAATAAAATTTTATTAAATAGTAAACTATACTAATATACCTAAAATATTTAATAAATATAAATACTAAATGCATTTAATAATGTATATGAAATTTATATGATAAGATAGGAAGAAAATTAAATATATAAATAAAAACAAGAATAAATAAAAACAGAAATTATTTTTATTTTTTTGTTATTTTGAATTTTTTATATTAAAATTTAAATATTATTTATATTCAAAATATTATTTTAATTTTATTAATTTAACAAGTTTGTTATCCGAGAAAAATAATTTTTATATTAAGGACATTAGAAATCTTATCCACTCTTATCCCATCTCCCCATAGGATAATTTTATCCGGACTATATCCCTTCTATATTCGACTTTATTCTATCTTGGACAAGCACCAAACACGGGATGGGATAAAAGATATCCTATCGTGAATTTTATCTTGACCATCAAACATAACCTTATTCGACATTCATTTGTCGGGTGATAAACAAGATTCAAACATGTTTGGGATCCCTAATCTCTCTCTCTCTCTCTCTCTCTCTCTCTCTCTCTCTCTCTCTCTCTCTCTCTCTCTCTCTCTCTCTCTCTCTCTCTCTCTCTCTCTCGGGCTAGATCCGGCCACAAAAGAGCTCAATGGCCAACGTTGAGCTCTACCATGGCTTCCATGTTGCCATGTTGTTAAGGCTCGTAATGAGCGTGGAGGAGTTCGCAAGCTCAAAGTAAAATGGACACTTGATCATGATATTGTGAAGAAGACTACATATAAATATGAAAATGCAAACTTTCGCAACATGCAAAGCTGAAATTCATTATGTCAATGCTTTTGTTTAGTCTAAACCTTTTCTTTATGGTATTAAGAATAGTTAAATGTTACGAAAATATTGAGAAACGTGTAATATGCATTATGAATCTGTCTTCTAAAATTCAAGGTTTTGAAAAAGAGAGAGAGAGTAGATGTCCTGTATATTGATCATGAGTTTGAATCATAATACGCTCCTTAGAACAATTTCAATGCCGTGCTAAAGTTCTCATGACACATTAAAACTTTCATTTTGTATATTTAAGTCCTAAAACTTGTCATTGACCTCCATTTTAGTTCTTCCGTTAACTTTGTGCATTTTTCTTGAACGGAATATGCCATGTTGGCATGGCTGACATTAATGTTGGCAATTTTTATAATTTTTAATAACTTTTTTTACTTTTTTTCCTTTCTTTTTTTCTTTCCCTTTTCTTTTTGCCAAAGGTCGGTCGTCGGCCGCCAACAGGCTAGCGATGGCCAACGAGGGCTTACCTCGCCTGGGCAAGGGTCACCCACGCCTACCATAGGCAAGGGCAAACGCTAGCATGGGCCCCCCTCGCCAACGAAATCAAGCACTGCTACAAACGTCTCTCACTCTATAACTCAAGTGTAGCCATGAGGGTCATTGGGCTCATGCGACCCAGATCTATGGTTGTGCGAGGCCGGAGACCTCCATGGAAGCAAATTGATGAAGCTTGTGACCTCCATTGCCATACCTCTGGACCTTCGCGCATGGTGAAAGAGAGAGAGAGAGATGGAGGAACAAGTTGCAACCCTCCCTCGGGTGAAACACCAAGGGGATAGCTGATGGATTACTAAGCCTACAATCAAGTTCTCCTAAGCCCTTACTAATTCGCAACTTTTGGATTAATTAACATGCAAAATCAATTTATTTAGAAGTCGCAACTAATCAATTTTGGAGGAAGAAGAACAGCAGAAGTGATAAAACTTGTGTACGATGCTCACTTTAGTGCCAAAAGTTTCATTTGGATCACTTTAGTGCCAAATTTTTTTAAAAACGCTCATTATGTGCCAACTCCAATCAGTTTGGCCAGAAATCCAACGTGGCCTTTTTTTATGAGTTTCTTAAGTCGATGTGGAGAGTCTAGTCAGCATCCCACCCCTAAAATAATGCAGTTTAGTGCTCTTTCCCCCAAATAAGAATCGTAAATCCCCATATTGAGAGAATCCCTTAATTTGCAACCCTAACTGGCTATCTTCTCCCCAATTGAAACTCTATTTTGATTCGCCCCCATAGTTACAAGTTCAATCTTGCAAATGGAGAGCAGCAGCTTCGGCAACGACTCAAATTCGTTTCAACGAAGTGAACAAGAGGCCAAATGTTACTGTTTTTGTAGGTTACCGAGTACAAGAAGAACATCTTGGACTCAGTTGAATCCCGGAAGAAGATTTAATGGTTGCGCCAGGTATAAAGAAGGCTCAAAGTGCAAATATTTCAAATGGGATGATGCAAAATTCTCCGGTCGAGCGACAAAGATGATCTTGGAGCTACTTGAAGGACGCTATCAACGTCCACCTACATTAATGGATGAATTGGAGGATGTGGACTCAATGCATGTCGAAATGAAGGTGTTAGCATCTCTAGCCAATTATTTGAAGAAGGAAGTTTCAAGAATGAAAATTGAAAGGAAGTGTTATCGAGCATTGATTGTGTTGTCATTCTGTTGTGTATCCTATTTTATGGTTAAATGTAAAGTGAGTAATGAGAAGAAGTTTCTCAATCTACCATAGTTGAAGATAAGTGGAATATGTACTTGTATTGGGTAATTTGTAAGTATAGTTGTATTAGCTTATTTTTGTATGGAACAAAAGTTTGCTGCAATCTATGATAGAAATGGAAGATTGAAATTTATTGGTTGTGACCATTGACAAGTTCTCTTGCTTAGTTGTGTATTCTCAATTCTTATTTGCTTAGTTTTGCTTGAGATGTTTGGATTGCTGCAATGGTTTGCTGGTATTGCTAGTAATTGTTTGTTGCAGTATTTGCTAGTAATGGGTGCTAGTTTGCTGCAAACGCTTGTCAAATAAAGAAGTGGTACCAAGTTCAGAAGTTCTTATTTTAGTGTCATACGCTGTAAATAGCGATCGTTTAAGTGTCAAGTTTTTCTAAAACTGATCACTTAAGTGCCAATCGTGGTCAAAAGTGATCACTTAAGTGTCAATCGTGGTGAAAACTCATCACTTAAGTGCAAGTTATTATTCAAAAGTGAGCACTTAAGTGCTAGTTGTTGATATGTTCGTTTCACTGATATTGCACCAGCAACAATCACATAGCTGGTGTGCTTGCTTGCACCAGCTATGTGTTGGACAGAGTGCATCTTGTGCTTGCACCCTAGGGGTGAGCGGTTCCCGGTCCGGTCCGGTTTCAAGGTGGAACCGGGAACCGGACCAAGAGAACCGGTTCCCAATTTTCGGAACCGCGGACCGGACCGGTTGGTTCTAGGACCAAGAACCGGACCGGACCATCGGTCCAGTCCGGTTCGGTCGGTCCAATGGAACCGGTTACTTAGAATTTAGGGTTTTTTTTTTTATTGTCAAATACTTAAGGTTTTGTTCACATTTTACTAATTTTTGCCAATAAATTAATGTCAATGAAGTTCACTTAGGATTTAATTTACATTTTACTATTTTTTATCAATGAATTTATAATAATGAAGTTCACTTAGAGTTTAGTTCATATTTTATTAATTTTTTTTTAAAAAATAAAAATATATATTAAATAGTCGATCCGGTCTGGTCCGGTTCCCCTTGAACCGGAACCGACCCTTGTCGATTCCGTTTTTAGGAACCGGGAACCGGACCGATAGTCCCGAGAACCGGACCAAACTCATCGGTCCGGTCCGGTCCGATCCCGTCTCGGTTTGGGCGGTCCAAGTTGCTCAGCCCTATTGCACCCATACATAGCTAGTGCAAGCATAAGATGCCTTTGAGCTGCACCAACACATAGCTGGTGGACTAGCGCGCCAACATATATAACTACTAGTGCAAGCCCTGCACCAGCCACCAAGTACCAATATCACCACAGCACCACCAATGCGCCACCACCATCACTACAGCACCACCAATGCACTACCACCATCACTAGTGCACCACCAGTACACCAACACAGCCACTGCACCACCACCACTACCAGCCAAGTAACACCACCACCACTGCACCACCACAACTATAGCAACACCACCACCTAAATTTGCAAAAACAACACCACCACCACCACTGCACCACCAACACCACCACTGCACCACGACCATCACTGCACCACCACCACTGCACCACTACCACCACTACCGTACCACCACCACCACTACCAGCCAAGTAACACCACCACCACTACACCACCATAACTATAGCAACACCACCACCTAAATTTGCGAAAACAACACCACCACCACCACCGCACCACCCACCATCACCACCACCACTACCGCACCACTACCACCACCACCACCACTGCACCACCACCACCACCACTGCACCATGACCATCACTACACCACCACCACTGCACCACCACCATCACCAAAGCACTACCATGGCACCACCACGACCACTACTGCACTAGCCAAGCACAACTAGCACAACTAGAACATCCAGCAAAACTAGCACACTAGCAACACAACCAGCACAACCAATAACAAAATATGAAAATTTCAAAAGCATAGACAAAATAAATATTGGTCCATTGATATTAAACTTAGTTTTTACATTTGGTTAATATGAATAACCAACTGCAATATCCATATCCAGGGAATGGCTTTCGACCAAACAAAAACATTAAACTGACTCAACGCCGTACAATGTCAATTCCACGAGTCAATATGCACAACCTCCCAACAAAAAACAAAAACTATCATATTTAGTACCCTCCCATTAGTCAATATGAACAACCCTCAGTTCCTTTTCCTGTAAATAGACGTTTGACTTGATTCATGATCCTTGCACTTTTTCTAATTAGTTGTGCAGATTCTTCAACTGGCCTCCTTGTCCCATGTACCTTCTTCTTAGCAGTTGCCATTTTCTTTATAGACCGTGTCATTTGATGAGAGCTCTGAGTAGGGTCACTGTTGGTGCTAGGATCACTTGGTTGAGATGCAACTGGTGTTGGATTCCTTGTTGGTGGTTGTTTTAAAGTTGCACCTGATGTCTTCTTTTTTGGGGCATTGGTCTTTGGCGCCATCCCCCTTGGCTTTCTTCCTAGCCACTTGGGTTCCTCTTTTTGGTATAGCCGTTGACTCTTTAGTTGGGCCATCTTGAGAGATGAGCACTTCCAAACTTCTCCCAAGCTATAATAACATAACGCTATTGTCAATAAAAAGGAAATACCATAAATAAATTAAATGCAGGAGTCTTACAAAACTTACATTCAAAATAGTCATTCCGGTGCCCTCGTCTGTAAAAAAGCCATAACCATATTGTCTTAGCCTTTTCCCGAGAGCCCCTCTTGTTCGTAGTGACACCTCACTCTCAGCAACTTTTGTAGTTGGTTTTCTTCTCACCTAATAAAGACATATCAATGTTAAACTTCAGCCTAAAAAATAACACAAACACCAATTGTACAACTTACAGGATATTTTCTCCTCGTCTGTTCAATAGTCGACTCAATGGCTGGCTCTTTTAGTTGGCGCTTGCGCCGACCCTTCAGTTTTGCCCTTAAGCTGGCCCTCTAACTCGCCCTTCAGCTGGCCCTCCAGCTCACCCTGCATTAGCCCCTACACCTGACTCTACAGCAGTCCCTTCAATTAGTCTTTGGGCTGGCCCTGTATCAGCCCCTACATATGGTTGTTGTTGTTGATGATGCTGTTTCTTCAATGCATAACCCTTTTTATTGTGCCCTTCCTTTTGGCAATAGGAGCACGTCATCTTTACACTAGTCATGCTCATCCTCTGAGTTGAAATCTCTCCCTCCTGCATTCTTCATTTCTTTTTTTGCCTTCCAATTTTCTTCTTTAGTGGTAAAGGTTTAGGGGTTTCATGGTTTGTTCGCTCCCAGAATTTGCTACTTCTGATAGTCTGCATCATGAATTGGTACGAAGCAACATATGTGCTTTTCTTGTACCAATCATCTAAGTAATCCTTTGGGTTTAGTTGCTTCAACTGCATGGCATAAATAGCATGTGCACAAGGAATTCTAGTTAGTTACCAAGCTTGACATGAACACTTTCGCCTCTCTAGATGGATGACATACTTATCAGCATTGTTTATGATCTCATATCCATCATCTCCATTTCAAATTGGATGACAAAACTTATAGCAGCTGTGTTCTCATCCAATCTCTTTGCAATCCTAAGACCACATTATCGAGTCCACTTTGTAGCCTTATCTCTTTGTCTCTGGAGCCGAGTCATGACTATAACTCGTATGTCTTCAAGCATGCTAATGATGGATTTGCACCTAGCCTCTAGTACTCTACCATTGAAAGCTTCGTTGAGGTTGTTGTCAATGATATCGCACTTGAACTCTTCGCTGAAGAAGGCCATGTACCAATGCTTAGGTTCCGTTTCAAACAATGCTTCAAACCTTTATTTGACAACTGAAACAACTCCTGCTTGGCTATTTTAAAATCAGCCATGTTTGTGCTCTTTGCTATATGCCAAAATTGCTTCTGCAGCTTATCTCCTTTATAATTCTTTGCCCAGTTTGCATATATGTGCCTTGACACACATTCTATATTCAGCATATGGCATCAACTCAGCTGATGCAGGAACAAGTCCCTACAATAATTCAAACAAAAAAAATACTTGTAAGAAAAAATATGCGATTAATATTAAAAAGCCAACAATTTTAAATGGCATTACCTTATGTTGGTCGCTCATGAATGCCCACCCTTTCCCATTGATTATCTCAAGGTCAGCCATTATATTTTTTAGAAACCAGGACCAAGTGTCCTTGGTCTCTACTTTAACAACAGTCCAAGCTATTGGAAACATTTGGTTATAAGCATCTCTCCCAACAGCAACTAACAACTCTCCCTTGCATAAACCCTTCATAAAACATCCATCCAATCCTATAATTTTTCTACAACCAACCAAAAATCCCTGTTTGCATGCATCAAAGCAAACATAAAATCTATCGAACTTAGTCCAACAATTAGGCAATGGCCTCTTAATAACCTCTACATATACTCTACTGGATGGGTTTTGAAGCATACATTCGCAAGCATAATCCCAAACCTGGCCATATTCTTGCTTGTATCGACCCATCAGTGTACTCATCACCTTCCGCTTGGCTCTTTTGCACTGATTCCTCGATATATCAAACCCTACTTGCTCCTTCACCAACTGCTTTAACTGAGAACTCTTAATCTCGGGCATCACTTTGATAATATTGAAGAAGTGCTTCGACAATCATACACTTATTACCCTTTTATTGTTAATAATAATAGAACAAGTATGTTCCTCCTGCAATGACCTAATCTGGATGACCTGCTTTTCCTATTTAGTGCACCATAGATCTTCCATGAACAATTTGATTGCGAACACTGAGCTCTCACAAATTCTTTCGTATTTCTAATAAATTCGACACTCCTTTGTTCAACAATAGAGTTCTTGACAATAGCTTCTTTAAACAATTTTGCATTGTCAAATTTCATTCCTTCAGACAAAACAGAACATGCAGCAGTCAGATCATAAAAAGGATACTTACTTTTCCTTCTACGGACAGGTACTTCTTCATCTTCAAACTCGTTCTCGAAGCTAGCACTCTCATCTTCACTGCCACTTTGTTCATATTCAATCTAATTACCATCAGATGGAGCTTCTTGGTGGCCATTCACTGGTTGTGGTTCATGCGATTCTCTCAATGAAGCAAATTTATTTCTCAAAAAGTCTCTCTGCTTTTGCCTTGATTTTGCAAGTTCTTCATCATCATCGTCATCACTTAAGAAATTTACATTTTTTAAAACTTCATCATCCGATTCACTAGATTGAGCAAATTCCCAATTTAATTCGGTCAATTCTTTATCAGGTATGTCTTCATTAGAAACTTGGGGACATCTTCCCGTTTGCCCAACTCTCTCTATATGACTTGCCAGCATCTCCGGCATCAGCTATTGCCTTTCATCCCCAGCTTGAGTACATTCTCCTACTTCTCCTATTTTAGTGCTTTCATCATCTTCATCATCTTCACAGTCACTATAGTACTCAACATAGACTTTAGCTTCCTCGCCATGAAGATAATGGTAAATAATGTCCTTAACACCATTATCATCATTCAAAAATCTCAATCCGTCCTTCAAGCCCTTCCCAAGAACACAATAATGCAATTTATCTACTTTGCAATGTAAATAATGCACTATGTCCCTCATGAATTCAATATATGATGGCATTCTTACATAAAAAAAAAATAGTACCTTCATTTCCACCACCATATTCCCATTCCTCGATGCAAATGACAAATTTCCCACCATAGCAAACAATGATGCGGACAAAATTGTTCCTTATGCCCGTGCTGCACTAAAAGAAAACAAAATAATCAGCTTTTGGGATCACAACGCACAAAAGCCAACAAGTTGCTCTAATTGTCTCGTTAGATTGAGTCAAGACCCTTGCAAGCTGTTTCAATGTACAGTAACACAATGAAATTTACCCAATGAAGAAGCAGATAGCTTAGAGTTACAATGCACCAGATTAAACATGTTCCTAGGTTTGCCAAATCTCGTAAGATATGTAGGAGTACATCTGAGTTCATAATTCATATGCTTGTGCTAGAACCTGATAAATAACATTTAGACTTGTAGTTTTTGAGTATGCTCTGATCATTGATGTTACTTAA
The DNA here is from genome assembly GCA_024733475.1 of Syzygium grande. NCBI lineage: Eukaryota > Viridiplantae > Streptophyta > Magnoliopsida > Myrtales > Myrtaceae > Syzygium > Syzygium grande. Next base: position 10,112,874 of record JAMXDD010000007.1, on the reverse strand, counting down.
ATTAAACCCTCAAAACATAGCCAACTTTTGACAAGATTTTTTGTTATTTTCATAGGGACAGATTGACACTCTTCTGAAGTTCAAATAGATTTCACATCTCCCTGGAGTGCATAACCATTCTGGAGAGACCCTGTCCACAAGGAATTCAATCCTTCCGTCACCTAAAGACCTCCTAAATTGTTGACTAATTCTTTGTCGTGACACTACAAGGGTGACAATTATGTACATGTGAAATTAGCTGCTTACTTGGCCTCATGTGAGTAAAGTACAAGAAAGAAAGATGTGTATTACACTCTGGAGGATCCCAAAAGAAAACAAAATAATTACCTTTTGGGACCATAACGTGTTAGCGTGAGCTATCTTCTAGAGCCAAAGTAGGAAAGTTCTTATTGTTTTATACTCTTTTTATGTATATTTCCTTTTTCTATGTATATCCCCTATTTTGTAGGTCAATTAGGGTTGATTCTTTTCTTTGTGTGTATATATATATGTACTTATAGCCTTGTAAACGTAAGCTGGAATACAAAAATTACAAAAAAATTTTAGAATTCTTTATTTTTCTTCACAATGCACAAAAGCCAACAAGTTTACATGGAGGATCCCATAACCGCAACTAAATGACTAAACAAATTGCCATTGTCGAAATAAAATAACCTCAATTGCTGTCGTTTAGTACAAACGAAGCAACACAGTTAGCACCGAGCCTTTCTTTTGCCTTCACAATCAGAACTTGAGGTCCCCATAATCACTATTTCGCAATTCCTTCTCTACTAATGTCATGCCTAGTTTATCTCTCCCCCCCCCAAGCCTTAGTTTTGCTCTCGGAGCCATAATTGTGCCCTCGAAGCCCTAATTATCCCCTCGGAGCCCTAATTTTGCCATCCAATGGAGCCATGGAGAGAATATGACAAACCTGAATAACTGAGGGTAAGAGACGACATGCGAGCGGCAGCCGACGACGACGACGGCGATGGAGCACAATGATGACGGCTACGAAGCACAGCAACGGCGATGGGAACTTCCTTCGCTTGAACGATGACCAGACGAGCCATAATTTGTTCTTCTTCGTGCACGTCGTTCAATTATCAAGGGGGAAACAACATCGCATTCTTCTCCCAAGCCATGTAGGCGATGCAACGTCATTTTTGAAGTCCATGTGGACTTCATTTTTTTTTAAATTTGCCAAGTCATTTATAAGATTTAATTAAAAATGCCACGTATACATTTTGGCCTGAATATTTTGCCGTTGGCACTTAAGTGATCGTTTTTCTCTGATTTGACACTTGAGTGAGCCAACAAAAACTTTTGGCACTAAAATGAGCGCCGTACATAAGTTTTGGCACTTTTGCTGTTCTTTTTCCCAATTTTTGATGAGATGATTAGAAACCCAAGTAAAGCGTGGTAGCATATTTTACTACTATGAACCAAAGATTCAATGAATTTATGGACTTAATTACGTCTCTAATACTCTTTCAGTACCTTTTCTCTTTTATTTTCAAAAATATTTTGGTAAGCAACTCGGATTGATTTTAAACTTAACAACTAACATGTGAGAGGTGATCATGCAAATGCACAAGTATTAAAGTAACAAGCAATAATCAAAGCATGAAATAAATAAATTGCTACAAAACAAGACTTAAAACATTCCATGAACTAATTAAGTAATTTTATCGGTTTTACTATGTGCAAAGCATGTTATGCAAACTCACAACTAAATCATGACCTAATTCTAATGAGATGCAAATAAAATAATTAATATTCTATCATGACATGCAATTTTAACTAAATGAACCTAAACATGCAATCTCTAAATGACATGATGATATGTTATGGATGATGACGTGGCAAAGATGACATGGCAAACATGATGACGTATCATAATGACATAGCAAACATGATGAGTGGCAAAATGAAATGGCATGATATAATGATGTGGCAAGCATCACATGGCAAATAGTAATGACATGGCAAGATGTGATGACAAGGAAAGATGATAATGCAACCTATTCTATATTATATGCACATGCTATTTTTTGGATTTTTCATTAACATTCGAAATAAATAATTAGGCTGTCCAACTTGAATTAGGAAATAAACTAAATATGCAGATCCTAAAAAACTTCTGTAATCAATTAAGGGATGCAATCTCTTTTTTTTTTTTGTATTTTTCAAAAAAGGAAATCAATCAGACAAGATAAGCTCAAAATTGCAAAAGATAGACTCAAAATCACATAACATATTCAATCAATTCAAACTTAGCAACAAATAAACTAACACCCTGATCTTAATGCTTAAAGATCAAATTTATTGATTTTCCGTGCAATCCATAACCCTATCTTAATTCCTAGATATTGAATTACTAATTATGCGAATGTTTTGAATTAGGACATTTTCCTAATTTGGATATGCCTATAATCTCAAGATGATCAAATTAGTTCACAATAACTTCAAGTTAGGCAATAAATTATTGAATTCAAATTTGGTTTGCATAATTACCTAATTCGGAAGATTCATCTCCAAAACAAGGACCACCGAAGGGATGCTCATGGTGGTGGCCAGTAGTGTATTGATCAAGGATTGACGACTCTCTGTGGAGAGGCCAATCAAGGATCGTCAAAGAGGGTACTCGGTTTCTGTCGATGCGAGGAAGGCTTGCTCGATGACTGCTCGGTTCAAGGGTCGACGGGTGAGCTTTGAGAAAAAAACATGCAAAAAGAAACTCGACGCTACTTGACTTGGTGGGAACTTAGTTGGTTGTTGAGGATAGCTGCTTGACTGTGCTAGCAATGGCAATGATGAGCGGTGGATGCTATAAATTGTGGCTAGGCTAGTGTCGTGAAATGTTGACCAGTGGAGCAGCTCGATGCTAGTTGTTGTGGCGGAAGCTCAGCAGTGTAGGGTTACAGATATGGGTGCTCGTGGGCTGGCAACGGCAAGAACAACAGGTCATCATCAACTAGGGAGGTCAGCAGCATCGCCATTGAGAAGGGATAGGCAGCAATGGAGGCGTCGCGATAGTGCAATGCAGGCTTAGATGTTCGCGACTGCTTCATTGTCAAGGATGGATCATGGTGAGGTTGAGAGGGGCAAGGTGAGGCAGCGATGGCAATGTAAGTGGCCGCCGTCAATTAGGGTGAGCATATGTGACATCCCTGAATTTGGGACCAAGATGACCAAAAGTGAATGGTAATAGAATGGGCGAGTACCTCGATCCAATGGTTGGCAACGGGACGGACAGTATGGTCGGAACGAGTGTACTGGGGCTTGGTCATGGTTCGATCAAAAGATTGTCCATGAATTAGCCTAGGGATCGACAGTGGAATGACTCCTCGATCACGCAAGTCGATTAGAGTGAGACAACTGTGGAGTGATCCTTCGACCATAAGAGCCGTTAATGGAAAGGTTTGGGACGACCATGGATCAGTACCGTATCGGTATGTGTAGGTCGCGGGTGATTCTACACGGACATGTATTGGTCTCGGATGACAATGGATTAATCCTGTGGTACTGAATTCCACGCAGCTACATGACAACCGAGGGTCGACCATAGGTCGTCAATACTCAAACATGGACCGGTCATGAATCGGCCATGAGTTGTTGCGACAAGTCGAGTAAGCCATGGATGAGACATGTGCTAGGTTAAGAGCCTAGTGGCATGGTTGTGGATCAAGCATTATGCTAGCCGTGCTGGCCAGGCCTCGTGCCCGAACATGACAGGCCGTTGTTGTAATATCCAGAAAACTTGACACATGTTGGTGATATATGAAATGGTGATTTTATCGATTGCTCTATTAGTAATTCTTGCTCTGGCCTGATCACCTAGAGAATACTAACCAAAGGGGAAAGGCTACTGAGGACTTACTTCTAAAAGCCACCCGTTAGTTTGAGATTTACTATAGTTGCGATTGATCGAATTCGGTCACGAATTACGATGCGATTTTAGTGTCGAATTCTCAAGGATTTTCAGATCGAACCTTAGGACGTCGCCTCGTGATTTTACAAGTTTGCTTATGAAAATTTCAAAATTTGACATAGTGGAACACGTGTCGATCAAGAAAGAATTTAGGGATAGTTTATTTTATTTTATTTTATTTTTTTTGGGATTGATAATGTTGACTTTTCTTCCTCTCTCTCTCTTCCCTTCCCCCTTTCTCGGCTGAACATCCACTGACTCCCCACCAAACCCCATCATTTCCCTCACTTCTTCTTCTCTCTCTTCTTCTTCTTCTTCTTCTTCTTCTTCTTCTTCTTCTTCTTTTCTTTCTTTTCTTCTTCCGCTCGGCTTCTCCAATTGCTGTTGCTTGCCGCCGCTCATTCTCACCGAACCAGCCACCGCCGAGAGCCACTCCACCCCGCCATTGAACCACCGCCACCCTAGCTCCATCTTAGGCCGTGTAGCACCGCCCCTAGCTGCTCTGGAACCTCCCGTTGTCGGCTTGTTTCAGCCGGATGCGAGAAATGTCCATCGTCAGTCTCGCCCTCTGTCTACCTCCGCCACTTGTTGCCGTTGTCCGGCACCCCAAAACACCACTACTAGCTTTCATTACATCCTTAGATCAACCCTCGAGCCGACCCGAACAAACCCGAATAGCCACCTAGAGCTGCTCCTCTATCACGTTGTCCACCGCCGTTCTCACTTGCCGTCCATCCCCACCGCTGCAGCTACTGGTCTGCTGCTGTCCAGCCACCTAGCTGCCACCACCAGCTGCCATTCCACACCCGGAACAGCCCCATAGTAGCCGCTCCCTTCACCGCACTCATTTGCCGTTGTCCGCCGCCCGCCGAACCCCGAACCGAAAACCACCAAGGACAGCCATACCACCGCTGTCGTCCTCACGGTAACGATGTCGTTAGACGAGTAAGTTAACTCCTAATCTCGTATTTAGGATATTAAACTCGCTTAGAGTAGTTTAATTTAGGTTTAGATTAAGTTAATGATTATTTAAGTAAGTTTAGTGTATAAGTTATTATTGGATTATTATATAACCTTTGGCGATAGGTTATCATTCGTATAATAAGTTATCTTTAGATGTGGCGACAGGTTATTGGGGATTGGATGATAGGCTATCGGTGTTTTTAGCGATAGGTTATCGGTAATGGTTCGATAAGTTATGATTATTTACGTGATTGGCTATCGTTGTGTTTGAGATAAGTTATCGCTATTTTGATGATAAGATATCAATTATTTTATTATTATTTTATTATTTTATTGTATATATTAATTTTCGAAATTAAATATTAATATTTTCTTATAAAAAATATTTAAAATAATTTATTTTCGAAAATTAAATATGAATATTTAAATGATTATAATAACTATTTTCAAGAAAGGATTTCGAGTTTTCGAAAGTGAATATTTGTCATCTCTATGTTTACAAAATGAATTTGATGTCTTGAGAAAAAAAGCATGTTTGATATGAGATTTACAAATTGATTGACTGTGTGCATGTGTGACCACTTGGTATTGTTGTGTGAAATTGACGTGAGCACGATTCATGTATGCATTGGCTAAATGAAAAGATAAGAATTGGCCCGAATGCTTGTGTGCTCATGTGGTCACACGTCGAAGCTATCTTGCTGTAGATCGCTTGACGATGCCCGATTTATCGAGATCTTGCTGTAGATCGCTTGACAATACTCGATTTATCGGATGCCTGGAGATTATTTGAATTGCCGATACTCTGGATGCTTTGTCGCGGCCCGAGGCCGGACTTGATGCTCCTTACGGGATACCATCTTACTGCAGATCGTTTGATGTTGCCGTATTGGATTGTCGTATTGGAATGCCGTCTTACTGTAGATCGTTTGATGTAGCCGTGTCCGACGGGGTGAGACAGAGCTCGGTCATGCTAGAAGACTACCATCTTGCTATAGATCGCTTAATGTGTGGTGGCCCCGAGGGGGCATAATAACTGGAATACGTGTGATGTATAGTGCTTGATAATGGGGTAGAAATTGCTGGGTATGGTATGGGATGTGCCCAAGTGAGTTTTGCCTTATAGTCGAGACACATACAACTGTGATGCATTGATGTATGCAAATTCTTGTTATATGCTCTAGTTATGTGATATGTTTAATGCATCGCTATGGCATATGACTACCTATGCCATGCATTATATGTGTGTCAAAGCAGGGTAAGGATGCCTGTGGTTGATTAATGACTTGTGTCCAGTGCGTGGTCACGTGATTAGGGACCCCCGAGGTGAGCTAGCCTTCGAAACGAGGCTTAGGCTGTTAACTTGTTGAGACTTTCATCTCATATGTTGTTGTTAACCATTTTTTAGGCCCTTAGCATGTTGATGCACCCAATTTAGTTCAGGGTGTCTGAAGCTAGTTTTTGGGATTGACCTGTTGGTGAAGTAGATTGGCCTGTAAAAATGTTCCCAGGCGTTAATCAAATGAATATTAAAAATGGTGTTGTTGTTTAACTATTGTGAATCGTTTTCCTATCTATCCCTATTTATTGTAGTTGTCCGGGTGATTATTATTATCGCTTCCGCATGCGTAATTAAAAGATAAAATGAAGGGTCGACAACGAGTCCTGGAATGTTGTATTGTGACGACCATAGTGGGATCTTGCGCGTTCGTAGGGTTTTAGGCGTGACAGTTGTGCCCATCAGCTAGGCCATGGACTGACTACGTGGCCGGTTGTGTGCTAGTCATTATGCTTGACCCTTATGCCAGGCATTGTGCCTATCAGATCCGGCTCCGACCTTCTGTACCCAAGAGACTTGGCTATGAGCCATGCGTTGTGCCCATACGTAAGCCAATGCACATGTTTGGTCATAAATCGGCCCCTTGTTCGTACAACCCATCATTGTTCTCGGTGTGTTGCTCGTGCAGCTCGGCATCGCGGCCGTGCACTTAGTCCCGTGTCCGGCCATGTGGCCGACCCTGTGCCGTGTGGCCTAATAGTGTGCCAGGCCATGCACCTAGTCAAACCTGAATAGGCCGCACGCCTGGTCAACCCGATTGGTTTGAACTTGTTTCATTCAACTTGAACTTTTACTTGATTACACTTGGTCATATTTAAAGGTTTTAACATACCGAACCTCGAACCAAACGGGATTAATAAGAGTGTTTTATCATAAAAAACCCTCGAAAGGCAAGATGAATAAATATGATGCGGGGTTACAAGTGAGGTATCGCTTAGCCAATATCGTGTAAACCAATTGATCCGACCTAATTGTGCGTAGAATTAGCACTTGTAGAGGACCAAGGTGAGGTCTCACGCCTAAGGAGATGGGAAAACTAGAAGACATATTAACCAAGTCAAAAATTAATCTTCTTCTTGAAGCCCCATTATTGAGCCATGCTTAGGTGTTCTCCTCCATAATTGCTTAACAGCTGAGTTGTCCACCTTCATTATTGATGGCATAGTGACTCATTGCCACCAATAATGAGCTAGAGACAAGGAAGGAGGTAGACCAAGGAGAAGTTGAGAGAGAAAAATAAGGGAGAGAAAGAGAGAAAGAGGAAGATAGATATATATATATATATAGAGAGAGAGAGAGAGAGAGAGAGAGAGAGAGAGAGAGAGAGAGAGAGAGAGAGAGAGAGAGCCACATTAATGACTTAGATTTGCAAAATCATCTCATTATGATCTTTTGGCCTTTCTTCATTAATGCCCAAGATCCTTAAGATCAAAATAATGATAACTTTGTCTTTTCTTCATAATAGCTTGGTGAGGACCACTATAAATAGGCGAGGTCCCCACTTGAATTAGGGAAAAACACACACCAATCACCATTCTCCTTCTTGTTTCACGCCCAAAGAAGGCTCACCGACCTTCCAATTTTCCCTCTTGTTATTTGGCCATCAAGAGTCCACATCCAAGACCCACCTTGCTCATGTGTTTGAGCCGCATGTGTGGCGTCCTAGGCACGCCCCTTCCCAGAGTCACTCTAACTTTACGAGTACATAAGAATTCACATGCGGAAGACACTTCTTCTTAAGGACAACATTTATAGCATGAATTATAAATAAGGAAAGTCTACTACTATAATTTACTACACAGAAATTAAACTTTAAGTTTCTTCTTATTTATAAACATAGGGTGATACAATGGTGAGTTTGCATTCAGAGAGACTTTATACAAGAACTGCTCCAATCCGAACTATCCATATCTACTCACCTACCACAACAAGCTTCAAAATTTTATCACTCGAGCACACGACTTTGTCTCAAAAAGTGCCAGTCATGTCTTCCCAAAAATGGTCCATCCCCCAACTCCTCATCACTAGCCTCACTCGATCCCGCTACTAGCATCGTCATCTGCCCCGTCCTCCCCCAAGTGTGGAAGAGGTCCCATTAGCCACCCTCCAGTACGAACACATATGGCTACAAACCCCAACAGTATGGGTCCCACTAGGGACCCAATGTCCATACTAAGAATGAAAATACATCTAACAAAAGCCACTCCTGGAAGGTCAGGGGCCATAAACTCAAACAGATGACTCACAAAATCAACAGGTGCTCCATACCTAACGGAGGTCGATGGGGAAAGTATCGACATGGCTACAGATCTATAAAGTTTGTTACAACAACAGTGACCTAGGCTCAACAAGTAAAATGTCTGTCAACTTATACCAAATAAGAATAGAATGCATATCAATAGGCATAGGCATAACAGTCTTCTAGCTGGACTTACTAATCACAAGAATCATATTTTATTGTTCCCATGTTAGTAATCATCTCAAGTGTGATACTTTAACTCAGCAATCATAATCAATAGCATTATTCAAACATACACACACAACTTCACTCATGCTTGGGCATCATCATCTCACTTCAAGTCACATGCCCGGTGTGCTTGCCGGACACACAAGGAGGAAAACTCCCGACTAGCGGGGTTCGATGTGCACTCCGATCCATCACAGTGTACGCCAAAATTCTTAACGGCCTGCGTAGGCTTTGTGATCGACTGACCATGGCATCTCGATCAAACTCTTGAGACATCTAGGGCATTCTCATCCTAGGCATCGTAGTCCACTAACCACGGCATCCCGCATTCCCTACAGCTCCTCGGGGCATCGTCAGTTCACTGACCAACGACATTCAACAACCCAGCAAGCCCACATGCATAATCAACTCATATAGTGTACAGATCACCAACAATAATCTATCTTTTTCAATGTCACACAGACAACAACACAACAATCGAATCTTTCTAGCAATGCTTGCCAATTCCAAGTTTGTTTATGAACTTGGCCTTGCTTGCCCCATCATTTGACATCTAATCATAGTCTATCATAACTTATTTGAAAGCTCAAAATGTTTAGACTCTAACTCCAGAAGATACCAACGCGAGATTCCCACGTTTTCACTTAGAAAATAGTGAATATTTGAAAAAAAAAGTAAAATTTGTAGTTTCGTGCCGGTTTTGAAATCAGCTTAAAATAATTAGTGAATGAACTCCAAAAATTCTAGAATTTAAATATGTCACAGAGAACACCTTGATAAACAATTTTCATAGGGATTAAAAGTCTAATGATTTATGTAAATACCTCATTCGGGAGCTTAAATTCAGACTAAAAATTATTTATTGGAGCAGAATTCTTGCTTCTCAACATGAGCTCATTTTAGTAACCAAATCATCTCCAAAAATTCTAAACTTTAAATATGTTGTGGAGGAATAAGTCCTCAAGAACTTTTGTGCAGGAAGTTTGTTCAGACTCATTCTAGAGAATTTTATAAAAAATCAAGAACGTGGAAAGATCACTGAAATAGAGTACCGGGCAGTCTAGCATAGGTTGGAGATTTGGCGTTCGTGCTACTCAAAACAACTCCGAAAATTATGAAATTAAAATATATTATACTTCCAGATGTTTTGAACAACTTTCATGAAGAAAGTCTTACAAGATTCGAACCACAAAAATCTCTACAAAATTGGGAAGTAGTAAAGGTCCAGCAGAAACTGAATATGGAAATCACAACTCAAGTTCAAGAACAACTCAAAACTAGATCTACACGAATTTGGTATTCAAAAACCCTCACAACCAGAAGCTAATTTCCATCGCCACCATCCATTTTCATCAATATCCTACATCTACAACCAATTCAACCTGCAAACCATTCCAATCTGATATAGGGAGGCAAAATTTCACTTGCCTTAAAGGCTGAATACGACGCGGTGCAATTTAAAAAGGAAAAGAGAACCACAGCAAATTCTCCTTAAGCCTTTCATCGCACCTCAAGCCCATAGTGAGAAAGAAGTTGGTGGCATGAAGGTTTGGAAATAGCTCGTGAGGACGAACAGCAAACTGGTGGTGTCGAGCAACGAAATTGATTCAGAACAGAAGAGAAACAACGAAGGAGGAGGTTCTGTTTTGGGCAAAATGAGAAAGGAAGAAGAAGAAGAAGAAGAAGAAGAAGAAGAAGAAGAAGAAGAAGAAGAAGAAGAAGTCGGCATGAGGGAAAGAAAAAAATCAGAGACTTGGTGGCTTAGCTGGATTGATATTCTTCGCCGGTTGACTGAAGAAGAGCAGAAGTTGTTGATCGGATAAAAGAAATGGACAGGTGGCTGTGGTGATACAAGGGAAAGAGCAACTGGCGGTGGTGGTGATGCTACTATTAGTGAGAGGAAGCAAATGACATGGAGACTTAAAATGGCAAAATAATGTGTTGACCGAATGATTGAAAGTGGATGAAGTGCTGGTGATGGCGTGGAAGATGGAAAAGCAGAAGAATGGGCTGACCATATAAATTTGTTGCATGAAGTCGGTGGAAAAAGAGATGGCATGCAACAATTCAACTCGAGTGGATAACGTGACTAAAGTTTATAGTGTAAATGGAAAACATGATAATATCCGAGTCTTCCGAAGTTAACGTTTCCGTAGCTCGTCGACGGTTATTTAAATTCCCATGTAACTTTCCATTACGTACACTCGTTAACTAACAAACGAAATTTTTGGGATGTCACAACTCTCCCCACCTTATAAAATTTCGTCCTCGAAATTTGGGTCCTTACTTGCTCCTTCAAATAGTTATGGATACCAAAGTCTTATCTCTTCTTCACTTTCCCACGTAGGCTCCTCATCACCATGACGTTGCCATAGTATTTTAACAAGAGGAATGGTTTTATTTCTGAGAGTCCGTTCGCCACGATCCAATATCCGTACTGGTGTCTCAATGTATTTCACCTTGTCATCGACATCTATTGTCTCAAAATCTAGCACGTGTGAGGAGTCAAGCTCGTATTTCCTCAACATTGATACATGAAATATGTCATGTATATTGGAGAGCTTTGATGATAATGCTAACCGATATGCCAATTTTCTAATTCTCTCAAGTATTTCAAAAGGTTCTACAAACCTGAGACTCAATTTTCCTTTCTTTCCAAACCTTGATATACCTTTCATTGGTGATACTTTCGGGAGCACGTGATCACCCACTTTGAATTCTAACGATTTATGACGTCGATCGGCATAGCTTTTCTGCCAACTCTGAGTCGTTCTTAGTCTATCCCATATTACTTTCACTGCATCGGTAGTGGCTTGCACTAATTCTAGTCTTGTCAATTTCCGTTCTCCAACTTTGTCCCAACAGATGGGGTCCTACAGGCTCTCCCATACAATACTTCAAATGGGGCCATTTGAATACTTTTCTGAAAGCTATTATTTTTATGCAAACTCCACTACAGGTAGCTTCTCATCCTAGTTGCCTTTGAAGTCAATAATGCAAGCCCATAACATATCCTCCAATATTTGTATCACCCGTTCTAACTGTCCATCCATATGAGGATGAAATGTGGTACTATATTGAAACTCTTCTAGAAGATCGAAGCAAATCTTGGGTCTCGGTCTGACGTAATGGTCGCAAGTGCTCCATGCAATCGCACTATCTACTTAACATATAAATATGCATACTTCTCAAGTGAGTAGTCTTTTCGTACAGCCAGAACATGAGTAGATTTAGTCAAACGATCTATAATCATCCAGATTGAATCGTGACCACTTGATGTCCTTGGTAAATCTTGCACGAAATCCATTATTATATGTTCCAATTTCCATTCGGGAATTTCTAATGGGTTCAGCATTCCAGCCAGTTTACAATGCTCTACCTTGACTTGTTGACACGTTAAACACCTTGCAACATGTTTGGCTATATCCGACTTCATTCCATTCTACCAATAATATTGATTTAAGATTATGGTAAATCTTAAGACATTCAGTGAATACTATAATTACTTCGATGGACCTTCATCAAAATTTCCCGCTTTAATTCCTTATTGTCAGGCATGCATATGCGTCCACAAAATTTCATGATTCCTTCATCCGTTATGTGAAATTCTGACTTCTTTCCTTTCACGATTTCTTCTCGGACCTTTGAGATCTCGAGGTCCGTTTACTATAGTGCTTTAATTCTCTATATAATTACAGGCTTAATTCTCATCGTAGCCAATACACTGGAAAGATCCTAAATCTCAAGTTTAAAGTCAAATTCTGAAGAATTCTCAAGTAAACACCATTCCTTGACCATTAGACTAGCTACGGTCAACGCAGACTTCCGACTAAGAGTGTCTGCCACTTTATTGGCTTTCCCTGGATGGTATAGGATTTCACAATCATAATCCTTTAAGAACTCCATCCACCTTCGCTATCTCATGTTTAACTTTTTCTGAGAAAACAGATACTTCAGACTCTTATGATCTGTATAAATTTCAAACTTTCCTCCATATAGATAATATCTCCAAATCTTCAGTGCAAAGACAATTGTCGCCAATTCTAAGTCATGCATCGGATAATTCAACTCATACAGTTTTAGTTGTCTGGATGCATAAGCGATGACCTTCCCGTGTTGCATCAAAACACACCCAAGGCCCATGTGGAAGGCATCGCTATACACAATAAATCTTTCTGATCCATACGGTATTGTCAAAATTGGGGCGGTAGTCAATTTTTGCTTAAGCTCTTGAAAACTTTATTCACACTCATCGTTCCATTCAAATCTCGTGCCCTTCCTCGTCAATTGAGTCAATGGACCAGCCATATGTGAAAATCCTTCTCGAATCTCCGATAGTAACCAGCAAGTCCTAAGAAACTTCAAATCTCTATTACTTGTCGTTTGTCCGAACCAATTGACTCATCGCTTCAACTTTAGCTGGGTCTCTGCTATACCTTCTTCGGTTACTATGTGACCCAAAAATGCTACTCGAATCATCCAGAATTCACACTTACTAAACTTCGTATACAACTTATGCTCGGGATAAGGACACTAGGAGTGTCATAACTTTTGTACGTTGCTCACTTGAGTGACATAACTTTTTTTTTTGCTCACTTGAGTGTCACATCAAAGTAAAATTAATTATTTGAGTGCTACTTCCGGCGAAAATGGATCACTTGAGTGCTATTTCCGGCAAATGAGCTGATGTGGATTTTTTTAATGTTATTTTATTTTATTTTATTTATTTTTTTAATTTTAATTTTTCTTTATCTTTTAATTTTTTTTCTTTCTTATTTTCTTTTTTTCTTTTTCTTTTTAAGGTTGGCGAGGATCACCGGTGACCCTCGCCCGGCAACTCCTCGCCTGCACCACAGCTCCTCGCTAGCGGCTTCACGATTCATAGCCCAGCGGCGGCAAAGGCATTCACCAAATCTGGTGAGGAGTCGCCTCGCCCGCGGCGATGATAAGCTCTCGCCCCGGTCTGGCTGACGCCTTGCAGCGAAGGCCCTCGGTGAGGCTATCATGGCCTTGTCGGTAGCGGTGAGATGGCGAAGGCCTCGCGGATCACAGCAAGGCTGCTCACCCATAGGGGTGAGGGGTTTTACTAGATCTGGCGAGGCTGCCTGCCTACCGCCAATGAGGCCACAATGGCCTCGCCCGGCCTTCACATCCAAGGGCATGGCGGCTCTCGCCCAATTTGGGCGAGGCCTTCCACCGGTCGGCGGCGTCATTGGTGACCCTCATAGGGAATTAAGCGTTTTTGCAAAAATAAAAATTAATAATAAAAATTCAAAAATTCAAAAAAATATATTAAAATATTTTCCACGTCAACTCCGGTGAAACCGCGTCAGATTTTCCGGCTACCAAGTGGCATTTGACACTCAAGTGATCACTTTTTCAAATTTTTAATACTCAAGTGAGCCAAAAAAAGTTATAGCACTCAAGTGAGCGTCATACAAAAGTTAAGGCACTTCTAGTGTCTTTATCCCCTTATGCTCTCTAAGAGTTTGAAGTGTAACCCTCAGGTGTCGTTCATGCTCTTCTGGTCTTTTCGAGTATATCATAATATTATCAATGAAAACTATCACGAACTGATCTAAATAGGGTTTAAACACTCTATTAATTAAATCCATGAATGCAAATGGCGCGTTAGTCAACCCGAATGGCATGACTAAGAACTTGTGATGTCCATATCACGTCCTGAACTCTGTCTTAGGAATGTCTTCCTTCTTAATCCTAAGCTGATGATAACCTGATCTTAAGTCAATCTTTAAGAATACGGATGCTCCCTGTAATTGGTCAAATAGGTCATCAATCCTAGGCAAAGGATACTTGTTCTTGATCATGATCTGATTTAGTTGCCTATAGTCAATGTAGAGACGCATCAATCCATCCTTCTTTACAAATAAAACAAGTGTGCCCCATGGTGATGCACTTGGCTAAATAAATCCTCTATCAAACAATTCTTGTAACTATACTTTTAACTCCTTTAGCTCTGTTAATGCCATCCTATATGGGGCTTTTGAAATGGGCTCTGTTCTTGGGGCCAATTCAATAACAAACTCGACTTCTCGCTTGGGTGGTATTCCTGGCAATTCTTCAAGAAATACATCCGGAAATTCTTGAATTACTGGAATTTCTTCAAGTTTCGATTCCTTCCTAACTTGATCCTTAACCATTGCTAAATATCCTCGACAACCATTATTGAGAAGTCTATGTACATCGAGTGCTGAGATAAGTGGCATAGAAGAATTTATTCCCTTCTTGACAAATTCGAAGCTAGGATGATCTGGTGGGTTAAACTAAATCACCTTATCATAACAATCTACACTGGCCCGTTGCTTACTAAGCCAATCTATTCCTATAATAACATCAAAGTTGTACATAACTAAAACTACCAGATCTATCCTCTGATCCACTCCACCTTTAGAGATCTTACAATCCCTACATGTCAATGTTGATAATATCATATCCTTTAGAGGTGTAGAGACACTCAAAGGCACTTCAAGCAATTCAGACTTCAATCCAACTAATTGCATAAATCTTGTAGACACAAAGGAATGCGTAGCACCCGTATCAAATAATGTGTATGCCAATTGATCACACAAGGAGAGCATACCTGAAATAACGATCATGGAAGCTTCCACTTCCTCCTAAGTGATTGCATACACTTTTCCTTGCATCTAGGGTCTTTGCAAATTCCACAGTGGTGGTGCTCGCCCGAGTTGGTTGTTGTGGCTGCCGCGGTGGCGATGCACTAGGTTGTGGTCTCTTTTGAGGGAAATCTTTAACAACATGACTGAGTTGTCTACACCCAAAACACCTGTTTAGCATTGGACACGGTGCATTCCCCGCGTTGTCTCCTACAATGAGCAATGATTTCCATTTGAGAATGACCTCCGCTCCATCGACCGGTTATTCCACGATCTCATGTTGTTCGTCTCTTATTATGAACATAAGAAGGTTTTCCAAACCGGATGGGCCTTTTGCCAAATCTAGCGTTATCCCGTGTGGCTTGATGACTTGCTTTACCCTATCCCATGGCCTCTAGTTCTCCTTTCATCAACTCTTATTCAATGAGTTAGGCACGTCTATAAAGTACGTTATAGTCCCTTATATCGAAGGGTACTAACTGAGTTGTCTACACCCAAAACACCTGTTTAGCATTGGACATGGTGTATTCCCGTGTTGTCTCCTACACTGCAAACAGTTTTCCATTTGAGAATGACCTCTGCTCCATCGACCCGGTTATTCCACGATCTCATGTTGTTACGTCTCTTATTATGAACATAAGAAGGTTTTCCAAACTGGATGGGCCTTTTGCCAAATCTAAGCGTTATCCCGTGTGGCTTGATGACTTGCCTTACCCTATCCCATGGCCTCTAGTTCTCCTTTCATCAACTCCTATTCAATGAGTTAAGCACGTCTATAAAGTATGTTATAGTCCCTTATATCGAAGGGTACTAACGCCTTTTGATATTAGTTCTTAGCCCATTCAGAAATCTCTTGGCTTTATCCTCCCTATTTTCCACCATATGAGGTGAAAATCTAGAGAGTTCAGAAAACTTAGCCTTGTCTTGATCCACCATCAAATTATTCTAACATAACTGTATAAACTCTACTATTTTCTTATCCTTAGCACAATCAGAAAAATACTTCTCATAAAATACTTCCACAAAATTCTCCCAAGTTATTTCCATATCTCAAAAGAAACACTATTTCTTTTGATGCTGTCCACCGTGTTCCGCATTTCCTTCCAATTGATATACAGCCAAAAGTATCTTATTAGCATCGGTACAAGTCAATAGGTTGAATTTTTTTTCCAAACAAGTCTACTACTATAATTGACTGCATAGAAATTAAACTTCAAGTTTCTTCTTATTTATAAACACAGGGTGATACAACGGTGAGTTTACATTCGGGGAGATTATATACAAAGACCGCTCCAACCCGAACTATCCTCATCTACTCACCTACCACAACAAGTTTCAAAATTTTATCACCCGAGCACATGACTCTATCTCAAAAAGTGTCAGTCGTGTCTTCCCAAAAATGGTCCATCCCCCAACTCCTCATCACTAGCCTCACTTGATCCCGTTACTAGCATCGTCATGTGCCCCATCCTCCCGTGGGTGTGGAAGAGGTCCTAATAGCCACCCTCCAGTATGAACATATACGGCTACGAACCCCAACAATATGGGTCCCACTGGAGACCCAATGTCCACAGTTAGAATGAAAATACATCTAACAAAAACCATTCCTGGAAGGTTAGGGTCCACAAACTCAGACAGATGACTCTCGAAATCAACATGTGCTCCATAACTAATGGAGGTCGATGGAAGAAGTATCGGCATGGCTACAGATTTGTAAAAGTTTGTCATAACAATAGTGAGCTAGGCTCAACAAATAAAATATCTTTCAACCTATACCAAACAAGAATATAATGCATATCAATAGGCATAGGCATAACAGTCTTCTAGCTGGACTTGCTAATCACAAGAATCATATTTTGTTGTGTCAATACTAGTAATCATCTCGAGTGTGATACTTTAACTTAGCAATCATAATCAACAGTATGATTCAAACATGCACACACAACTTTACTCTTACTTGGGTATCATTATCTCACTCCAAATCACATGCCTGATGCGCTCGCCGGACACGCAAGGAGGAAAACTCCCATATGGTAGGGTTCGGTGCACACTTTGATCCGCCGCAGTGTATGCCGAAATTCTCAACGGCCCGCATTGACTTCGTGATCCACTGACCACGGCATCCCGATCAAACTCTCGAGACATCTAGGGCATTCTCATCCTAGGCATCGTAATCCACTGATCACGGCATCCCGCATTCCCTACAGCTCCTCGAGGCATTGTCGGTTCACTGACCGATGGCATTCAACAACCCAGCGAGCCCACATGCATAATGAACTCATATAGTGCACAGATCACCAACAATTATCTATCTTTTTCAATGTCACACAGACAACAACACAACAATCGAATCTTCTAGCAATGCTTGCCAATTCCAAGCTTGTTTATGAACTTGGCCTCGCTTGCCCCATCATTTGACATCCAATCAAGGTCTATCATAACTTATTCGAAAGTTCAAAATGTTTAGATTCTAACTCCAGAAGATACTAACTCGAGATTCCCATGTTTTCACTTAGAAAATAGTGAATCTTTGAAAAAAAGGTAAAACCGGCAGTTTCGCGCCGGTTTTGAAATCGGCTTAAAATAATTAGTGAATGAACTCCAAAAATTCTGGAATTTAAATATGTCACAGAGAACACCTTAATAAACAATTTTCATGCAGGATTAAAAGTCTAATTATTTCTGTAAATACCTCGTTTGGGAGCTTAAAGTCAGACTAAAAACTGTTTATTGGAACAGAATTCTTTCTTCTCAACATGAGCTCATTTCAGTAACCAAATCATCTCAAAAAATTCTCAAATTTAAATATGTTGTAGATAAATAAGTCCTCAAGAACTTTTATGAAGGAAGTTTGTTCATAATAATTCTATAAAATTTTATAAAAAATCAAGAATGTGGAAAGGTCACTGAAACAGAGCACCGAGGCAGTCTAGCACGGGTTGGAGATTTGGCATTCGTGCTAACAAAAAGAACTCGAAAAATTATGAAATCAAAATATGTTATACTCCCAGATGTTTTGAACAACTTTCATGAAGAAAGTATTTCAATATTCAAACCACAGAAATCTATACAAAATTGGGAATCGGTAAAGGTCCAGCAGAAACCGTATCTGGAAATCACAATTCAAGTTCAAGAACAACTCAAAACTTAATCCACACAAATTTGGTGTTCAAAAACACCCACAACCAGAAGCTAATTTGCATCACCACCATCCATTTCGATCAATGTCCTACACCTACAACCAGTTCAACATGCAAACCATTTCGATCTGATATAGGGAGGCAGAATTTCACTTGCGTTGGTGGCTAAATACGGCATGGCATGGTTCGGAAAGGGAATGAGAACCACAGCAAATTCTCCTCAAGCCTTTCGTTGCACCTCAAGCCTGCGGTGAGAAGGAAGTTGGCGGCATAAAGGTCTGGAAACGGCTCGCGAGGACGAACAGCAAGCTGGTGGTGTCGGGCAATGAAATTGATTTAGAATAGAAGAGAAACAATGGAGGAGGAGGTTCTGTTTTGGGCAGTACAAAATGAGAAGGGAAGAAGAAGAATAATAATAATAAGTCGGCGAGAGGGAAGGAAAAATCAGAGACTTGGTGGCTTAGCTAGATTGATCTCCTTCGCTAGTTGACTGAACAAGAGCAGAAGTTGTTGACTGGAGAAAAGAAATGAACAGGTGGCTGTGGTGATGCAAGGGAAAGAGTAGCTAGCGGTGGTGGTGATGCTGCTGTTAGTGAGAGGAAGCAAATGGCGTGGGGTCTTAGCATAGCAGAATAATGTGTTGACCGAATAATTGAAAGTAGATGAAGTGTTGGTGATGGCGTGGAAGAGTTTCCGTAGATCGTCGACGGTTATTTAAATTCCCATGTAACTTTCCATTACGCATACTTTCGTTAACTAACGAACGAAATTTTTGGGATGTCACAACTCTCCCACCTTATAAAATTTCGTCCTTGAAATTTGGGTCCTTACTTGCTCCTTCAAATACTTATGGATACCAAAGTCTTATCTCTTCTTCACTTTCCCACGTGGGCTCCTCATCACCATGACGTTGCCATAGTATTTTTAACAAGAGGAATGGTTTTATTTTTGAGAGTCCGTTCGGCAAGATCCAATATCCGTACTGGTGTCTCAATGTATTTCACTTTGTCATCGACATCTATTGTCTCAAAATCTAGCACGTGTGAGGAGTCAAGCTCAGATTTCCTCAACATTGATACATGAAATATGTCATGTATATTGGAGAGCTTTGATGATAATGCTAACCGATATGCCAATTCTCTAATTCTCTCAAGTATTTCAAAAGGTTCTACAAACCCTGAGACTCAATTTTCCTTTCTTTCCAACCTTGATATACCTTTCATTGGTGATACTTTCGGGAGCACGTGATCACCCACTTTGAATTCTAACGATTTATGACGCCGATCGGCATAGCTTTTCTGCCAACTCTGAGTCGTTCTTAGTCTATCCCATATTACTTTCACTGCATTGGTAGTGGCTTGCACTAATTCTAGTCTTGTCAATTTCCGCCTCCAACTTTGTCCCAACAGATGGGGTCCTACAGGCTCTCCCATATAATACTTCAAATGGAGCCATTTGAATACTTTTCTGAAAGCTATTATTTTTATGCAAACTCCACTACAGGTAGCTTCTCATCCTAGTTGCCTTTGAAGTCAATAATGCAAGCCCGTAACATATCCTCCAATATTTGTATCACCCGTTCTAACTGTCCATCCATATGAGGATGAAATGTGGTACTATATTGAAACTCTTCTAGAAGATCGAAGCAAATCTTGGGTCTCGGTCTGACGTAATGGTCGCAAGTGCTCCATGCAATCGCACTATCTACTTAACATATAAATATGCATACTTCTCAAGTGAGTAGTCTTTTCGTACAGCCAGAACATGAGTAGATTTAGTCAAACGATCTATAATCATCCAGATTGAATCGTGACCACTTGATGTCCTTGGTAAATCTTGCACGAAATCCATTATTATATGTTCCAATTTCCATTCGAGAATTTCTAATGGGTTCAGCATTCCAGCCAGTTTACAATGCTCTACCTTGACTTGTTGACACGTTAAACACCTTGCAACATGTTTGGCTATATCCGACTTCATTCCATTCTACCAATAATATTGACGAAGATTATGGTAAATCTTCACAAGTGAATACTATAATTACTTCGATGGGCCTTCATCAAAATTTCCCGCTTTAATTCCTTATTGTCAAGCATGCATATGCGTCCACAAAATTTCATGATTCCTTCATCCGTTATGTGAAATTCTGACTTCTTTCCTTTCACGATTTCTTCTCGGACCTTTGAGATCTCGAGGTCCGTTTACTATAGTGCTTTAATTCTCTATATAATTACAGGCTTAATTCTCATCGTGCCAATCGCTTGGAAAGATCCTAAATCTCAAGTTTAAAGTCAAATTCTGAAGAATTCTCAAGTAAACACCATTCCTTGACCATTAGACTAGCTACGGTCAAAGCAGACTTCCGACTAAGAGTGTCTGCCACTTTATTGGCTTTCCCTGGATGGTATAGGATTTCACAATCATAATCCTTTAAGAACTCCATCCACCTTCGCTATCTCATGTTTAACTTTTTCTGAGAAAACAGATACTTGAGACTCTTATGATCTGTATAAATTTCAAACTTTCCTCCATATAGATAATATCTCCAAATCTTCAGTGCAAAGACAATTGTCGCCAATTCTAAGTCATGCATCGGATAATTCAACTCATACAGTTTTAGTTGTCTGGATGCATAAGCGATGACCTTCCCGTGTTGCATCAAAACACACCCAAGGCCCATGTGGAAGGCATCGCTATACACAATAAATCTTTCTGATCCATACGGTATTGTCAAAATTGGGGCGGTAGTCAATTTTTGCTTAAGCTCTTGAAAACTTTATTCACACTCATCGTTCCATTCAAATCTCGTGCCCTTCCTCGTCAATTGAGTCAATGGACCAGCCATATGTGAAAATCCTTCTACGAATCTCCGATAGTAACCAGCAAGTCCTAAGAAACTTCAAATCTCTATTACTGTCGTTTGTCTGAACCAATTGACTACTGCTTCAACTTTAGCTGGGTCTACTGCTATACCTTCTTCGGTTACTATGTGACCCAAAAATGCTACTCGAATCTATCCAGAATTCACACTTACTAAACTTCGTATACAACTTATGCTCGGGATAAGGACACTAGGAGTGTCATAACTTTTGTACAGTGCTCACTTGAGTGACATAACTTTTTTTTTGCTCACTTGAGTGTCACATCAAAGTAAAATTAATTATTTGAGTGCTACTTCCGGCGAAAATGGATCACTTGAGTGCTATTTCCGGCAAATGAGCTGATGTGGATTTTTTTAATGTTATTTTATTTTATTTTATTTATTTTTTTAATTTTAATTTTTCTTTATCTTTTAATTTTTTTTTTTTCTTATTTTTCTTTTTTTTTTTAAGGTTGGCGAGGATCACCGGTGACCCTCACCGGCAACCACTTCGCCTGCAGCCACGAAAGCTCTCGCTAGCGGCTTCACCGGCCGCGGGCGCGGCCGCAAAGGCATTCACCAGATCTGGTGAGGTCGCCTCGCCCGCGGCAGTGATGGCTCTCGCCAGATCTGGCTGCGGGCGCAGCGGCGCAAGAAGGCCCTTGGTGAGGCTATCATGGCCTCGTCGGCACGCAGGTGAGATGGCAAAGGCCTCGCCAGATCTGGCAAGGCTGCCTCACCCATAGGGGTGGGGGTTTTTGCTAGATCTGGCGAGGCTGCCTCGCCACCGCCAATGAGGCCACAATGGCCTCGCCCAGGGCCTCGCAGCCAAGGGCATGGCGGCTCTCGCCCAATTTGGGCGAGGCCTTCATCAGTCGGCGAGAGTCGCTGGTGACCCTCGCCGGAATTGAAAACGTTTTTTGCAAAAATAAAAAATTAATAATAAAAATTCAAAAATTCAAAAAAATATATTAAAATATTGTCCACGTCAACTCCGGCGAAGCCACGTCAGATTTTCCGGCTACCAAGTGGCATTTGACACTCAAGTGATCACTTTTTCAAATTTTTAACACTCAAGTGAGCCAAAAAAAAGTTATAGCACTCAAGTGAGCGTCATACAAAAGTTAAGGCACTTCTAGTGTCTTTATCCCCTTATGCTCTCTAAGAGTTTGAAGTGTAACCCTCAGGTGTCGTTCATGCTCTTCTGGTCTTTTCGAGTATATCATAATATTATCAATGAAAACTATCACGAACTGATCTAAATAGGGTTTAAACACTCTATTAATTAAATCCATGAATGCAGCTGGCGCGTTAGTCAACCCGAATGGCATGACTAAGAACTTGTGATGTCCATATCACGTCCTGAACTCTGTCTTAGGAATGTCTTCCTTCTTAATCCTAAGCTGATGATAACCTGATCTTAAGTCAATCTTTAAGAATACGGATGCTCCCTGTAATTGGTCAAATAGGTCATCAATCCTAGGCAAAGGATACTTGTTCTTGATCATGATCTGATTTAGTTGCCTATAGTCAATGTAGAGACGCATCAATCCATCCTTCTTTACAAATAAAACAAGTGTGCCCCATGGTGATGCACTTGGCTAAATAAATCCTCTATCAAACAATTCTTGTAACTATACTTTTAACTCCTTTAGCTCTGTTAATGCCATCCTATATGGGGCTTTTGAAATGGGCTCTGTTCTTGGGGCCAATTCAATAACAAACTCAACTTCTCGCTTGGGTGGTATTCCTGGCAATTCTTCAAGAAATACATCCGGAAATTCTTGAATTACTGGAATTTCTTCAAGTTTCGATTCCTTCCTAACTTGATCCTTAACCATTGCTAAATATCCTCGACAACCATTATTGAGAAGTCTATGTACATCGAGTGCTGAGATAAGTGGCATAGAAGAATTTATTCCCTTCTTGACAAATTCGAAGCTAGGATGATCTGGTGGGTTAAACTAAATCACCTTATCATAACAATCTACACTGGCCCGTTGCTTACTAAGCCAATCTATTCCTATAATAACATCAAAGTTGTACATAACTAAAACTACCAGATCTATCCTCTGATCCACTCCACCTTTAGAGATCTTACAATCCCTACATGTCAATGTTGATAATATCATATCCTTTAGAGGTGTAGAGACACTCAAAGGCACTTCAAGCAATTCAGACTTCAATCCAACTAATTGCATAAATCTTGTAGACACAAAGGAATGCGTAGCACCCGTATCAAATAATGTGTATGCCAATTGATCACACAAGGAGAGCATACCTGAAATAACGATCATGGAAGCTTCCACTTCCTCCTAAGTGATTGCATACACTTTTCCTTGCATCTAGGGTCTTTGCAAATTCCCTGGTGGTGGTGCTCTGCCCTGAGTTGGTTGTTGTGGCTGCCGCGGTGGCGATGCACTAGGTTGTGGTCTCTTTTGAGGGAAATCTTTAACAACATGACTGAGTTGTCTACACCCAAAACACCTGTTTAGCATTGGACACGGTGCATTCCCGTGTTGTCTCCTACACTGGCAACAGTTTCCATTTGAGAATGACCTCCGCTCCATCGACCGGTTATTCCACGATCTCATGTTGTTACGTCTCTTATTATGAACATAAGAAGGTTTTCCAAACTGGATGGGCCTTTTGCCAAATCTAGCGTTATCCCGTGTGGCTTGATGACTTGCCTTACCCTATCCCATGGCCTCTAGTTCTCCTTTCATCAACTCTTATTCAATGAGTTAGGCACGTCTATAAAGTACGTTATAGTCCCTTATATCGAAGGGTACTAACTGAGTTGTCTACACCCAAAACACCTGTTTAGCATTGGACACGGTGTATTCCCGTGTTGTCTCCTACACTGGCAACAGTTTCCATTTGAGAATGACCTCCGCTCCATCGACCGGTTATTCCACGATCTCATGTTGTTACGTCTCTTATTATGAACATAAGAAGGTTTTCCAAACTGGATGGGCCTTTTGCCAAATCTAGCGTTATCCCGTGTGGCTTGATGACTTGCCTTACCCTATCCCATGGCCTCTAGTTCTCCTTTCATCAACTCCTATTCAATGAGTTAAGCACGTCTATAAAGTACGTTATAGTCCCTTATATCGAAGGGTACTAACTGCCTTTTGATATTAGTTCTTAGCCCATTCAGAAATCTCTTGGCTTTATCCTCCCTATTTTCCACCATACGAGGTGCAAATCTAGAGAGTTCAGAAAACTTAGCCTCATACTGATCCACCATCAAATTATTCTAACATAACTGTATAAACTCTACTATTTTCTGATCTTTAGCACAGTCGGAAAAATACTTCTCATAAAATGCCTCCATAAAATTCTCCCAAGTTATTTCCATACCTGCGGGAAACACTATTTCTTTTGATGCTGTCCACCAGTGTTCCGCATTTCCTTCCAATTGATACACAGCCAAAAGTATCTTATTAGCATCGGTACAAGTCAACAGGTTGAATTTTTTCTCCAAACTACGTATCCACCTTTCGGCCTCGTTGGGGTCTCCCACTCCGGCAAACTTACTTGGTTTCAATTTCAGGAATTGTTCAATAAGTCCTTGCACGCTGCGATCACCATTCCCTGCTGCCACTTGATGTTAGGCTTGTTGCTCAAACAATGCCCCTACATTGGCCAAAGCCTCGAGGATTCCATCCACTGAAGGATCCCTTCCATGTGCAAAACTAGAGGATGATCCACCATTCCTCCTCATCTTGTCTTACAAGTCTTCTGCACATTGATCACTAATTACTTCAAATGATCAGTCGTCATAGTATCTAGTAAGTAGCAGACGTTACTAACATTACATAAGTAACCATAGTTACTTGTATCTCCCTAATGCAAAACTAACAAACACATGCATTACAAGTCTTACGGCGGACACATCCTACCCTGTTCATTGCTAATGCACCTTATCTCTCCCATAAAACCAGCCTTATCGCTCTAATATAAGCTTCACCTTATCACTCCAATGTAAACCTATGCTTTGACACCAATCAAAGCAGCTGTGGCATCCTAGGCACGCCCCTTCCTAAGAGTCACTCTAACTTTACGAATACATAAGAATTCGCATGCGGAAGACGCTTCTCCTTAAGGACATAATTTATAACATGAATTATAAATAAGGAAAGTCTACTACTATAATTAACTGCACAGAAATTAAACGTCAAGTTTCTTCTTATTTATAAACACAGGGTGATAAAACGGTGAGTTTGCATTCGGGGAGACTATATATAGGGACTGCTCCAACCCGAACTATCCATATCTACTCACCTACCACAACGAGCTTCAAAATTTTGTCACCCGAGCATACGACTCTGTCTCAAAAAGTGCCAATCATGTCTTCCCAAAAATGGTCCATCCCCCAACTCCTCATCAGTAGCCTCACTCAATCCCGCTACTAGCATCGTCATCTGCCCCATCCTCGCCCGGTGTGGGAGAGGTCCCGTTAGTCGCCCTTCGGTATGAACATATACGGCTACGAACCCCAACAGTATGGGTCCCATTGGGGACCCAATGTCCACAGTCAGAATGGAAAAACATCTAACAAAAGCCATTCCTATAAGGTCAGGGTCCATAAACTTAGACAAATGACTCTCGAAATCAACAGGTGCTCCATAACTAATGAAGGTAGATGGGGGAAGTATCGACATGGCTACAGATCTGTAAAAATTTATCACAACAACAGTGACCTAGGCTCAACAAGTAAAATGTCTGTCAACATATACCAAATAAGAATAGAATGCATATCAACAGGCATAGGTATAAGGGTCTTCTAGCTGGACTTAATAATCACAAGAATCATATTTTGTTGTGCCCATGCTAGTAATCATCTCAAGTGTGATACTTTAACTCAGCAATCACAATCAACGGCACGATTCAAACATACACACACAACTTCAGTCTTGCTTGGGTATCATTATCTCACTCTAAGTCACATGCCCGGTGCACTCACCAAACACGCAAGGAGGAAAACTCCCATTTGGCGGGGTTCGATGCGCACTCCGATCCGCCGTGGTGTACGCAGAAATTCTCAACAGCTCCGCAAGCTTCGTGATCCACTGACCATGGCATCCCGTATTCCCTACAGCTCCTCGGGGCATCATCGGTTCACTGACCGACGGCATTCAATAACCCAGCAAGCCCACACGCATAATCAACTCATATAGTGTACAGATCACCAACAATAATCTATCTTTTTTAATGTCACACAGACAACAACACAACAATCGAATCTTTCTAGCAATGCTTGCCCCAAGCTTGTTTATGAACTTGGCCTTGCTTGCCCCATCATTTGACATCCAATCAAGGTCTATCATAACTTATTTGAAAGCTCAAAATGTTTAGACTCTAATTCCAAAAGATACCAACTCGAGATTCCCGCGTTTTCACTTAGAAAATAGTGAATCTTTGAAAAAAAAAGTAAAACTAGTAGTTTTGTGCCAGTTTTGCAATCAACTTAAAATAATTAGTGAATGAACTCCAAAAATTCTAGAACTTAAATATGTCACAGAGAACACCTTGATAAACAATTTTCATAGGGATTAAAAGTCTAATTATTTCTGTAAATACCTCGTTCGAGAGTTTAAAGTCAGACTAAAAACTGTTTATTGGAACAGAATTCTTGCTTCTTAACATGAGCTCATTTCAAAAAACAAATCATCTCCAAAAATTATAAATTTTAAATATGTTGTAGAGGAATAAGTCCTCAAGAACTTTTGTGAGGGAAGTTTGTTCAGAATCATTCTATAAAATTTTATAAAAAAATCAAGAACATGGAAAGGTCACTGAAATAGAGCACTCGGGCAGTCTAGCATGGGTTGGAGATTTGGCATTCATACTACCCAAAACAACTCCAAAAATTATGAAATTAAAATATGTTATACTCCCAAATGTTTTGAACAACTTTGATGAAGAAAGTCTTGTAAGATTTGAACCACAAAAATCTCTACAAAATTGGGAAGCGGTAAAGATCCAGCAGAAATTGAATCTGGAAATCACAACTCAAGTTCAAGAACAACTCAAAACTTGATCTACACAAATTTGGTGTTCAAAAAAGCCCACAACCAAAAGCTAATTTCTATCACCACCATCCATTTCCATCAATATCCTACACCTACAACCAATTCAATATGCAAACCATTCCGATCTGATATAAGGAGGCAAAATTTCACTTGCCTTAATGGCTGAATATGGCGCGGTGTGGTTCAGAAAGGGAAAGAGAACCACAGCAAATTCTCCTCAAGCCTTTCGTCGCACCTCAAGCCCATGGTGAGAAGGAAGTTGGCGGCGTGAAGGTCTAGAAATGGCTCGTGAGGATGGATAGCAAGCTAGTGGTGTCGGGCAACGAAATTGATTCAGAATAGAAGAGAAACAACTGAAGGAGGAGGTTCTGTTTTGGGCTGTACAGAATGAGAAAAGAAGAAGAAGAAGAAGAAAAAGAATAAGTCGGTGAGAGGAAAGAAAAAAAATCAGAGACTTGGTGGCTTAGCTGGATTGATCTCCTTCGCCAGTTGACTAAAGAAGAGCAAAAGTTGTTGACCGGAGAAAAGAAATGTACAAGTGACTGTGGTGATGTAAGGGAAAGAGCAGCTGGCGGTAGCAGTGATGCTGCTGTTAGTAAGAGGAAGCAAATGGTGTGGGGACTTAAAATGGCACAATAATGTGTTGACCAAATGATTGAAAGTGGATGAAGCACTGGTGATGGCGTGGAAGATGGAAAAGCAGAAGAATGGGCTAACTATGTAAATTTGCTGCATAAAGTCGTTGGAAAAAGAAATGCCATGCAAGAATTTAACTCGGATGGATAACGTGACTAATGTTCATAGTGTAAACGAAAGACATGATAAGGTCAGGACAGTTAATTCGTAACACAACGTTAATGAATGAAATGATAGATAATTGTAGGATGGTCTTGCGGTGGTTGACAAGGTGATGGTACGGTAGTTTTGTGATAAAATCCGAGTCTTCCAAAGTTGACGCTTCCGTAGCTCGTCTACGGTTATTTAAATTCCCACATAACGTTCCGTTACATACGCTCATTAAACTAATGGACGAAATTTTTGGTATGTCACAGCACGCCTCTTGCTTTCTTTGTTTCTCATGTGTTTTAGTTTTATTGTTTAAGTGAATTCCCTAATATCGGGAAAAGAAGATGAGATACGTTGTGACATGGTTTGCTTGGTTTGTGTTTGGTCATTTGATTGATTGTCGTTGGTTCTTTCCATGGCTTGTTTCTGTTTCGTATTTGAATAGAAACCGAAACTTGGCTAGTGATGTTCACATGTGATAGCCATGCTTGATGTTCTCTAGTTATTTGTTGGCATGAACTTTGTTATTGATTTGTCATCGACGCCGGTACGGTAAGACCCAACTCATGTTAACGGCAATTGATTTATCCTCGCTTGACATTAATGAGTTCACTTATTGAGTCTCCCCGACTCATTTCCCATTATTTCCCTTTTTCATGTCCGTAGGATGGCATCACTCCCAACCCGTTTCAGTGTTCTCGTGGAGATGCAAGTGGAGGTGCTTAATGTGATTGATGCCTGTGAGTGCCGCGCCTACCGCTGGGTTACGACCCATGTTATGGTGGATGAGGGCCTCGAGGATTTGATCCTCCATATGTATGTGACGTGGTACCATTGGTCTAATGGAGACATGTTTGGACCCCTACGTGAGTTCAACGGGCCCTTTTGCGGAATGGCGGGCTGGCTCCATGGAACACCATGGGTGGGGCGTAGGATGGCTGAACGGACGGGTCATGGGGAGGAGACGTTCGAGGTGAAAGGAGCTGTGACATAGTAGTGGGATTAGGACTACCCAAGCCGAAATTTTGTTTGTCCATAAGTCGGCTTGTCTTGAAAAAACCTTTGAAATAGGCATGTAAAATATGTGTGTTGTTTATAAGGGATCGAAGGACAAGCTTGTTAAATAAACACGAATCATGTAAATCCAACGTGCAACAATTTGCTCATATTGTTCTTGTGATGTTTCATTTAGAATTGCTTCCGCTTGCGCATTGAATAAAATGAACGAGACGCACTAACTCATTCCTGCGAATCACGGGCTCGATCGGGTTGTGATCGATCAATTAGTATTGAAAGCGATTATGGGTCAAGGCGTGATAACATGGTTCTAGAGTAGAACTTGGAACCTCTAATCGCCTAAGAACTAAACAGATAAAGAACATGTCGGTTCTAGGTTCCAAAGTATGCAAGATAGGTTCTAGGTTCCAAAAATTGAGGAACATGTTTCAAAGGGTAAGTACCAGGTTCTACCTAAAACCTATAACAAGTTTTTGTGTTTTTTTTCTATGTCTTCACATGATCCCATAGTATTCCATAGCGTCTAATAATGAGTGTATAATCTAGAATCACTAGTTTTAGCTTTCATATTATGACTGAAACTTTTATTTTGTTAATGTTTCATATTTTTTGTATGTCCAAATATAATTTGTAGTTAATGAATTATAGTAGCAAGTAGTGATCATAAAAGGTGATATTTAACTATAAGCAGGCGAAGGGTTGGTGTTGACGGCGAATGGAGGCGTGATGGTGAGGCCTCTTGGTAGCAATGGTCGGGCAACGATGCGGCGGATCTATGTGGCTAAGGTCAAGGATGGGAAGAAGAGGAAAATGGAAAAAAGAAAAAAAGAAAAAATTTCCAAAAATTTTCAAAAATTATTCACGTCAGCACCAGTTATTCTATAATGCCCTGAATTCGACCCACTTTCGGGATTAATGAAGTAGATGATTATTTCTCATTTCGTTTTAGTGAGTCTCGCCTGGAACTGATCATTCTCGGGATACTGACCACTAGGAAATGGCTAACTAGGAAAACGACGCGTGGACCCAAAAACTCGACCGTGAATCGAGTCCCATTCCGAGAAGCAACGAGGGAATATTTTGTGCCGACATGGGCCGGTCCAAGGAGAGTGACGGATTTGGTTTGATCGACGACGTACGATCGGATAGCGGGTGATTCCGCATGACCGAGAGTACGCGCGGCGAACGATCCCGAACTTATTCCGGACGACCGCGACCACTGGGACTAGCGATAAATCCTCGTGTTCTCTGGGAAATCGGGACCGTCATAACTCGAGTAGCCCTAGGTCGATACGCGTAACCCCTAAACAGCCGCCCGTTAGTAAGAGATGCAAAAACTGCAAATTGAGCTAAATCGATCATGGAATTGAGTCCGGACTTCGGTGTCGAATTTCGTGGGCGTACGTGACTATTTTGCGAGGACGACGTCATTTTTATGTGGCCACGCATATTTGGGATCAATAGAGTCAAAAATTAGAAATTTGACCTGGGATCGGAAAATTACCGTTTGCCCCTAGGCCTAATTATAGGTTCTAAATTTTGGGGTTAATTGGGGAATATTTTGGGGTTTTATTAGTTGTCTCAACCCAATAATGCTGAAAATATTGATCAAGTGTGCCCCTAGTTGTTTTAGTTAGATGTAATCTTAGCCTTTGGTGTAAGGACTAGTTAGTCATTTTTAAGGA
This sequence comes from Syzygium grande, assembly GCA_024733475.1. Taxonomy (NCBI): domain Eukaryota; kingdom Viridiplantae; phylum Streptophyta; class Magnoliopsida; order Myrtales; family Myrtaceae; genus Syzygium; species Syzygium grande. The sequence goes on along the minus strand of JAMXDD010000007.1, from coordinate 10,082,031 downwards.
GTGGTTCACCAACTCCACTCAACCCCAATAATTCATAACCTTGCAATGTCTCTCTCTCCTCCCATTTCCTCTCATCATCAGCTGGCCATCTCCCCCTTTCCCACGCCATTTTCCCCTCTTTCACTTTCCTCTTCATTTGGCCGTGAAAGGCCAAGCTCGCCGGAGGAGCTCCGCCGCCGCCGGACCCGATTCACCGCCACCACCACCACCTCGCCTAGCACCATCCAGCCGTCCCACTCCCCTCTCTCTCTCCCATCCACCGCAACCAGCAACCCCCTCCCCTTCGCCGCATTGGATCGCTGCTTAGGGGGAGCCGCCGCCGCCGCCATCGCCGCCGAACCGCCACTCGCCGCCACTGCACAGCTGTCCCCTCGCCTTCTGTCTAGCCTTGTTGGAAGCTTAGGAAATCCAAGTGAGTTCGACCCTAAACCCTAATTAGGCTAAATTGCATTTCTAGATGGGTTTTAGAGGTTAATTAGGGTATTTTAGGGGTTAAATTGTGGAGATTGTTAGGGGCTGATGTTGTGGCTGATTTGGTGATTTAGCATGATCATTTTATCGAGGTTTAGTGGCCTAGGACGTGCTGTGTGATGGCTGGTAGCATTGGATTGAATCGGCCCGAGTTCGAGTTAAATTCGGGTTCAATTGTGAATTATAGAGCACGCCTAGTTTAGTCCTCATGGTGGCTGATTTGGATGATATTTTGGGGAGTCAAATGGAGCATTTTGAGGATATTTAGTGGCCTAGAGTGACCGGTGTGGGGGCTATCCATATCGAGTTTGAATCGAACAAGGCACAATCAATTTGGGAATTAGTTTGTGAAGGCTGTTAAGGGCTGATGTTGTGGCGCATTTGGTGGCTTAGCGTGATATTTTAATCGAGGTTTAGTGGTCTGTGGTGTGTTGAATAGCGGCTAAGCTTATGAACCTTGATTTGGGCGAAATTGCGGATTCGGTGGATGTGATTTGTAGGCCGAGTAGTGGCTCTTTTCGTGGCAAATTGGGGAGCCTAATGTGATGAATTGAAAGTGAATTGAGGGCCTAAGATGGACTATTCATGGCTGGTTTAGTATCAGGAGGACTCGGACCATAATTGTTTATTCGAGGTTTTAGGGTGAACAGCTTAGGGAACGATGATCACCGGAGAGGATGCTAAATTAGATGTGGCTTGAATGTGATTGTTTGATGCTCTACAATATGCTTGGCATAGCCAATTTATGAAATGTTTGGCAAGCAATCGGCATGTGTAGTTTTAGTGCTTAATTGCGTGAATTTGGGTGCTAAACTATATGTTGTGATTGATTTGGATGCATTGGTTCATTAAACATATTGAGACGCGAATTGAGTATGTATCCAAATCATGTTGAGTGCTCAGTGTGGAATTCACGAATGCCGAGTGTGACATTGTGGTCCTATGCGTGCATACTAAGTATGGGCATATCATGTGCATTATGCGTGAGTGCACGAACGGCATGAGCATGTGATCACTTAAAATGCCCTGATGCATTTTACGCAGGGTTCAGATAATAATTGGTGATTATGAATGTGTGATCACATAAAGCCTTGATGCGTTTAACGCGGGGTATTGAATCCGTCCTGAGGCGTGTTACGCGAGACGATGCCCGGACAACCGAAAAATGGCCAAACTTGATGCGTTTTATGCGGGTGTTGTGCCATGAGCCTGATCGTTTTACGCGGGCTAGAGATCGATCTCGAAGTGATGGATCTGATCGTTTTATGCAGGTCGAACCTGATGCGTTTAACTTGGGTCGGAGGAGAATTGATAAATGGCAAGTGTGCAAAAGTGCAAGTGTGCGACAATGCATTGATGAGACATGAGCATGAGTGTGAGCATGAGCATATGCATGACATGCGTCATGACTAAGTGATATGCGTATGTGTGACGTGATTGAATTATGTGGCATTATTGCGATTATATATAAAGTGTCTAATTTGCAGGGTCAGTTAAATATTGGATTTGGGCCCGAGGGCCTAAGTCATTTATGGTTTAGTCTGTGTGTTGTTTGGTACTCGTCAGGAGGTGCATGTTAGCCTAGCTTAGGTTTAGGGAACCTACTCGCTGAAATTCATTTTCACTGTTGTTGAAACCCAATTTTTCAGACCCCCAGCCTTAAGGATGGCAGGTGTACCAATACGTTTTGGGAGGAGCCCCGGCTAGATATAGTGCTTGACCGCCGAGCCGCGGACCCCTTTTTGTCATTTGCAACCGTTGACCCGTTAATGATTAGTGGTGTATATTTTGGGTGTAAATGGATATTGTAAATGCTTCCCGGTAGTAATGCAAGTGTATATTTGTTCATATAGTTTGCTATGTGGCTATCCTCGGTTATGTAATTTAAATTTGTTCGGGTATTGTATTGCTTCTGCATGTGCTTTAATCTCTGTGTTGGGCGTCGGGTCGGCGACGCGTCCCAGGGTGTCGCACTCGAATCAACCTTTGTGAGGGATATGGCGTGCCATAGGGTGCGGGGGCGTGACATATGCCATGTAAGACGACCACGTAGGACGACTGGCATTCACGTTAATGATTTCTAGCCAAAATTGGCCATGTGGACTTTATTGACATATTGCCAAGGGTTTATGACTAAATTGGTTAAATTGAAAGATTTAAGATTAAATTAACATAAATACAATAGGTTTAAAACTTTCTTGGTAATTTCCTTGAATAAATAATGTATGCATTTTCATCCACTTGAAACTAATGGACTTGATGGAAGGATTGATTTAGACGAAGTGCTCGACTTTTAGGACTTAAATATATGAAATGAAAGGTTTTAGGACTTGACTGTCGGAACTGTAAAAGTTTTAGGACTTGTCCGATAATTATCCCTACTCTCCTCCATTTTTATTCTTTTATTTCCCTACCTCCAACTGTTATCGGGTTGTTTAAGTTTCAAATCGTTCATATTGATGCCACGTGTGAAGAAAAAGGTCATTATACTAATCCATAAAAAAAATAACTTAGACTATTATATAAAGTTAAGAAAACATCCTACTTCAATAGGCTCTCAATTTGTTTCCTTCAAATATCCTCAATAACTTATGTTACAAATATTATGTCCATGGACAATTGCGTCATCTACAATTTTATATTATCTCCCACATATTTAAATTCCAGTCTTTTCTATTTTACAATATTCGTTCAAAAAAAATTTCAATTTTCTATTTCCAAAAATATGTGTATGATTTCCTTGTGGTGTGTATTTTCTTATAGTATATTTTTGTCAATTTCTTTGATTCAAATATTTGTTTATAGGGTGGTTTTGCTTAATATTTCAAATGTCGCTTTCTTGCATACACGCAAGCTTGTGTGCACCTTTGCTAGTATCCTTAATGGAAACTTTATCAAATCACACTTATCACTCATAATTTAACGGGAAGTGCAATTCTAATATGTCATTTAGAGACTCGAACATGGAGGAACAAAGAAAAATTAGCTTTGAAAATATATAAACGAGGTTTATAAACATATGATTCAAGCTTAGAGTTTCAAACAGGAGGTAGCGACCGCCTCCAATAAGGGTTTGACCTAGCATAGAGACCGACAATCCTTAGGACGAGCGATGCCCATGGCAAGAACCGCGATGGATAGCCTCTATCTAAGGAGAAAATATTCAGTGATTTATGCGCGCCATGTCACATACCTCTCTCTCTCTCTCATGTTTTCTTTGAATTTTGCTGTTCTAGCATAATCGAGACTTCACCATTTGAGAGCTGATTCAGACCTAGAATTGGAGAAAGATTTGCTCACTGCCTAGTATTAAAATTCCATCTCGTGGCAATGTTTTCCGTGTGATATTACCGTTAGTGTTTGTGTAGATGCTTTTTTTTTATTATTATGATCTTGCTTGGCAAAGCACTTTAGGAGGAGGGTGATTGAGCTTTTGCATCCTCGTACTCTGCTGTTGTTGAGCCACAAGTATCCGAGTATTTATACTGATAACATCGAATATGGTTATGTTTACTTCATCTTTCAACTATTGCCATTGTGTATGAAGATTTCGGCAAGTCTTTGCCGTGAATGGAGTCTATTCATGATGAATGGAAGTTCTTCAATGGCTGATTTAAGCAACTTCCCGATCCCTTTCCTTTTCGGGGGTAGAAAAAGGACATTTGAATGAAGGGACCAAATTGTTTTTCGGTGCTTATCGCATCGGGAAATGCTGTGCGGGGATCCATTTTCTTGATATCCAGATCTCACTCTCAAAAAAATTGACTTTTTGCAACCAGCATTAAGAAAAGTCCAACAGGTTGCAACTCATCTATTGCAAACTCCAAGACAAGAAGGGAAGCCAATGCATGATCATATTGAATGAATGAACAAAGATGCACACCACAGGATTAGGAAATAAATCATGTATGTTGAATGACTTTCACGGCCATGACAATGCAAAAGAATATTTTTGAACTGAAATTAGCCGATAGACCCACGGATAAAAAACACATGTTGATACAGCACCTTGATCCTCAATCTAGCTTTCACGAAATGAATAGAAATCTCACAAGCTTCTAACACAAGCAGAGTTTGGTAACTCAAGTTGTTTCGAAATGGAAGTGACTAAGGTAAAAGAACTTAATTTCATATAAATCTGCGACCGGTATCTTTTTACATGTAAAGAATGAATAAAATGTTCTGAGAGCCTCAATGCGTTCCTTTTCATCTTCCCTACAAGGCCAATGATCAGATGTGAGAGCCTCTGCAGTGCCAGCTCCACAAGAACAGCTCAACAATCTCCAGTGTTAGACACCAAGTGGTTACCCCTTCTGATCAACGCAGTTTTCCCAGCATGAGCTGCCTCGTGATTCCTCATTCAAAAAATCAAAATCAGTCTTCAAGAAACCATGCTTCACAGCGTCTCTGTTTCTTCCTCGTCTCTTCTCACCACTTCATCTCTGATATTCTTATTCATGTTTTCCGCAGCAAACTCAGCAGCATATTCAACAAAACTTTAGCGCATTGAAAAAAGCTATCACTCATGGAGAAGACAATGTAAGGAAGATGCAAATTCATCTTGTATTCCCATTGCACTCGTTAAAGTGTGCTTTCGCAGGGAATCAAATGCAAAGCCATTTGAACTTTGCAAGATAAATTAAAGTACGATTAACCATCAGAACGCAAAAATCAAATGCTAAAGTCACTTTGTGAAACTTTTAGCTGACCAAGAGAATTTGATTAACTGAGACGCCCTTAGAAGTTAACTTTCTCCACCAAAGTTCTAAATTTTGCTTTGTGCCAGCAAGTCATTAGCATGTCCACCAACACACTCAATTAACTTCGTAAATGAATGATCTTTATCAAATTGCATCGCGCAAGAAATAGGGGAGAAGCACAACAGCTATACACGTAGAAGCAAATAAACAAAAGGGAGGGGGTTACAGCATTTGGAGGATTGATATCCATGGAAGTCACCCAGCATGCAAAGAGAGAGAGAGAGAGAGAGAGAGAGGGGCAACAAACGACAAGTCTCTGCTCTCTTATTTGCGGGTAAGGGGGGTGGATGATGAAAAGCTTCAAGGAAAAAGACTGATCTTTTGGCTTCTGGGTATTCTTACACAACAGCGGCACGCTTTTAACAAGGAAACACTTGGCCAAAACCGAAACTTTCTTTCGCTGGATTAAACCAAAACTGAAAAATTGAAATGTCTACGATTGGATTTTTGGGTGGTGACTCATCCAAAGTATGTTCTTTTCGGGGGGAGGAAGAGGTGGAGAGGAGGTGGAAGACGACCCTCCATCACGGCCGTTGCCAGACCCCAAGGAAGAACATGCAAATGAGAGAGAGAGAGTCCCAAGCGGAGGCGGAGGCGGCCCAGGACCCAGCCGCTGTGACTGGCCTTCCGCTTTTCGCCGGAACCCCAAAGCTCAACGGCGGTTTGTAGAGCCCGACGTGGAGAGAGAGGGAGAGGGAAGCTCTCTGGGGAAGAAGGAAGAGAGTCCAAAGTGAAAAGAAAAGAGGCATTCAAACGTGAAAGAGGAGAGAGAGAGAGAGGGGGAGAGAGAGAATCGGGCAATAAACAAGAGCATTAAATGCTAGATTGCTTGCACGGTCCGTCCATCTAGAGGCGCCAGAAGCGAGATGTCAGTCCTCCTAGGGCGCCAAGGAGAGAGAGTCTGAAAATACAGTTTTTCTTCTTATTCCATATCAAAGCCATATATCGCCCTACGAGTGGATTCACGTGAATTTATACACGCCATCGAATATTTTCCCCTATCCAAGGAGAAAATATTGCATACAACTCTTTATAAGAGTCCATTCACTAAGTGACATATGTCACTGTTGTCCACCCGTCATAAATGCCCGTCTCTCTCTCCTCTTTTCCCATTCAGACTCCGATTTTCTCTCACCACGAACTAGTGATGGCCACGGGCCGGTTTCAGCTCGAAACCGGCCCGGAACCGGCCCGGTCAAACCCGGGACCGGCCCGTTGACCGGGCCCGCGGTTGAACCGGAACCGGCCCGTGGCCTACGGGCCCGGTTCCGGTTCCAAAAATTTTGAACCGGCCCGGAACCGGCGGTTCCGGGCCCGGTTCCAAAAAAAAAAAAAAAAAAAGCCCTGCATATGCATGCACCTGCAGACTGCAGTGCAGCAGGCCCCACCCCCACCCACCCCCACCTTCACCTCCTCCAGTACTCCACGCCATCCTCTGTCCTCTCCCACCAATCTTCAGCTCCACGCCTCCACTCTCTCCTCCACCGTCCACACCCCTCTCCGCCACTCCCACAGTCCCACCCCTCTCTGCCGCCGCCACCCCCTCCGCCTCCCTCCTCCTCATGCCATCCTGGTCCTCCCACCCTTTCCTCCCTTGCGCCAGGCGTCAAGCTGGTGACCCATTTCCCGCTTCTCCGCGTTGAACTGCTTGGGGGTCCACGCCCGTCTTCGTCCTCTTGACTCCCTCACCCGCCAGCCCCTACCGCCACATGAGGGCGCCACCGTGTTGACCAACCGTGGCCATCACTACCTGAACCTTATTCTCTCTCTCCCTCTCAAAATTTATAACCATGACTTCCACCGCGAGCTCCTCGACCGCCCAGCTCGCACCGCTCTCTTACGGCCCCAACGCCACCGACGCCATGGCGCCTCCTCTTACATTTGCGACCATCTCTCCTCCTTCCGCGGCCACCTCCACCGACACCTCCTACGCCCGGCGACACCACGTACCTCTTCTCCTCCATACCTTGCTCCATGCAGCTAAACCGCCATGATCTGCGCTGGCTCGCCCGGCAAGAACACCATGAACACCATGCTCGCACGGCGCCCTCGATCACGCATGCTTGCGCCGCCGGCCGGCCTCTATCACCTCTTGGCTCCCCCTCAACGGCCTCATTGGCCTCAAGAAAGCTCCCTCCCCCACCGTCGACTGCAGCAACTTCCTCTGCGACGGCATAGGAGGTGTCAGAGAGGCGGCCGGCGACGGAGGAGAGCTGGTTGGAAATGTAAGAGGCGGTGGCCGTGGGTGTTTCAAAAGAAGATATACCAGAGTCTGAATGGGAGAGGGGAAGAGAGAATCAGTCTGAACGGGGAAAGAGGAGAGAGAGAGACGGGCATGTATGACCGGTGGGCCACAGTGACATGTGTCACTCGATGAAGTGACTCTTATAAAGATGACGTGGCATCAGAGTTGTATGCAATATTTTGTTCTCATCCAAGGGTCTCGAAGTCCGAGTGTGCATTGTGAGTGAGAGATAGATTAGGACCGACCAAAAAAAAAAAAAAAGGATCTCGAAGTCCTCCTTGGGGCGCTGCTTGCCCTCAGTGAGACTTCCTGAACCCTTTGCCTGCGGCGGCAAGGTCGGCGCCTCCTCTCGCTAATTTTGTTTCTTATGTTCTTGTCTATTGTCTTTTACTTTTTCTTTATTAATATTCAATTTATAAAAAGAAATAGAAAAGTAAAAGTTAGGTAGGTCGACCATCACGTGAGCAAAATTACAATAATTAGTGACGATTAACTAATCTAGAATACATTAGATATAGGAGGTTTGACCAGCTCAAGATTGAATTGTTTTGGGTCGAAGTTTCAAAATTCGTGAAGAAATTTGGCCTATGTAGAAGGGTCAATCTCAAGAAGTTCAATCCATATATCACCATTAAAGAAAATAAAAAAAAATTAAAAGAATCTTACCATATATTAGATAATAACCCTATAAAAAATATATACTTGATCATCTAGATTTATAGTCGGGATAAAATTAGATAATATAGGATATAAAATCCAGAATTTTGTTATATCTTATCCACAATTTGGTGAATCGTAATAATAAAATTAGATGTTTTCATATCCTATCGTATGCATTGTTTGGTATGAATAGCATATCGATGATGAACATGAAATTGAGCAAACGGAGATGGTAAGAATTTCTTATAATTCACTGCTAAAGAAATAATAAATGCAGAAACAGAGATAACCTCCCTCAATCAATCTACAATTATTATACGATCTACATCTTAAATCGAAGAGAAGCTTATTGTAGCATTTTAGAGTCATAGGTTCAACTATGAGAAGAAATTTAAACAGGTTACAGCAACATCGACAAGGTAAATCACTCAACATACACCAAATCTAATAAAAGAGAGAAACATGATTATTCAACTTTGCAATTCCGAAAAATATATTGCTTTGATTCTCTTAACATTTTCGTGAAACTTCAATACAAACCACAAAGTTACAGAAAAGAAGGAGATTCAACTTTTTTGTTACTTTCGTGGACTTTTGATATAAACCAAAAAGTTATGGAGAAGAATGAACTTCGACTCTCTCAGCATTATTGTGGAGCTTTGACATGAACAGAGAACTATAAATGAGTCGTGAAGCTTCAACATGAATAAGAAATACAGAAGGAGAAGGAGACAGGGAGAATCAGGAAAATCCATTTCAAGTTTGAATTTGTTCGGTTAAAATCGGGGTTCTTCTACTTCATTTTAATTTACTTATTTTTAATTATTTTTCCTCACTTTTTATTTCTTATTATTCCCTTCCATCATTCCTTAATAGAAATTTTATTAAATAATAAACTATACTAATATACCTAAAATATGTAATATATATAGATACTAAATATATATACACAAAATATATATTACATGATAGAAAAAATTAAAATATATAAATAAAAACGAAATTTGTCCGTCATTTTTTTTGCTACTTTGAATTTTCTTTTTTTTATATTAGAATCCAAATATTATTTCATATTTGATTATCATTTTAATTTTTTTAAGTTAAGAAGTTTGTTATTCAAAAAAATAACTTTTATATCACGGAGATAAAAAAAAAACACATTCACCTTTATCCTACCTTCTCATGATATATATTTTTATCCGGACATATCCTCTTCCCATCTGACTTTTTCCATTTTTAGGCAAGACTAAACACAGGATAAATTAAATTTTTATCATATCCCGATTTTTATTCGATACAGCCATAGTTTAGAGGGACGCATGTAACAAGAACGTCCGAAAACACAGAATGGTTTTTACGGTACGAAGACAGCATAATATGTGCAACCGAGGACGAATATGAAAATAATAACGACAGTAGTCGAGTAAATTGAAACATTCGGCCCAAAAAAAAAAAGGTAAATTGAAATCGGCTCCTCAATTCCTGCGCGGTCTCTCCCACGCGCTCCGAGCTGCGCGTCCTCCACACGTTCTCTCCTCTTTCAAAATTTCACTCGTTTTTTTCTTGCTTCAATTTCCACGTCACCATTTAACAAAACGCAGCTTTAGCCCCCTCCAAAAAAAAATGGGGCTAATTCAAAAAAAAAAACACAAATCTTAGGTCGAGTAATAAATTTGGCCCCAATTTTTTTTTTTTCCCTTTTTTTTTTTCACCGTTTTTTTATCTCATAAAAAATCATCAACTTTCATCATTATCCTAAATCTAGCCCCCTTGACTTTTTGTCTGAAGTCACTCTTATTTGGGAAAAAAGGTTATGGTCATAAGCTTGGCAGATTTTGTCCATGGACAAGCGATGTTCTACAACTTCAAATTACGACAAAAAACGAAATCTTATCACAGAGATTCAATTTAGGTGAAGGAGATGCAAGCTGTGGCTCAGATAAGAAAATAATAAATAGTGTTTTAAATCCAGTCAACAAGCTACACAAATTTATTGCTCATGTGGAATAGTCAAGTTGGATAGTCAATGATTCTAAGTTAAGGGGGCCATATTTGGAATTTAAGTGAAAGTTTGTGATTTTTTATGAAACAAAAAAAAAGTTGGGGCTAAAATTGCCACTCAATCTAAAGTTTGTGCCTTTTTAAGAAAAAAAAAAGTTAGGACCGAAATTGTCATTCAACCTAAAATTGGTGTTTTTTTTTAATTAGACCCAAAAAAATGGTTAACATCATAAAAAATTTCAAATTGGTACATCCATGATAATTTTACCCTCCATTAGTTTCCGTTCAATTTTACCGTCAAATTTTTAAATTAGATGACATGTGGCAATTGTTTGAGATCACAAATATATCGGTTTGTAGTTTTTCGTGATATTAATTCAAGTTAACGGAAAATAAATTTATCACGAATGTACTAGTTTTGAATTTTTAGTGGCCAATAAATTAATTTTTGTTAAATTTATTATGATGTACTAGTTTGAAATTTTTCGTGATTAAAAAATTACTTTAGAATGAATTTATTATAAATGTACCGGTTTAGAATTTTTCGCGATATTAATAAATAAATAAAAAACATGCCGAACTTCTTCGGTTGCTGCTTCGCTGTTACCACCCGACGGCACGTTTCGCTCTCAAGTCTCTCTCCCTCCCTCGCATCCATCGATCGCCGCTGCATAAGCCTCGGTCCGCCATGCCGTCGGGACGCGAGGCCCTGACATGAACCCCGCGCTCTCCTCCACGTCCTCCCTGTCGACCCCCTTCTCGGCGTCGGCGTCGGCGTCGTCGTCCGCCGCCTCCTCTTCGGCGCCGACCTCCTGGTTCGCCGGCATCGTCCGCGGCCGCTCCGACAAGCCCGGCGGCGCCAGGATGTCCGGGAGCTCCGCCGCCGCCGCGGCGGCCGACTCCCGCGCCGGCCCGATCAAGGGCAAGAACCAGTTCCGCGGCGTGCTCTTCAAGTACGGCGCCAAACCGATTCAGGTCCGGTTCTTTCCCTTCTTGCTGTTCCGGTTTAGATCAGGTCCGTGGGAATGTTTGATTGGCTTCGTCTGGGTTGGTGATTGGATTTGAAATGTTCGTGTAGTGGGGCTAGAAGTGAATGCGCTATTGGGTGGCATCTGGAGTGGAAACGCAGTTTTGACTGGAATTTGGTCTCGTTAGATTTCAGTTCTTCCTTAGCTGTTGAAGATTGTTTGTATCGCGGGCCAGTGAAAGAGATTGTTTATGTTCGATGAATTAGCATGAGGATAGATGCGGTGGTGTCTTGTGTGAAGTACTGGAATGTGGAGGGTCTATTTCCAAATGTTTAGATCCAGTCGTGTCTTGTGAAGTAATGGAAATGGAGGGTCTATTCCCAAATGTTTTTGTTCGCTGGCGGTGCATAGAATCATTAGAGTGACCAAGTGTTTCTTCGTGGTATGCTTCATTAGTTGGTTTCGAAAGTATCTGTAATTGTGAAATGCAAAAGATAGAAACTGTTCAGCTGCATACTGATAACATTATTTGAAGATTCTACGGACTTTTGAAGAGAGAAGATATGAAAAGATATGTCTTTGGCAGGTAGCAGATCGGGTGACATTACATGAAAGGTTTCTCTTTTACACTTGTGTCCAGTATTTCGAGTCTTCATGTGGATATAGTTATTATAGCAGCCCTATCGAACCTCCAAATATTAGTGACAGAGCTGCAACAAAGTAGATAAAGTGAAATTACATGAGGATTTCTCCTTTGTCACAAGTGTCCTGTATTTCGAGTCTTCGTGTCAAAATGGTTGTTACAATGGCCCTAGCGAACCTCCTCCAATGAGTGATAGATCTGCAACATATGAGCTTGCAACTTTTAAAAGAAGTGACAGTCCTACACCAAACCCAATTACCACATCCGTTCATGGTGGTACTTTTGTTCCATGTATCACTTGAAGGCAGTTGTTGTCTAGACGCTCGCTTGAGGAAGCCTCAACCTTCAGGATATGCTTGATCATCTTAAAAGCTTCACGCCTGCTAGGTTCTCCTGTTAAAGATCATAAGTTGATTTTTCTTGTGCATCTCTCCATGCAGGTTGCATTTAAAACGGGTGAATACAAGCAGCAAGTCATTTTCATTGGCGGTCTCACTGATGGTTTTCTGGCGACAGAGTATGCCTTACCTTAACTGTATTATAGTTTAACTTTGTATTTTAAAAAGGATGCCATTTTTTTTTATAGTGGTGCAATTTGATTTCTGAGAAATGTTCTTTGAAGGTTTAGGTTTGCTGTTTCCATTAATTTGTCAAATGGCTGGTGACATTGTCTGTATAAATCTACAGTTACTTGGAACCTCTTGCAATTGCTTTGGACAAGGAGAAGTGGTCACTTGTTCAGTTGCTGATGTCTTCTTCTTATTCTGGATATGGCACCTCCAGCTTGCAACAAGTAACATTTTTCTCTCTCAAAAGTGCTCTTTATTCCCATCTGCTTCTCGTGTGCTCTTTATTATTGCATTACTTCTCGCAGGAGCCATTATGAGACTCTGTATATATGAAGACCCCTAGTGTCCATTAAACATATGTACACACATGAGCATGTGCCATGTAACCATCCATTTGTTTGTGTCTAACACAATGTTTATATGCTTGTCAGCACACATGGACTTTATGTGCTCTTACACAAGCTGTAGAGCCAATACAAGCAATATGCTGTGCTGCATTGGTTTTTCTATAGCCTTTGGATCTTTGAATTGAGCAACATAAGTTTTCGCATTTCACTATGTTGATATGCTGTTCCTTTTCTTCTGATTGTGATGAGCTAATACCCTATCCTTATTTTGTTAGCATATGCTGTTGATTTTCGATCGAATATTCTTCTACTTTCCTTCTAATAAGTTTGTTAATCTTATCACTTATCGCCAATCTATGTCTGAAGCAAGTTTAGAAGTTTTTCCGTATGTTCTTGATAGTTGGGTAGGATTTATGGTTCAAGAAGAATGCAACACTGAATTCTATGGTTATCTTGGGTACCTGTCAATGTTGGAGCATTATTGAGTCTAGGTTGACCATGTGCCTGTTTGGATCTGGAAAAAATGACACTAAGTCTTTTTAGTTATTCATAGACAAAGTTAGTGAAACCTTTGACAAGTTGAACACATTTCAACATGTTACTAATGCATTTGGTCAGTCTAAGGGTCCTTGTTTACCAAGTTGATTTAAGCATATGATGGATGCCAAAATATTGGCTTGGCTATATTCTTTTACCATATTCTTCATTTGCATAAAAAAGGACTTTGCTTATTGTTGTTGAAATAACTAATTTGAAGGATGCCACGGAACTTGATCAATTAATCAGCTATTTAATCAACAAAGAAGATTCTGAAGGGGTGGTACTTCTTGGTCATAGTACTGGCTGTCAGGTTAGTGCTGGTTGAGCTGTTTACTGGTTCTTTAAGTGTTACCTTCTGACAATAACGTAGAAATAGATTCATCCTACTTTTGTGGAAACAAAACTAGGATATTGTGCACTACATGCGTACAAATGCTGCCTGTTCGAGAGCTGTCCGTGGTGCCATCTTGCAGGTAGTAACTGATCTTTTTTATGGAAATCTTCTTTGGCTGTTAAGCTACATAGAGCTACATGAATTTGCTTGAAGTGGACACATTAACATTCTCTCATGGCTTGGGTGGCATGGTGATCTAGTTAATAGTTGTTTGAGCAAGTAGCTATTCCATGGCATAGTAGTGGTTGGTGGTTTTCCATTTCTTTCCAATTTTCTGCTTTTCTTTAGTAGTAGCTGTTGCATGATCCAAAATTTCTATGTTTTAGCACCAAAAATTGGTTAATATCATGAGACATCTTCAGTTTCATTACCAGTCTTACCATTAATATGAACCACGTCTATCATTATACCGATTCAATCGTCATAACTTTGTATATATCCTGTCCAAATGGTGAAGCGAGCCAGATAACCTACTAAACATGAAGTGACGTCAAAAATCCAAAATCAGTTAAATAGACAATTTGACAAGTAGCGTATGCGGCAAGTCACATCGAATACCACTTGAATGGGAACTAGCTAATTGAATAATGGATTTTGTTGCAATGCAGCAAAAATGTGTCTTCAGTGGGCATTGTGTAACGTGCTGCATCATCTTGATTGTACAATGCGACCAGACACGACTTTTTTGAGAGTTTGAACTTGACTGAATAAAATGATGAGAGTTGAATGATTCTGCAGAGTATAGTAGTGAGAATAATTCTACCGAGTCCAGCAGTGGAAATAAAAAATGGTCCAAAGTCGAATTTCGTCCCTTAATATTTTAAAAAGGGATTTTAAATCTTTGCCTATTTACATATATTAAATCAGAACATAAATCTCATATATACCAAATTTGAGAGGTGAGGACAACCTAAGAAGAAAAGACGAGTTATAAAGGAGGAACAACCTCATTCTGTTGACACCTGTACCAATGTGGGGTTAACCAGTATTGTGCAGGCATAGGCTACACAAATATCAGTTTAGATCTATGAACTTCTTAAAGATGGACCACATATCTCTTAGCTAAATCACCATTGTGACTACTTATAGTGTCCGGAAATAACTGTATTGAGCTTTTTGGAGCTTTGTTCCCGTGTTTTCAGGCAGTATTCTGCATGAACTTCTCTACAAAGTTTAGGACATGCTTGTTTATAATCTCCAAGATACAATTTACTAGATAGTCTGTGGAATGTAGTTTTTCTGGGATAAAATCCTGAAGAGAATTCTCCTGTGAACTTTATGCCCTGATATGCAATTGCTGATGGTCTGAACTCATTGTAGACTTTCCCTAAGGCCATTCATTTCACTGTCTAACAGGATCTGAAAAATTGCTATATGCACGACACTGATGTAAATCTGCACGTTATCCTCATTTGCCTTTGTGTATATGGTTACATCTGCAGTAAATTTCCATCTACCATCCAAAAGTTTTCCGGTCATGCTTTCATACTACTTTGGTCCTTTCATTTGATCATAATCTTTGTAATGACTCACTGAAGATGAAAGTATGCTCTTTTGATTTTGCCTGAAAGAGTTGTTAGTTTATGCTCAAACTGCCATATGATGGTTTTGTTCTCATGCACTGAGTTTTTACAATCCACTGACACTATCTAAAAGCTTGTGGCAAGTGAATACCCACTTGATCTATCTAAAAGTTACTTTTTTCATTGACTTAACACTTGCAATTTCATTCAATCACAAAAGTGAAGTGTTTTGCATATTCTGGATCATAAAAAGATAAAAGCTTTAGACTAGTGTTGATGTAGTACCTGTAGTAAGGTGGTGTTAGTTGATGCCCGTGTTATGTAGTTCCACAGTAATAAAGTGGGATTTGTGGAAGCTTTCCTTTAGCAAGATATGGTAGCTTTCCTGAATCCATCATTTAGTAATGATGGAAAGTCTCTTCCGACAATTTAGCAGACATTTAACCTTTCTATGAACACTTGATGATAGGGTGTAGTGGAGATGCTGAAGAAACATCCCCACCTACTGTGACTCCTTGATTATATATATTTGAGAGATGCAAACATTTGGATTTATCGTTGCTGTCCGTGTGTGTTACTGATTGTTTGTGTACTAATGCAAATTGGATGTTTCAGGCCCCAGTTAGTGATCGTGAATACAACGCAACTCTTCCAGAGACCGCTACTTTAATTGACTTAGCTTCAACCATGATAAAAGAAGGGCGAGGATCTGAGCTGATGCCCAGAGAAGCAGATGAAAGCTCTCCAATTACTGCTAACAGGTACAGTGCCCCAATCTAAAGAAACTGGTGAATCAGTTAGGGTATGCACATGCTAAGCAATAATTAATAGTTGCTTAAGGTCAGTACAAACTTGACCTGTTAAATGGGTGGGTCGGGTCGGGTCGGGTTTGGGTCAGGTCATAAATGGTTCGATCCAAATTGATCCATTAACCCGTTTATGACCTATTTATTCGTAGTGTAAATATTCCGACCCATACACATATTGCTATAACACTTTTATATTTAACCTAATCTACAAATGCTTGTTTCTTATGATTTTTTTAAAAATTATACTGCTAAAACATTTTATGCAATACAAAGCTAGTGAAAAATTTTTATAATTTTTTTTAAAGTTGAGGTTATGTTTGTTTTGCAAAAAATGCGACATTTCTAGAAAATATTTTCCATAAAGTCATTATCCAAGAAAATAAAAAAATTTCTGAACCTGAAAATAAACTAGAAAATATTTTTTGATATTTGATATATAAAATCTGATTTGATTTTACTTTGTGCATTCATTTTAATAAGATTAATATTTTTTTTATTTTTTTAAATCGAATTTTTAATTATTTTTTATTTTTCCTTTATTTTTGACCATTTGCCGGCTGCCGTGGCCGGCGACCGACCATAGGCGAGGACGAGCTCTCCGGAGGCTGGCGAAGCTCGTTCTCGCCAATATGGAGAGGCCGAGGCCTCGCCGGCCTCAGGCGAGGCTCTAGCTTGCTCGATTCCGGCGAGCCGAGCCTTGCCAGCCTTGGGTGAGGCTCCATCTTGCCAAATCCGGCAAGGTGGAGCTCGCCCGAACCCGGCGAGCTCGAGTCTCGCCAGCCTCGGTCGAGGCTCCACCTTGCCGGATCCGGGGAGGTCGAGCTCGCCTGAGGCCGGCGAGCTCAAGTCTCGCCAGATCGGTGAGGCTGGAGCCTCGCCACAGGTCAGCAAGGCCAAGGCCTCGCCGGGATCGGGCGAGCCTCGTGGTCGCCGGAATCGGGTGAGCTCGGGCCTCGCCCGAGGCCAGCAAGATTGAGCTTCGCCGGCCTCCAGCGAAATCGTCCCTCCCCAGTGGCCGGTCGCCGTGGCTGACCAGCAGCCGAAATAAAAATAAAAGAAGAAAAAGAAAAAATAAAAGAAAAAGAGAAAATAAAAAAAATTAAATTTCTAATTTTTTAAAACATTTTTATAAAGAGGGAGAAAGTGTGTGGATGGATCTAGTGGGTGAGTTGGACATGAGTTCCAAACTCAACTTTAAGCATTAAAATTTAAAACCCATTTAAGGTTGACTCTTTAAAATTAAAGTGATCCATATATGACCCATTTATTTTAAATGGGTCATATATGGGTTTAAGACCCATTTTGACATCTCTAGTACAGACTATTCGGGGTGTCTAGGTAGTATTGCAATGTCTAATGGAGCATTGCAATCTTTCTTGTTTTCTGAATTTACTTTTTCTTTTGAAAATTCACAATCCTATATTCTAAGCTTTATCTTGAAAAAGTTGTATGTAGATTGCTGATGCAGCCGATTTAATCATCAATTAACTTACAGGTACTATTCCCTCTGTGCATATATGGGTGAAGATGACATGTTCAGTTCTGATCTTACCGATGATCAGCTGAGAATGAAACTTGGGCATATGTGCAACACTCCTTGCCAGGTATGGACATTGCCTTCTGGTGGTTCTCATAGGCTTTTCTTTTTGCTTCACATCTCAATTTGTGATGACAATTTTGTGTGAAGTAACCTAAGTGAGTTACTATGAGGATGTTACAAACGTGTGTGACACAAAGTTTGAAGCGAGTGGCTTCTGACCATTTAGAGAGGAGAGGATGAAAACATAGAACTAAGAAAAGTAGGTCAAGTAAGCTGTCATAACTAGCGTGATCATGCCAGTGAGTCTCTCTGAGACTTTGATTGCTTGTGTTTTGGTTGACTATCAAAATATGCTGGTGCAATTCACAATTTACATTTCTCAAACTTTGCAGGTTATCTTTTCGATGGCTGATGAGTATGTGCCAGAGTATGTTGACAAGAAATCTTTGGTTGAAAGGTACTTGCCGAATCATTTCTCGCCTCTCACCTTTGAAACGGCAATGCTTGTCCCTTTTGCCTCATTTGAGTAATTCAAAACCTAATATATAGGTTATTGACTTGAGGTAGCTAATATGAGAATAATTTTCAATTATTGCTGTTAAGAGGTAGATGATGAGGACTTTTACCATTCAAGTGGAATGGGATAACAGGGTACGTCCTCAATCAATGCAGATTGTGCAGATCCCTGGGTGGGGCAGAAAAGGTTGAAATAGAGCATGGTAATCACTCGCTCTCTAACAGAGTTTCTGAAGCTGTCCAGGCTATTGTTGACTTTGTCAAAAGGGAGGGTCCCAAGGGTTGGGATGATCCATGGACCTAGCACGGCCGCTTTTCTACTTCCTACAACGTTTTTGCTTTACTCTCCCGTTTTTTTCCTTTTTAAGTTTCCAGGCATGTTAAATTTTTTTAATTCTTTTTTGCCTTTCTTTTTCCTCATTATATTATCAATAGCTTCCATCTTGGTTTCCCTCATTCATTTATTTTCTCGTTGTTAAAACTGTAAAGCAGTGAACCTTTGATTGGCTGAAGGGGTTGCCTTACAATTTCAATCATCGAGCCTGATTTTGTAGTTGTGTGTTTTTAGAAAGAAATGCTCATATTGTCATGTTTAACTTTGTTTTGCTTCGACAGACCCAATTTGTGATGATCAGTTTATTCAGATACGAATTTTCCACGTTCGTGTGTATATAGAGAAATCAGGGACTGATAACATACTTGACTGTTTACTGGGTATTGAGATTGATTTTTAGGTCATCCATTTATTTGTCTTGTAAATCTTACTTTGATGCTATAGTAGCAGCTTGATATGGAGCAAAACTTCCTGATAATATAGGAACCTCTTGGCTAGTCTTCACGCACAATTAAGCAGCCACAAAGTTTCTGCATCCGGCTAAAATTGCCTGCCTATGTGCATTGATTGAAGAGTTTATTTGTATTGTTTGCGAAGGTTCATCTTTTTAGGTGATCACATGATCCTCCCACTTTGTACTACAGGCCATCCAAAATTATACTAGCGAAAACCTAAAGAGCGTTACAGCCTCACCAATTGTTGCTCTCTGCCTCTTGTCATCACAATGAAGTTCCTCTATATCGGTAAATTGTTTACCTTTCATTTTGTCTTAATAGGACATTGTTCTGAAAAGAAGTTATCTGTGGGGATATACGATATTGTTTCTGGGTATGTCCCTGCTGTTTACAATAGTACTTAGCAGACCAGCTAAGCCAGGGCCAAAACCTAACCTGGTAGAGGCAAGAAAATCTCCAATCCATGGTAAAATAGCTAGGAAAATCAAGCTCAGCAAGAAAAGTCAAAGGTTGGGTATTGTGAGTGAACGAATCACCTTTCAGGAATTTGGGAGACGAACCCATAAAGAGAAGCCAATACAATCGTAAGTGGTGGTTTCAACTCCAATCGAACATGTATAGGAGGCAACTGCTCCCTTTGCTATCTTGTCCGCAAAAGTGCAAAAAAAACCCTAGGAAAGCTATAAAAGCAAAGGCACATGAGAAAGGAAAAGGAGTGAAAGAATGTTACATCACTTGAGGCTTTTGGTGAAAATTCTTATCCCTGGCCTTCTTTTACCTTGCGAATCTGCTATCTTTTGGGGCCAAATTTCCCTGGGGAAGCTAACCATGCACGGCCCTCAAACAAAAACAAAAATAGTTAATCGCGCACATTCAAAGGTAAGATATTGAAAAGAGAGGGAAAGTTTAGTAGGGTCCCGATTGTACTTTTTGAAATAGACGCATTCGAGGCTTAATTTCATCACAGGCAATAGTGGGTCACTAAAGAATGGGACAGTTTCGGCTTTTCACAAACTTAATTATGATTTTACCGTCATCGGTAAGTAAAACGCATGGATTTTGTTGATCATTGAGATAAAAGGTTGGCTATGATACTCAATTGAAAATTAAAACCCGAAGTTTATGTGAATATAGGGTATAGCAGGATCTTGTGCATCGATCTTTTCCAGTTTACTTAAAATCTAACTATCATTTTCCAACAAACTCTCATAATCGAGTGCCCCACTCAATTATCAACAAAATTTATGTGTGTTTATTTTCCTTGAATATGGTCGAAATCATGCTTAATTATATAAATAAGAAATCAAAATCCGGCAATCAAATGTCGCATGCACTGAGTTTGTGACTTTTTTTGCACCTCCTCCAAAAGACTTACGGCTCATGTGACTGAAACAGAATAACTAGGATCCAAGCAATTGACTACTGAATATCTAGAATTTCTACTGTATTTATCCCGTGAGGAGAGCCTCGTGAAGCGAATCACTGCCTAAATAAATAAAAACATTTAATATGAGAGGGAAAAAAAAGGCTAGAAGCGGCCAAAAAGTGAAATCAAGAAGGGAATATTTGCAGTGGAAGTCAGCAATGTGTAGGGACCAAGGGACAAGTCAAGAATCTCGGCGGACTGGATTACTTTTATCATAGAAGGATAGGAGCCAAAAAACTGAAATCGCCATGATCTTGCATGATTTTCTTGCCCTATGTTTTGGTTTTATTGCATACATATAATATGGTTCATCTGATCTTCTTCCAAGGGGGGTGTTTTCAGTTGTGGTCCATTCAGATTTTTGTGGATATCATATGGTTAAAAATAGATAATATTTGTGTCCAGAGCTATTGAAAGACGGGCAATCCTTATCTGTTTATGAATGGTCTCTTGTGTGCAATGTTTACTATATATGCGATTTATTTACCCAACTAAATTTCCCAGGATTGTTTTCTGCAAGAAATAAGGCTTTGAGAAATATTCGTAGTTATCTTTGGCATATTCAATTACCAATAACAATATCCGGCAAAAAATAATTATCATTAAGAATTTGCATTCGATCTTTACCGGAGTAAGTATCCTTTTCTATTTTGTATATTCTATATTATAAAGAGAAAATTGAATTTTGTAATCACTTATTTGGCCTTTATATTTATACCTACATTGTAGAGTAGAAAGCCACAAGATAAGGACATAAGAATAATAAAAACATATAAAAAAAAAACTAAAAATTTCCTTCGGTTCAAAAGATAACCATAAATCTCCTGAATCATCTAGCTTGAACGTAGCGCGTGTCTCAACACTAATATGTTAATTATATATAGCTAAAGTCCAAGTGAAAGAATAATCGCTTATAAACTCATTACGTGGTACTTCACTTTACTTCTCTTATTACCTGTGGCCCATTATTAAATTGACCGGTACTCCTAAAACTTCTATAATCTAATCGAGTTCAAAATTTAAATTTCCAAAAATGGATAAGGAGAGAATATCCTCAAATAATCTTTGTCAAAAAATAGTTTCTTGGATGAAATAATTCTTATATAGTTTATTTTATTTTGCTTTATCTATTGCCTAAGAATAAAATAAATGATTTTCTTTTATTTAACTCGGCACAACTTATGTAATGACGAATGAAGTTAAGTAATACAGTTTCCATAATTATCAATTTAACTAATGATATAGTTTATCGCACTACATGAAAAAATTTCCATTGACTTTAAGTCCAATATGATCGAACACACACACACACACACACATATATATATATATATATGAATAAAAAATTGTACCCTTGAAAAGTATTATAAAAGTAACAATCTTAAGGGGCTCTTGTCCCGAAAATTTGAAATACACAGACGAATAAAAATATAAAAATGTTGAAATTTTTATACCCACCAATCTGGATGATCCCCAAGCAGAAGACCATGTGACTCTGATGGGAAACCCCTGAATGCGCAGTTAATTGCAATTGCAGGCTGCATGACTGCCCGAGATATTCCCTTCAAGAATATCAACCACAAGAGGACAAAAGATTGGTAGAAATCACATAAAATAAATAAATCAAAAGCCCGATTTCAGAAACCCTGGACACTTGCATCGTTATCGTTAATTTGTCGCGCTAAGATATCAAAGCCCAACAACATTTGCTTCTTCTAGGTTTTATTTTTATTTGTCCTAAGTTCATCGAAAAAAGTAAGTGTTTGATAACTTCCTCAAACCTTGTTAGGCGCCTAATCGATCCATTCATAAGGAATGTGAGCAGAAAGTACGAACAGTTGGACCTTGGAAGAGGTTATATAACTAGGATTTATCCACCTTCCGCATGACTTTTACATGATCTAGTTTTTTATTGGTGTCAAGAACAAAAGTAACTTTAAAAGTGTGTGGTTATTCAATCACGATTTGGCTGAATCTATCACGTTAGCAGTAGTATATATGAGAGAAGAGCAAGGGGAAATTTACATTCACAAGGACAATGAGTTCGTCATGCACTTACCTCAACTCATGCTCTATATGTAGTTTAGGAACCGCTTAATCGAGAGAAATTGTAAGTCAGGAGTACCTCAAATTTGGATGAATCGATAAAATCTAAGTCAGGTTGCTCTCGATGAGTGTTACCCGATTATATCTCTCAATCGTATCTTTGATAATATGACCTTGGGTTAAGTCTAATCAAATTTTGATTTCTTTGAAAATATGTAAGTCAAAATTGAAGTTTCTACTTATGGCCGGAAGGACTACATTGGAATATTGTGCAACAATTTAGGATTAAATTGATAAAATTAAAAAGTTTAAGATCGACATTAATAGGTTTAGAATTTTTTTTTTTAATATAACTTTTCAAATAATAATTACAACAATTTAGGATTAAATTGATAAAATTAAAAGGCTTACAAGTATTGAAAGCTCAAAGGAAATCAAGCTATAAGAGCTCACAAGAAAATTCTTGGCAATATACCCCAATTTGCTTGAAGACTTCTGTTGGTTTACTGTCTTAAGAGACAACCCTTGTCTCTAATTAAGAGGATGTTGTTACGTTTCCAAATAATTTGTTGTTACGTTCTGTCCAAATAAGCATAATGCAAATGAAAACCGAACTAATATGGAAGGATTGACCGAAGAGATCCGAGATACCCAAATCAATTAATATAGCGGTCTAATCCACTCTAGTTTTGAGAGTTTTAACTACCAATTCTCTCACGAACCATCGAGCCACTTGTATACTTCCCTTCTTCTAACACCGACATTGTATGCTATAATTACTCCGTTAACAAAATCGCCCACCTTAAAATGCCTCACACCGTAAGCAGTGAGGTTAGGTTTATGTGGTTTGGCGCCTGCATGCACAGTGCACGTACAACCAAAGTTTTGGTTACCAAACGCATCGCACCCATCAACCTCATCCCTATGCAGCCTCCTATGTGGGATTCCCTCTCTCCCGCTCGCCCGGTCAAATATTGGCACGATTTCCCTCCTCTCGGTTTCACATTTTGTGGACCCAACAAATTCACCAATCCTAGCTTCACCTTCAATTGTAGTAAACAAAAAAATATTGTTTCACATTCACTTACATATAAATATATTCATATAATCGATACATTGGGAATTGTGTCTAAGAACTTTAGATGATAATCGTACCAAGAGTTCTTCACGGGTAAAGCTCGCGTGTCTGGCAAGGCTCGACCTCGCCTTCAGTCAAGATCTCACTTGCCTCGACTCATGAAAAGTCATTAAGTAATATCATCGTGTGCACATATACGAAGATTCCGTTTGTTTCGCGAAAACAAAACGATTTGAAAAACGTTTTTCTAACAATGATCGATTATATCACTTAAATTAACTAGTTAATGAACTTTTTTTTATTAACAATAACAATTTGTATCTAAACATTTTTATGGACGGATGAAAATAATTTTCGTTTGTTCATCTCATAAATAATACAAGCGATCACTTTTTAAAAAATATTTTTAAATTATTTATTTTTCACGAAACAAACGGGACCCAAATGTCAACCGTCAGATATCGTGTTGTTTCGATGGGATGAATTTGAGCTAAAAGGAAGCCTAGTCAAAGGAAAGGTTCGAAGGCTCATATTGCAAGTTCGAGGGAGAGTTCCATACGCTCAACCTCCCCTCTAAATCAAAGCCCCGGCACTAGGGTAAGGCCGACGGCGACCTGAGTCGGCGCCCCCGACCAGATCGGGCCGGGGCAAGAGATGGCCCTGCTAGAATGACATGTTGGCATTATGATCGATTGCAGGAAACATGAAGGGGTATGGAAGAGAGAACGGGAGAGAGATGGGTGCACTTTTTTACCCTAACTCCTCCAAAAACATCTTATTCTGTTCGCAGCATATAAACATATATGAACAAACAAAAGCAAGCCCCTAAGCCTTCAAGTCCCCAAAGTTCACTAGAACTTCATCATAATTAAATCAGCTTCTGCCATTTTATGACAATGATCCCACTGACAAGCAAGCTTCAGTTAGCTTCTTCTGGTCATGGTCAAGATAAGAACCATTTCCATTGTGCACAATCCTTCATTCTTCCCACTCTCAAGCGAAGGTCCACCACCATCAACCGCAGAACCGCCCGCCATGGGTGGCGGTGCTCCTCTTTCGGGAGCTCCATCACATCACATTGCAGCTTGATGGATTCTCATCACTGAAGAAGTGGGTGTACTGATCCCCCGGTGGGGGTGGGTATGGATATGGGTACGGATAAGGGTAAGGCGGCATGTAGTTGACTGCCGGAGGTGGCCGGGCATACATCATGGGTTGGAACCGCTCGTTGCCCATCGACCGTTGTTGATTCATTAAGGCGGCTAAGTATTGTTGTTGCTGCTGCTGCTGCTGTTGCTGCTGCTGGAGATACGGGTTGCCCGGGATGACTGCCTGTCCGCCAGCACCTTGGAAGTAAGAGCCGCCACCGGCTCCGCCAGTGGGCAGGCCCTGAACGGCCGGGATGCCGCCCATTTGACCCATGGATAAATTGCCCATTTGGCCAATCGGGATATTCATTCCGCCCATTTGCCCTAAATTTCCATTTCCCATGGCCACGCCTTTTGGTCCCCCCATGTGGAAATTACCATTGTTCATAGGGTTCAACCCTTCGTTCTTTCCGCCACTGCCGCCGCCGCCGCCGCCCCCCCCTCCGCCCTTTTTGCCATTACTGTTGTTGACATTATGACCACCATTTTGACCACTCTTGTTATTAGACCCACCACCACCACCACCATTATTACCAGTTTTGGCATCTTGAGGCAATCCTCCACCTCCATTTTTCCCACCACCTCCACCAGCTTGATTTTGATTTCCCCACCACCACCTTTTCCTTTCTTACCGCCATTTCCACCACCACTCACCTGAGCAGGCAACGCCACACCTCCACCTCCGCCGCCGCTGCCTCCCCCACCGCCTTTCTTCCCTCCATTTCCACCAGCATTCCCTCCCGTCTGCGCACTCATCATCTGTGGATGATTACCATTCATCATCCCATTGAACATGAAATTTTGACCCAGGAGCCCCTGCCCACTCCCCATCATGGGCTTCATTCTACTGAGATGCTGGTGTGCATCATCCAGAGCATCGTCAAACTCGTCATCATAGTCCTCATCATCGTCATCATACTCATCAAAATCATCGTCACACAAATCCTCCTCAGGCAAATTGAACTTCACTGTCTTCTGGCTCTGGCCCTGGCTCTGGTCCTTGAAAGGCAACTTCAGGTCCTTGAACTGAGGCAGCTGCAGATCTTGAAACCCTTTGATCTGTTGGAGTTGCTGGAGCTGTTGCAAGTTTGGAAATTGTTGATGTTGACCTCCCTTTGGCTGGTTGTTGTTGTTGTTCCCACCCTTTTGGGCCTTGTTGTTGCCACCCACTTTGCCATTGTCGATTTGCATGTTCTTGAGCTGGTTGTTGAGATGGCTCTGGTTGTTGTTCTTGTTATTGTTGTTGGGCTTTTGAGCACCCCAAATCTCTGCATGTTTTCCTGATTTTGCCAGCTTCTTGATGAGCAAAGCTGGGTCTACATTCCCTGCAACCGTCACTTTACCCTGCTCTGAGTCTATGGTGGTTTTGAACACACCTGCAACATTTAAAAGAACAAAAAAAATGTGGTTAACGTTAAAAAAAAACAAGGATCATGAAGCTAGACAGGCTTAATAATTAATTAAATTTGTTCAAAGAGAGGAAAAAGAATTAAGAGATCCACAAAGAAGAAAGGAGACCTCCTATAGTCAATTACAACAAGCAAATTAGAAAATTGACCCTAAAAACTTCATGTAAAAACAAAAAGTGCTAAAATGAAAAGAAACTAATGACAAGACAAGGAGCAGTACCGTCAATCTTCTGCAAGATTTTCTTGATCTTCTGCTTACATCCATCACAGTGTATGTTCACTTTCAGCACGCAGGTCTGCAGGAAAAGAAAAATAAACAAAAAGCAAATGAGCCACCAGTGAAATAACACGGAAGCTGAAAAGAACTCACCAGGACAAATGGGCACACCATGAAAGGAAGCAATAAGAAACAAATTGCAAAGAAAAATGGGGGAAAAACCAAAAAAGAAGAAGAAAGAAAGCAAAGACAGTGTACAGCAGGTGAAACGAAATGCAGAGGAGCAAAATACTCGGAGAGCTCTCAAATGAACTACATTTTTGTACAGAGAAATGGTGGAGGAGGGGTAGGAAGATGAGGCACCTGGATCTTCAAAATCTCTTCTTTACTCATGACTGGACACAACAATGTAGGGTGGAGAGGAATGTTGCTCCACAGATCCGAGCAACAGGAGGAGCTCAACGAGAGAAAAACCCCTGCTCTTTCCTTCCGGGCTCTCACAAGAAGCAAAGGCAAATGCGTCTGCGCGAATGACAGACAGAGAGAGAGAGGAAGGAAGGAATGGCTCTGTAGCTCGTTCGAGCAAAGAGCTTTGGAATCCAAGAAAGGCTCAGCCTCAGAGAGAGAGAGAGAGAGAGAGCAGTGAAGTGTGAAGTTCAAGCTTCGGTCACTCAACAGTGGAGCTGCTTTGGGGCGCGGTTAACGGGTAAAATTTGTACCAGCCACGAGCGTCTAAGCCGTAGCCATGTGGCCATTGGGGCTCGTGGCTTTGGCTTGCGGGGGCGTGTCGGTGTTAGCTTGGCTTCGAGCGACTCCTTCTGAAGTTTTTCTTTGTCCTCTTCCCGGATCGGAACTAGAGCGCATCAGTAGACAGAACCACCAAATTTTTGTGTACACAAGATCGATGTTTGACCGGGCGTTTAAGCCAACATGTCTGTAAGGTAAGCAGTAGTCAAGTGTGCGTTCATTTGGAGCTTAACCTCTTTCGTTTCATAAACGAATTATGACCCGTTTACGACAGACAAAACACGGTCAACAAGTCTCGATAAGATATGATTAGATATAGGTAATGACATGTTTTATATATTTTTAATGTCGAACATGTTAAGCGTGCCGTGCCGTCTTACTTGCTTAATGGATGGGTTGTGTTTGAGTTCCAAAAAGACGGACACGATCAATAAAAGCACCATGTTTAGATTAGGTCTTGATTTGCCCGGTGCGATTATAACATGAGGACACGAATCGCTAGCCTTAAGTGTAGAACCCTATGTTACCTAGTATGGAAGCACAAATGGTTGATGTGGAGGCTAATTATCGGTGGGATTAAAGAAGATGGAAAGTCGAGTCAAATGTGACACATGAGAGCTGTAAGAAAGTATAGAAAGATCGTTCAATATATAACTATAAGATATTTATTTTGGATGTACGACATATTTTTCGTTGAAAGTTACTCCTACGATCAATTATTGCATAAAAATAGAGAAGTCGAAATATATGGGAGAGAATAATTTTAGTTCAATAGTTAACCATATGCTATCCCGAATATTGCCTTGACCCGCATTATGGATGAATTATTCATTCGGCATATCCTATGTTTGATAAGATCCACGATATTTTAATGTCGAATTATCTTCACAGGCGATGTTATCTTCATGATACGATGAACAGATAATCGGAGCAAGAAAAAAGACACGATACTCAAGGAAGACATATGATCAATGTATATAAATACGAAATAGCTACATCTTGGTAATAAGATAACTAAATATCATGTTTGACAAAAATGGCACCCCTATATTGACAAGAAGCGAAACAAATTAGGAATCTATTTTTACAAATTGAAATGGTGGGTTACGGCGTGGATGCGATTTCTCCTAACAGAATAATCACCTAATCAGTCGAGCAAATCGGTCAAGATGGAAAATTACCTCAAATCGGGTTTAACTACAACTTTGTCATTACAAATTCATTATTTCGCAGCATATTTCTTTTTATGTACACTTACCGTAAAATTCAAGACAAAATCGACAATTCGTGCATGATGAATATTCTTCTTAATGAATCGCATCTCGTGCGTTCATTACTCAACGACACTCTATGATCTCAAATGTCTTTGTAGAATCGAATCGTGACAATCCTACGAAGTACACAATTCAACTCAAACGCGGCCTCAAAAGGTAAATTTGGGCTATTGAGGGTGCGTTTGGTAATCATTCTGTTCTCGAAAATAATTTCTACTTAGAAATGATTCTTTTTTATTCTGTACCCGAAAACAATTTCTGAGAATTTGAAGACGCTTGGTAACTGTTCAAAATTTCTATTCCTGAAATATTAAAAAAACATAAATGCATTTGGTAACTACACAAAATTTCTATTCTAATTTTTTTTCAAGTGTTTTTTTAAACTTGGTATTTAATTCAGATGAAGCACTCACCAATTTATTTTTTTCTTGTAAGTGAAGGAAACATGGTGAACATGGTGATATGTATATACTTGGTATATACATGGTGATATGTATAAGCATGGTATATACTTGGTATAAACTCTTCCTTCTATCACTTCTATTAGTGTTCTATCTCAATTTGAAATACATACTGTGTTTTTCAAGTGCTTTTATATTGGTCGTAACTCTTTCTCTTATTGCAATATTGCATTGCACCTGCATGAATTGTCAGTGAAGAATTTTTTGCGACAAGTAATGATAATTATTTGACCATGCAAGAAAAGGTTCGTTTTTCAGTAGTTTGCCCAGTAGGGTAGTCATTGCACACAGTTTGTCAAATGTCTTCTTTGGAAAGTTGGACGTAAACATTGATTCTTACATAAACATGCGCAGCATTTTAAAAATTCAAGTGCACACCAGATATGCCATGAACAGAGGAAGCTCAATAAGTAAATTTGGAGTACCAAATGAACTACTCTCATCTAATGGTGATATGTATAAACATGGTGATATATATATACAAGAAATGCCACTGAAATTCATCACTTAGTGCTTAAATGTACAACCTAAAGGTCGTAGTTAAACAAGTTAGCAAACAAGAGAGGCACTCAAAAACTCAAGACACATAATGATCCTCTACCATTGTCATCTAGTATTTAAAATAATATTACAAAAGTCGGAAACACAATATCATGGAATCTCGGGCATATTGTAATCCCTTGCCATTTTATTTGTAATATTTTTCCTAAGCATGTTTATCTCAGCTGCTTGCTCATGTGATGTATCATCTGCAATCTCCACTTCTCTAGCTCCAAACGGGTACTCCTAATCTCCATAAAGGAAAAAGTTTTTATCCATCTTGTCCTAGTCATGAATGTAATTATGGATAGCACAACATGCAATTATAATAAGTGCTTGCTTTTTAATTGTAAATGAAGACATGTGTCTCAAAATGATGAAGCGATTCTTTAATGCCCCAAATGACCTCTCAATGACATTCCTCGGTGAAGAGTGCCTATGGTTAAACAATTCTCTTGCTGTTCTCGGCCGTCTCCCACACCCCTATAATTGTTCAAATGATATCGTTCACCTTTAAAAGGAGTTAAAAATCTTGGGAGTTTTGCATAACCAGAATCTACCACGTATTATTTGCCTATAACATGGTATATATAAATTTGTTATGATATACAACCATAATACAATCATAAAGAAAGTTTCTTCTTATAGACAAAACAAATACCTAATGGTGGTCGAGGAAATTGCGGTCGAGGAGTCTCGAGTGGCTGCCGAAAGCACCCAACAATCGTTGGCTGATCCTTCCCACCCAGAATACACGAAAATAAACTTCATATCAAATGAACAAATACATAGCACATTCTAAGTGGTATTCCCTTTCGTGCCTCTAAATAGGACTTGCTGAGACACATGGATGGAAGCATTGATATGGGTGCCATCAATAGCACCTACGCAACCCTGTGCATTTATGAAAATCTAATGTTATACAAGATTATCAACTACATGTATTTGATAGTGTAAACTCTAAAAATAAAAATCATACCTTGAAGTATCGTTTATAATTAGGATTCATGAGAATTTCCTGTGGGACAACATCAAAGGACGATGATTTGATAACCTCTTTTGAGAGTTTGAGAATTGCTTTCAATACTATATTAAAATACTTGCTAATTATTTCTCCTAAACGTTGCAATCTCTCCAATAAATCTCTATTGGAGTTATTGTGACAAACCATAAATAAGAAGATCATAACCTGTTCATCTATTCTAACATACCGATTATCTTTCAACCAACCTTTTGCCCTCATTAATTCACTTAGGTTCATAAAAACATGTCTCTCGATCCTGAAGGCTTCATATATTCTATCTAAATGTCCATAAACAATCTTCCTTTTCCATTCGTATCTTGATAGCTTGCTATCCCTAATAGGTTCTTTCGTATGCATGGGCATGTCCTCCACAACGATGCACAACCATACTATCAATATGTGAAGATCATCATCATTTAAGAATTGTTCATTTGGATCTACCTGCCAATTAGACACACTATTTGATCTCCCTTCCATAGTACCTATATCATCACACAAATACAAGAACATCAATATAGATATCTATAAAAAAAAATCCAATAACAATCGATAACATAAGTCATAGAGTGAAAGCAAACCAAATATATAAATAATACCCAAGCAGTTTGTCGTACCTATGGCTCCATAAAAGTACAAGAGTCTCGAGATCAATATCTCTAAAAACCAAATATCAATTACTAACATAAGTCATACAATCAAATGAAACCCCACGCAAGCCACAGTACATTTCCCAACATCTACTAAAGAGATTGAAGAAGTGCATTTTTCTATTCAACTGTGGTTTTGATGAAAGCCCCTCTCCATATGGCACTAACACATGCTCGTTTCACTGCTTTGCTGTAAAGATTTGGTCCCAACTCAAGCATACTAAGTAGGCCATCAATGACAGCAAATATGGAGAAGGGGTCCACAGGTGGTGGTGTGACCTGTGAGGTGGCAAAGCCACTCATAGATTGACTTGCATTAGGTTTGATTAGCTCTTGTATAGCTTTGCAAGTGTCAACAACGCAAAATGAGGTACTCTTTCTTCTCCTCTTAGCATTTGGAGTCCTATCTAATTTGTGCTTGTCATGAACTGGAGATGTAGTATTATTGAATGTAAAGATTGTCTCATCAATATAGTGATCACTTAAGTCCTCTGGATCATGGTCTGCATCACCACCATTGTCACCTTCCTTTGACATCATCAAATCTTCGGCATTTCCTGTGGCATGATCCCCAGAAGCATATGTACCACCAAATACAATACATAGCTCAGGCTACTGAGGAAATCCGTCTTTCTTGAATTTTGTCCACTCACTATTTTCCTTTAATTTTTACAATAATGACATATGTCAACCACATAATCAAACTTTTTAAAACTTACATCTACAATGACATCAAAATAATCAAAAGTTAAAGGATACATTGATGTGAGATTCCCAAATACTAGAATTGTAGACAACTACTTTGTTTTATTCACATTATCCCAGTCAAATCCGGATTGCAAAAGAAACTTCTTAAAACCACCATACTGTTTTCTCAGTTTGTTCACCTTGAACTTCAACTGAAGTAGGGTATATTAGTATCATGTTTGTTTAATGAATTCAGTCTGTATTTTATTCCACCCAGCTTTATTGTAAGTACAAGATGTGCAATTTCCCTTTTTGACCTCCTCAACCAACAAACTTACAAACAGGTTGGTTAAAGGCTCGGTCCACTTTGCATTGAATATCTCTTTCTCAGATGCCATGTAACCTTGATAGGTTGAGAATCATATGAATTATGCATTAAATCAATAACATAGTCATGTAGAAGATACCAGCAATACGCACAACCATTCTCAAGAGAAGCAGCAGCATAAGAAAATTTGGAAAATACAATCTCAAGCTACAATTCGAGCTAAATAAAGAAACATATGTTCTGGCAAAGCTAAAGGCACAAAGAAGGGAAAAAGAAAAATGGCATAGGGATTCATCATAGTCAAAACTAAAATCAGAATCTCTAAAACCAAAATTGTAATGTCTAGAATACAACCCAGAAGAAAGAGTTTGGGATAAGAAGAATGAAGAAACTTTGGGCACGCATAAGAGGAAAACTATTGTGGGAGAGCAATGATCTCTGAGTCTACTTCGGTCTTCCAAGAGGTGGAAATGAATCCATTTAGATGGGTGAGAACAAAAATATAAGAAACCAGACATCCCATGCCTAATCGTGAAAGATTCTCAATCCATGGATTCAACCCAAAATCTACCTACCTGAAAATTTCTCAGCCCTAACTAACAAAGAAGACGAATCGGACATGAAAAATACAAATTACACTTTAATCAGCTAATCCCATTCACTTTTGTCACAAAAAGAAGAGGTTAATCTTGTTTGCTCCCTGTATTGGAAAGAGTGTTAGTTGACAGTTATCTCTTCCATGCTACCGAAATGAAAATCGATCTGGAGTAGCTAAAACTAGAATCTCTAAAACGAAAATCCAACTAGTGGACTAGCTAAGAAAGCCTCAACAACTACACCAATCAACTAGCACAACAACTCCATAGTCCAAACAGGCTCGAAACTCTCCACAAGGCTCTTAGCTATCAAAACGATACAAATGATAACCAAAAATGCACATGATCAGCTGCCACTCCTGGAGAGTGGTCCGTGAATGTACCTGAGACGAACCACGAAGTGGAGGCGGTGAGGCAATGCGGTGATTACACGGAGGGGAGTTGATGAGGGTCGAGCCAAAAGAGACGGAGGGCCAAAATCGATGCGATGGATTGGCAAATCAACTTGTACGCACACACTATAAGTTACGGCTAGCTAGGCCAAAAAGATCGCCACGCTCACTTGAGCGAGAGCGAGCCCAGATGGGTGAGGGCAACGCTCACTTGAGCCTCACCATTGCCCAGATCGATGAGCGTGGCGGCGCTCGCTCAAGCAAGAGCAAGCCTAGATGGGCGAGGGTGGCTCTCGCTCGAGCCTCGTCGTCGCCCATATCAGTGAGGGTGGCCCTCGCTCGAGTGAGCCCTTGCCCAGATCGACGATGGCTGCCTTCGCTCAATAGTGGCGACGACATCCCTCCATAGTTGCAAGTCATAAGCAAGAACTCACCTTGAACAAGAAGCTTCGTTGATGAAGGAGTAGCCGTCATCATGAAGGAAGATGCCGGTGAAGGAGCAGCCATCGTCATGAAGGAAGACGCCGATGAAGGAGCACCCATCGTCATGAGAAGAAAGCACCAGTGAAGGAGCAGCAAAACAACCTCTGGGCATGTGTGAACTGCACGAGCATAATGAGCTATTGTTGGTTTTGATTCTTTTTCTCGTTCCCGAATCAAGAAGCAAATTTTTTTTTTTGCTTCTTGATTCTATTCCAAAGCTGATTCTGAGAATAAATTTGTGCAAATTACAAAAAATGTACCAAACAGATTTTTGTTTCAAAATTGATTTTGAAAATAAAAAAAATAGAATCACTTAGGCTGCAAATGGCAACCATTCTATTTTTCTGTTCCTAGAGTGAGTTTCTGAGCAAAAAAATGCGTTTGATAACGACACAAAATTTCTATTCCAGAAACAGAAATTTGTTTGATAACGGCACAAAATTTCTTCCTCTTAGGTGACCGGAGAGTGGATGGCGGGCAGCAGACGGTAGGATGTGGACGGTGGCAGAGAATGGTGGTGTGACAGAGGCGAGGCGGCGTGACGATGTCGACCAATGCGAGGGATGGCGGCTAGAGGGGGCCGGCGATGGGAGGAGGACAACGCGGAGGAGGGCTGGGTGGCAGTGGAGACGGTGAGTCGATGGACGATGCATTTGGCCCACAACGGGCGGGAGACGAGGCAAAGGACGAGGAGGGCGTCGAGGCGTGAGTGGTGACAAGTGGTGGCACCCACCCGATGGTCGATGGAGGTGGGTGGCGGCCAGGCTGCGGTGCAACAACTAAGGAGGGAGGTCACCATGTGGAGATGGTGGCTGGTGGTGGGAGGTGGGTGGTAACGGGAGGAGGTAGCCGCCAAGGTGGGGAGACGGGCTTGGTGGCAAGAGGAGGGCAGCAGGAGGTGGGAGCTGTGTCTTGTGACGCAGGGTAGTCGGAAGGCGAGAGGCCGAGAAAGGGAGGTCAAGGGCAAGAGATGGTATGAGACCGCTACGTATGGAGACCATTGCCTGGATGGCGCTTAGTGGTGGGAGGCGTAGTGGCGGCGTGGTATGCCCGGCAAGTAGGCAGGTGGTTGTGACTGGCAATTAGGCAGGAATGGGCGGCGGGTGAGGGATCGGCTAGTAGCGAGGACGAGTGATAAGAAAAATTTTAACTTCTCATTTCTATTTCAGAAATAGAAAATCAAAAAATTTTAACCTCTGATTTCTATTTCAAACCTATTTCTATAATAAAAATTTGTTCCAGAAATAGAAAATGGAATTGCGTTACTATACGAATTTCTGTTCTAAAATTCTGAAATAGAAAAACAAAATAATTATCATTCGCAATCTTACTATTTGGCTATTTACCAAACACAGTCTGAATAACACAAGTTTGCTTTGCTCCGTAGCGTGATTACAAACTAAATTGCCTTGGATTCACCAAGTGGGATTTGATTGTGGTCAATAAATATGGTCATGGCGAGTAAGGAAGGGACTCGGATACGGGTGTGATATGAGGGATTTTATTACTCATGACCAACCGCAGATTGGGGGTGGAGTCTGTCAGATTCTGAATCCAAAAGTAGTCGTGCATTTAATTGCGTTATTTATTGAGCTAGATTGGCCTAGTAATAGGAAGAAAGAAAGATAAATGGACTGCGATAATCAAATGTACAATTTCTATGTAGAAAAAAATAACGTGGTTCGTGGGTATGCTACTGTATCTTAGAAATTTCCCGTGAAGGAGTAAGTAGACCAGTCACCAGCTCATTTACTAAATTTCTATATTGAGCTTATATGACAGAGTATTGATGGATTTTTAAATAAGTGAATCATGCTAAAAGCTTGATAGAAGCCTACCTCATATTGAAAAGTCGACAGTTTGGTGCTTTTGTTTTGGGCATTTTTAAAAGTTTTTGCTAATATTATATTATGAATATGTGTATCGGAATTTTTAAAATTTGATATGAAAATGTAATTGAATCCTAAAATTTTTAATAAGTACAATCAAGTCTAAAAATTTATCAAATCGGTACAATCAAAATTTTCATTTAACTTAGACTAATTTAGCTAACTGAAAATGCTGATATAGCTTTTTTTATTATTATTTTCTCTTTCTTATGTGATGTTAATGTTAACTAAAGCATCAAATTCACTACTAAAATGACGTTGTCTTGGTTCAAATCATAATTTTTTTACACCAAATCTTAGTTAAATTAGATTAAGAAAAGAAAGAAGGTTTGATACAAGGAATGCAAACTAAAAAAATGAAAGTATAGAAAAACTAGGGCCTATGGACCCTTACCTAGTGAGGTTGGATCTCACTAGAAAGGGTTGGTGAGGGGATGCCGAGGCCTCAGCATGAATGGTGACCCTTATCAGCCACAGGCTAGCGCTTGTATGCCCTCACTTGGAGTTGGGAGAGGGCTATGTGAGGGTCAAGGCTAGTCATCACTGATGCCCTAACGACTAAGGTTGTACATTGGTCCCAATCCAACCCGAGAATCAAATTAAACTGGCATGTTGTGGCTAATTCCCAAAGGGATTGGTTTAATTATCGGCAAATAATAAGTTTGGTTCTCAGTTCCACATAAGGACCACTTTGATCGGACCCACGAATCAACCAAGATTTCTTAATTTTTTTTAGCCTAAAGCAAACCCTAATTAGTATATTATTTTTTATTTTAATTTTGAAAACTCCCACCTATAGAGAATAGACAAAAAAAAAAAAAAAAATCACTATTTTCTAGGATCGACATTGAAATTGGACTGGATCAATTGGTCTAGTTCTAGGACTGGGTGGGCCAATTCTTGGCTCCTCAAACTGGGAACAGACCTTACTTGGTCCGATTCCAAGTTTCCTGTTGGGAACCGACTCACTTTAAAACCGATTACCCCTACTAACGACCCTTGCCAGCCCTTTTTGGTGATGATTGCCACCCCACTAAGGGAGAACCTACAGGCCCTCACCTACGATTTTTTGTTTTTTCTATTTTTCCCTTTCTTAATTTGTATTTTTTAATAAAAAGAAGCTTTTAGCCTCTTTTATTTTTTAATCTAATTTAACTAAGATTTGGGGTAAACAGATTAAGATTTGTATCAAAACGACGTCGTTTTAGTGTTTTAGTTAACGTCAACACTACGTATTAGAGAGAAAATAATAATAAAAGGCTATGTCAGCATTTTCCATTTGTCAAACCGGAAAAAATTAACAAAAATGCTTGATTGTACCAATTTGACAAAGATTTAGAACTTAATTGTACTCTTTAAAAGTTTAACAACTCAATTGTATGTTTTTTTTCTTGTTTTAGAATTTCTAATGAACTTATCTAATTATATTCAAAACAATAGTTGATACTTTTTTAAAAAAGGATTAATACCATAAAAACCCCAAATTGATACACTTGTGATGATTTTACTTCAAACTAATTTTTTAACCACAAAAAACGCAAAAATGGTACATTTTTGAAAAATTTACTCTAAACTAATATTTTGACTAAAAATTCTAAACAAGTACGTTTGTAACAAATTTACCCTCCGTTAATTTTCATTAAATTGAATTAATATAAAAAAATCACAAACTGTTACACCCACGACAAACAGAGGATAAAACATAAAACTGGCATATCAATCAACTGTCATGTGTCATTTAACAAAGTAATTTGACAATAAAATTTAACGGAAACAAATTGAGATAAATTTGTCACAAGATATATCAGTTTAGGATTTTTCGTGATATTAACCCTTTTAAAAAAGGGAAAATACCACAAAAAACTCCAAACTATGCCACTTATGATAAATTTACCCTGAACTTTTTTTTGTGACATGAAAAACCCCAAACTATACCACTTATGACACATTTACCTCACAATACTTTGACTCATGGGTGTTTTCCTCATTTTCCTTTTTTTTTCTTTTCTTCTCCGACGAGGGCAGCCCAAGCCGGCGTTGGGCGAGGGAAGCCTCCCCTAACGCTGGCGAGGGTCTCCCTCACCAGATTCGGCATCGGGTGAGGGCCCTCGCCGGATCTGGAGAGCGCGACCCTTGCCGGCGTCGGGCGAGGGTCGCGCTCGCTTGGGCGGGCGAGGGCAACCTTGCCCAACGTCGGCGAGGGCGACCCTTGCCGGTGAAGAAAAGAAAAAAAAGGAAAAAAAATAGAAAAAGGAAAAAGACAAAAATGCCCATTGGCCAAAGTATTGCGGAGTAAATGTGTCACAAGTGGTTTAGTTTGAGATTTTTCATGTCACAAAAAAAATTCGGTAAATTTATCACAAGTGATATAGTTTGAGATTTTTCATATCATAAAAAAAATTCAGGATAAATTTATCACAAGTGACATAATTTAAAATTTTTGGTAGTATTTTCTCTTTAAAAAAATGTTACTAAATAATCTCCCCGTATGGATGACGGTCCATGGGAGGTGTTGCTCTTTTTTTTCCGGTGTGTATTATGATGGTACAAGCAACTTTTGCTTGAATCGTACGTTTCACATGGGTTTTGATGACAGTTCTCGTTTGCATGAATGGTCAGTTCTTCGTCTGCGACCACATTAGCTTATTCCTAGGCTCACTCGTTTGAAAACGTATGAATTCTCGAATGGGCCAACCGATGGTTCGAGGTTTTTGTTAGTGTTTTAGTGATTTGAAATTGTGATTTTCTCGAATATTAGTTTTAATTTATGGAATATACTATGAACAATTTCATTTACTCGTTGCAGAGCCATGTTGTGATTTTCGAAAGTCAAGTGAAATTATACATTTTTTTTTATAAATTGAGAGAATCGGATTCTTAATTATCAACGGGTTTTCTTTTCGTGGCGTACAAACTTCTTTTGCTCACAACTTCACACAATTTTGGGATTAATTTTTAAAAAAAAAAGTATCAACTTTATTTTGTGTGATAATTATGGTCTGAACTTTTTTTTGTCTCAATAAAAAATATCAATTTTTACTTGAGTTCCAAATTTGATCCTCGTGGTGTGAAATTTTCAAGTTGTATATGTCAGATTTGGGATTTTAGTGAAAATTGATGATTTTTTATAAGACAAAAAACAGTTCGAGTCAAAATTATCTCTTAAGGTAAAGTTGGTGTTTTTTTTAAAAAAAATTGGGCCCACAATTTTGATGGATTTTTGTGGGAAAAAATGAGAAGGAATTTGGTAAAATGAAAGCAAAAGAAAAGGAGGGAATAACTCAAATCATGAGGGGTGGGCACTTTTTCTCTCTTTCTTACTTTTTCTGGGCCCTTTTCTTGTTTTTTTGACTCGTGAAGTTTCGAGTGGGCCCTGTCCCTGCGCTGCTTGATTGGATTTAAAAGATTCGTTTTTCCTGTCCCCCCACACATACAATTTGTTTTCTAGCCTCGTGAATGTGGGGCACTTCCAATTAGGCATGTAACCCAACCTAAATTATTTGATGTAAATGGGATATACCAAATCTAAGTTCTTCTTTCCCGTTTATTTTAGCGGTCGGGCGGTTTCTGAACCAACTCTTCATGCACCCTCGACTAATTTGCCTGCTCATGCGATCTTAAACACGTATTAACCCATATCGGTCGGATGCATTCGAGATTTTGCTTGTTAAGTGCTTCAAAAAAGACTCAAAACTAAAGATCAAAATGGACGGAACAAATTGCATTCCTACCTAAGTCAACATCTTATTGCTAGATCTTTCTTTCAAGTTAAATCATTACATTTATTTTTTAATTTCTAGCAATAAGTTTACAAGGACAATGTGATGCAAATGATACTGGATTGGGATCCACTTTATTTAAGGAAAGAATTTCCATCTTCAATTTGCTTTTCTGAGTAGAGAGGATGATGATGCATCTACTTTTATGATATTTAATGATCCTGATTTGCTATTTTCTTTTCGTTTTCTCTTCTTTTTCGATTCCACTTCGATGTTCACAGCTCTCCTTTAAAGTGGCAGCCCATCGTCATGGTTACCAATCTCTACCTCAATCACGCAACACTGTCACCTGCCTAGGGTGCGTTTGGGAGAGGTTTTGAGAAATGCAAAGTCATTTTCTCAAAGATCTTTGACTTTAAGATACAGTTACTCAAAGTAATTAGGTGACTTTTGGTGAATCTTTTTGCAAAGTAACTTTGTTGATCAAAAAAATAAATAGAAAAATAAAGTTTGAACCATCCAAAAGGCTAGGCGAATTGATGCCGAGATCAAGAAATCTCTTGATAATGGCTTTAACGCTAAAAATCTCTCATCTTCACACAGTCATATTTCAATGCTCAAAATTGAAACCTCTACTAGCAGAAGCAAAATGTCCTCATTGAACTGACAAGATCAAAAACTCAATCATTACCACTAAAATCACACTTCCTCACCACCAATTCACTAACCTTCATGTAACTTTCACCACCATGTCCACGTTTTAGCAAATCATCTGGAGTGAGATCAAGAACAATATCTGTGAGTGCAAGGCCCCCGCTATTTTGATTCAAAAGGCTAGGTTGGTTTGGCTATTCCTTTCTATTGAAAAGGAGTCAGCTAGGAGAGAGAAGATGAACAATAACCGAGGACAGTACAGGGATACATAAAAAATTTATGAAGGCAAGATTGGAAGAAGGAAAATTTCATTTAACCCTACAAGCACCATTGACTTTTTGTTTAAGGGTGGTTAGATTGACTTTTACTTCTTATTTTTTTTAATCCAACACTTCATTTGGAGTGACTTTTACTTTCGCTTTTTTACATTTTACTTTTCAAATTTTGTGATGTGCGCACTATGACTTTTTGTTAACTTAAAAACATGAGAATTCAATAATATATAATTCATTATTTTTGAAAGTTTGAATAACATTTTAGGTAGGAAAAAGCTATGAAAAACCACAAATTATACTCATTGTGACATTTTTACTCCGAATTTTGTTTAGTGACATCAAAAATCCAAAAACTATGCCAACTGTGATACATTTACCTTAAAATTTTTCTTGTGACATAAAAATTTTCAAACTTATACCCATGTGACATATTTACCATCCGTCAAAGGTTTCGTGAGATGATTTTTCAGTCAAAATAAAGTTCTTTTTATTTCACCTAAGCTATGTGGGCATTATGTCAACATTATTTGCTTTCTGGCGTCCATGTGTGCAGACCTTTAACGATTCTCGTTGACAAAATTTTGATGAAGGATAAATGTGTTACAGAAGTACAAATTTGAGATTTTTGGTATCACAAAAAAAATATAGAGTGAACGTGTCATAATGGGTATAATTTATGATTTTTTATGACTTTTATCCTTTCAAATATCGGTGGAAAAATAAAAAAAGTTACTTTTGACTTTTAAGAAATCTCACAAACAAACCCTAAATATTGGGGTGCACACATTTTTGAATTTTTTGTGACTCGAAAGACCATAAAGTTTCACAACATCTTAATATTTATACATAGGTTTACATATGATTTAAATCATAATCTTTAGAACTTTTGTATATATTTCAAATTTTGACAAGAAAGAAAAAAACTATATATATATATCTCTTTACTCGTTGCTAATGCTAAACAAATAGCCCTAAGAATAAAAGGGAAATCTATGGTCCCTCATATCTATCGTTCTAAAAACATTGCATCTAAGTGCATTTCATCGTATCTCCTATACAAAGCATCGTACCACACAAACTCTTCATAAACAAATGATCGAGATTTCTTCTCTTACGATCCGATGACCGCCGGTCTCCAAAGATCCGATCCTCGGGGATTTGTAGAACAGTCCCTTGAGACTAAACAGGCAGCGAAGGTGGCAATAAACAAGAACAACGCACCCAGAAAATTATTGGGCATGAAAAGTTGGCCCGGCTCATCGACTTTAGCAAATAAAGCGGCCGTCGGCATAGAGAAACAATTATTGCGAAATTTGAAAGTGGTTTGCTCAACATAATGATGACAATTTGGGAACACAAACCCTCAAAAGTGGAACTTTCCGTACCGTCGGGCGATTAAAACAAATCCTCCTCCGTCGTAGTCCATCGATAGGCGCAAAGCGTTTCGTTTCCTGGTTTCCCACGCACACGAGCCACAAGAAAGACAAGCTACCCCCTCGGCCTCTTCCGAGAGTTTGAAGCATTTCTTCAGAAATCAAGTCGAAATTTGGGCGAGCCGTTCATCTTTCCTTCTATATTATTCAATCCGGACCGGTTAGGGAACCGATCTGGCTTCCGATTCAATCGCCATAGAGCGAACATTCTCCCGGCTCAGTTGGCTTAGAGATAGGCGTACATGCTTGCGGTTACGGGTTCGATCCCTTTACTGCCGTTGTGGCTGACCTGAGCCGATTAGCTCCGGGGTTAACCAGTTCTTGACCATGATGATCATCAAAGAAAAGTCGAGCAATGATATGGTTTTCGGTTTAAATGGTTGAATAGAGCGATTCGATTTTAGTTTAAAACTGTGGTTTCTGTATTATATTTATGTCATTAAGAATGTTTCTACGTGATTACGAAGTATCTACGTTGAAACATGGATGAAAATGTGCCACCCATGTCATTTTCATGTTAAATTGTGTCGATATTAATTTCTTTTAATAAATTCATATTGTTTTATTGTTGTGTGCCGAGAATTACCACATCTAATGTCAGTTATTTATAGTTCGTAGTGCGAATGATTTTGCATCCATTTTTACGCCTAAACCAAAATGAAAATTATTGTGTAAAGAGGACCGTACAATCGATCAAATATTACGAGATAAATGGAGAAATAAATGAGAAATAGAGAAATTCACGCATTACGATGTACTTAACTTGGTCTTAGTGGGTGTACGTACTCCACTAGGGAAGCGGCAGCGGCAGCGATGAATCTATTATTAACAATGAAGATTACAAGCTTAAATAAAAAAAGAAAACTCTCTCACACCTAAGCCTTGATCACAACCAATCAATCTTCACCCGATGTTTCACTCAATTTCTCAGGATTTGATGTGTATCTCAAAAAATAGGCTTTAAATCGCGACTCACGGCATCTCCCTTGTGCCCAGCCTGTGGCCAAAAACCAGGGTCTATCCCAAGCCCCGGCTCTTCGGATGCTGTGTCAAGCCTATCCTCAGGCCTATCGATTTCTTCGGGCTTTGATCCTTGCTCGAGTCATTGGCTAAATCTCAAACATCTACTCTGTACGGTTGTATGAGAAAACACGTACAGTCGAAGAATTTGAAAAGAAATGAACAAGATTATGATCGAAATAAGACTCAATCCTCGGAATTTATGTTACAGAGTTCACACGATGAATTTAAACAAAAGGTAAAGATAGTGAAAAAGAGGACCTTATACGTATGATGCTCGTCATAATCCCGTATTTAAATAATGTGAGATCTACTGTAACAAGTTTATATCCGAATTGAGCGACATTCCTTTTGTTTTTTAAATGTCTCTTATGAAACCCAACTCTGGTTCTCAGGAGAAATGCGAAATCTGATGCATTGTTAGTTTGGTTCTTTATCAATTTGTTTCTTCTTCCCCTTTCTTTTCCTCACGAGAGGACGAAAGCTTTATATGATTTGCCGCGGAGGTTATCTCTTTATTCCCCCCTTTATTTCTCAAAATGCTCGATGCCCTTTTCGCATTTTGCCAACTCTTGAAGAAACTACGTTCAAAAAGAGAGCACAGACTAGACAGAGTCCAGTTGCCATGTTGAGTGTTCGAACTCTAAAGTCAAAGATTCGACCATGCATTGAAAGAAGAGGAAGATCTTCCCGGGGATCCTTCATAGAATTAACAATTACTTCAAGAAAGTGAAGAACAAACAAAGTTCTGAGTTATCCAAAACTTTCGAGGTACAAGAATGTACTATGTGATATTGTCATCCACCATAGAAATGTCCAATTTTCGTCCAATGCTAGAAATCTAGAAAATAGGCATTTATTTTTTCATTAGACCCATCAAATGAGTGGACCGAGTCAGGTTGAAAATGATCCAATCTAAGTTGGTCAATTTAACCCATTTTGACTAATTTTTATGCAATACAAATCTAGTGATTCATACTCGATTTATATCTTACTCGACTGATATTGCTAAAACACTTTTATATTAAATTCAATTTAGGAAAACTTGGCAAGGAGTAAACAAGCGCGAGATCGAATGAGAGCGAAAAAAAATAAAGATATAGTCATAAAAATGAGTTGAGTTTAAGCAAATTATGAACCCATTAAACACCTATATTATTTTGAGCTTTACAATTCTAAACCCATTCATGACCTATTTACCGAATATTATTAACCCATACAACAACTTGAGCCATCCAATATAGGTTAATAAATGAATTTATGACCATTTTGACAAGTTTATTTTTCACGTTAACTACATACCACGTCATATATATTCAGCTAAAATTGCTCGTAATAAAGTTAGCGCCGTGCATCTTGCATCTCGAGATTGTGTAGTTGGTCATACATCAATCTGTCGACATTCATGCGGAGCATCACCATCCTCCGGCATCTTTCTTAAGTTATCAAAGGCATAACGTAGAGACTATTACACCAAATCGATGCAATATACATCATATCTACAGATCAATTTGATTTTGCAAGAGAGTCTAACACCACACGAGATAGAAGATGTTTTAGGTTTAGACAATAAGCTACGGTTTATGCTATAACCTCTTTCAGTGAAGGGATAAGAGAAAACTAGAATTCTCCAGCGAAAACATCATTTAAGACCACAGGAACCGCAAGCTCTTCACTTGCAAATATTTCAACACTCCAAATACTAGAGCAAATTGTACCAACATGCATTAATTATTGATCAAAGGCCTGAAATTTGCAGTCTCAATTCAGGCTAGAGACTATCAAGAGTATAACTTACATATTTTGCGAATACCTTGTCCTTCACAAATTGGCAAAATAACAAAAGTAACCTTAAAGGTGGATCATGCAGAAATCGACTGTCAGGACGGATTCAAGCTTCTTAGTTCGACTATCTTTCAAGAGTTCCCCTGCATTACACCTAAAAGCAAAAAAAATTGATCTTTCCAGCCTACTTTTCTTCGGCGTTGTCATAAACCTGATTTAACTCTTCTACCGGTATCTTTAATATTCACACTAATGTGATCTGCATTTCAAGTTCTCTATTTACAAGATGCTTATTTGATATGAAGTTCAATACCAAAACAAATTGCAGGATAGGTGCGGCAAGACTGCGCAGAAATGTCTCTGTATTCATCCCATTCTCCTCACCTCTATGTGCTTGCTCATACACCTGGGAAACAAAATTGTTAATACAGTAGAACAATCGAATCATGGACATATTAATGGAGGCCTCTATGCATAAGCTGCGATTAAGATCTTAGGTGTCATAAAAAAAATCAAGCTAAAAGACCTACTTTGGCA
This sequence comes from Syzygium grande, assembly GCA_024733475.1. NCBI lineage: Eukaryota > Viridiplantae > Streptophyta > Magnoliopsida > Myrtales > Myrtaceae > Syzygium > Syzygium grande. The sequence continues at coordinate 10,037,441 of JAMXDD010000007.1, read as the reverse complement.
GATGATATGTTGGGGTATTCAAACATGACAAAGTATTTTGTTTAAAAGAACTAATGCACGGAACAACTGGCCTATGTGACGTGCGAAAGGAATATTTTATTCAAGTAATCAACATTTTTTGACAAAGCCTTCTCGAAATTTTCTTTTTTCTTAGAGTAGCATGCATTCATAAGTCTGCTTTCTCCTCCACTCTTTTGCCTTCCAGAATAAGAAACTGCAACGTTCATTCTACAAGATTTACAAAAGAGAAACTATATTTTGACATGCATAACGAGATGGCAATAAAGAGTTTGCTATTTGAAATGACATAATACCTTTTGTCATGAATCTGCATATGACTTTCAAGTAAGTGCCAAAAAACTGTGGACAAATTATGCAGTGACACTTTAGGATGTTAATTGTAAACACCCAATACATGAATGGAATAAGAATGCACAACCAGGTTCTATATGTTACCCAAAAGTGAACTACAGTTTCCCCTTTTCATTCATGTCGGATAAACGCTTATCAATGCATGAAAAGAAATGCAATAAGTATTGACAATGATTAGGCACCTTGCAGAAATTTCTCATACTCCTGCAGTTGTGAAATGAAACCAGAATTAGGAGATGCTTGTCGCCGTCTGCTCTTCACATGTTCCAAAGCTTGAGAAAGGCTCATGCCATGCTTTTTCATGAGATAAGCAACAACGATTGTAACACTGCAAAATACACATCTTTAGTTTGATAAATCACAAATCTAATTAATGATTAACAATGTAAAAAGGTAATCATAGCTTTAGCAGGCAATTAAAGTCAAAGTCCAGCATATATCAGAATAGGAAGTTCCAAGAAATCCAGTAAGATTAAATAGCAACTAGCATTCCATGTTTGTCTGTAGTCCGGAGTATCATTTATGGCACTTGACCTTTCAGACATAAATGCTGACATGTAAATCGTAACCAGTATGTTTATTCTTCTAATCCATTCAGGTATTTAATTGAAAAGATGAATACATATATGATGAATTTGTATCCACAAAAATGATCTTGGGAGCCTTTAGATGAGGTTTGAAGTAACTTCTAAGTTATGTACATAAAGTAGCCAATTAGGTTTATGAGGAAACCTAGAAGGCGAAGAATGATTGCATTAATGAGTACCTCTACAAGATAGAAATAGAAAAATTCAGAGTGACGGTAATTCCTCATACGAAACTATTGGCTCCATGGAGATAGTAATGCTTACAAAGTCAAATTGTTTCAAGAATCTGAAAAACCTTATAACATGTCCTTTCAAAGACAGGCAGAAATAGCATTCACATTTCATTTGATGGTGGGAGCTGATACGAGAGCAAAACATTGAAAGGTCAAAAGATTTATCTCCTACATTGTTCAAATGTGTGTCGGGATGATCGTGATTTCATAGTCATCTTCACACGGACCAATTCCCAACGTCAACTTCATAAAAAAGATCCTTGTAAAGCAGTTCAAACATCATGAAAATGTAAAAAAGTTTGCCTGAACAGACATATTAATTCAAAAGATTCCCTACAGGAAAGATATATCTCCCACGATCACAATAGCCATAGTCGGAGACAGCATCGACGTTATTAGTCATTTTCACATGGACTCAATCCCGATGTCAACCACATTAAAATGACAATTGAAATGCTGTTCATGTATACTGAAAAAAGTCTGACCAAGAAAAATACATACTGAAAATGATGTAGTAAAGAATATTGTCTGAGTAGACATGAACTATGCCCCGACAATGTTAATAAAAGATATCATCCCAAATGTAATAGGAGAATCACCTTCTGGATTTCCCAACGAAGCAATGAACCAGCACACCTCCACCCAATCTCTTGGCTTCATCAATAAATTCAAAGCACTCATCAAAGTGTTCTCTTATGTTTGTGTCTTCCCTATCCCCGACTACCTCAATCAAAAATAAATTGCAACAAAATAACCAGGTCAAATACTTAAGTTCCATTGGTCAATGACAAAGATGATCTATCCAAATAAGTATTAACCTCGGTTTATGAAGATTAAAACGGAATATTTGCCTCCAACATATATAACTTTACAACAAAAAACAAAAGCATTGTGCCTTGGATTGCACTATCTCACAACTTGTAATTCAAGTCTAATTATTATTTGCCTTTTCAAACATATCGGATTGCGCTGAACTCGTGGAATTTATATGGAAAGAAGCCAAAATATAGAGGACAAACATTGTGTGCTTGTTGCAACTATTAAGGAAAAACATCCAATACAAGAAAATCAGTACCTGCAATGACTTTATACACGAAATCATCTGGATATGCAGGTTTCAACGTACTAGCCACGGTTAATATGTGCGTCACATTAAGGCGTTTAAGATCATCTTTGTTATTCGCAGCGCCAACAGATCCCAAGAACAGATCCTTAACGTCAATCACATGAAACAACATCAGCAGCAGCATCCATCAAACAAAAGTAGCAAAGGAACACAAAACGAACACGACAACCAACCTAATGCATGAACAATAGATTGAGGTAAAGTGCCAAAAAAACCGCCGTAAGTTGCATACCTCTTCGATTTTGCACAGAACCTTGTCTTCATTAACACATCGAGTTAAATTCATAACCCGCAGAAGCGCTTGGATCTGACCCTTGATGGATTCATCAAACTGAGCCATTGCCAGAATAAAGTAATCCCAACTCTTCTTTTGTCAAATATCAGTAATTCAGTATCTAGATGAGCACAACGAGGAGCGCCAATTAGCAGAGAGGAAGAAGAACATCTACTGATACAAAACGATGATTAAGAATCGACCCCATCGCCTTAGCAACAACCATCGATCACACCACATGAAAGTTAATCGCCAACCGAAACACATAATTCACTGATCAATCACACCCATTAATCAACACATAAACCTGATCAAATCTTGCACGAACTCGAGCCAGCTAATCCACAGAGAAATCAAGAAAAACGTCTAGACAAACCATGCAGAAAAACAAGAATCAAGAAGACAGGACTCGAGAGACGAACAAGATCATCGGACACCAGCCCAACACAAAAATGGGAGAAACCCAAAACTCCTCTACATGAAATTCGAACACCCAAGAAAAAATCCGGGTCGGTGACATCTACAAGATTGAAATCGAACCACCTGGGTTCTTCTTGCTTCCAAGTGGAAACGCGAAGTCGATGAGCGAAGCGAGCAACTGAGGAAGATGGACCCGATTGAATGCGATCGATACAATCGAAGACAGAAGGAAGAATCATGGGAGGAGCTCACCTTGGCGAATGGTTGATCCACGAGTGATCCCGACGACGACGACGACCACCTGTATATCTTGCAGTTCATGGCGATCAATTCGAGTTGAGATTGTTCGTCGGCGTGATAGGCCCAGTTCAATCGGCGACGGAAACGGGCCGGGCCGGGTCGGTTCGGTCCAATTCGGTTTTGCTCACGAGCCTTCAATTTGTATTTGTGTTTTCGATTTAGGGTCAATTCCAAAAAAAAAACATCAACTTCGTATTGAGTGACAATTCTGGTCCAAAAATATTTTTTATCTCATAAAAAATAATCAATTTTCACTTAAATCTCAAATCTGATCCGAACAATTTAAAAATTTCAAATCATGGTAGCCAGATTTGGGACTCAATTAAAAGCATTGAGACAAAAAAAGTTTAGGCCAGGATTGTCATTCAAGATAAAGTTGGAAATTTTTTTTTGGAATCAGCCCTTTCAATTCTACATGAAAATACTCCAAACCTTTTTTCTTTTTGGAATTTCGGGAACATCGGAATACGGTGAAGAATTTTTCAAATTTTATAATTGTAATCTTGGACTTATGCTTTTACTCGAGAGAGAGTGAAGGGTGGCTCGTCTGATTTTGGGATGTTAAAGTTAACTGCAATGTATGAACTTGGCCCGACTGATGCCTACCTAATTAAAATGTCAGGGCTGATTTTTTTGTGAGATGAAAATTAGATTGGAGTGCCATGGGATACTATACTAGTTTGAGATTTTTAATGGTATTGATCCTAATTGTTTTGGTTCAAATGACGGATTTGACGAGAAAAGGATGAGCCAACGGAACAGACTAATCCAGTTCAGTTCCTAAAAGAGAAAATCGGTGTCGAGCGGTCCGGTTCCAAGAGGGAACCAGACCGACCGGACCGAACCGACATATTTTTTCTTCAAAAAAATTAATAAAATGTAAACTAAATTCTAAGTGAACTTTATTGACATAAATTCATTGATAAAAATTAGTAAAATGTGAACTAAACTCTTTTATTGATATAAATTCATTGATAAAAATTAGTAAAATGTGAACTCCCCAAGTTTTGACCAAAAAAAACTAAATCCTAAGTGACCGGGTTCTGGGTTCAAAACCGGACGGATTCGACAACCAGGACAAATGATAAAAATTGGAATGATTTGGAACCGGAAAAATCGATCACCCCTAAAAATAGGCTAGAGCCCCAATCGAGATGTTTGAGGATACCACTAATGACTTTTCTAAATTTGCTTATTAGTGATTTCTTTTGTGTACTTCTGATGTCATTGGAATTGACAAAACTATACTTGAAAGGCATAGTTAAGGGATGAGCTTGTATTGTTATTTTTCAACTCGTAGGCTTGTTTGTAGTGCCTAGTAAGGTTCTCGTTCAATCTATTTATCACTCCAATAACTAGCACTCTTTTAGACACAATAGATGCGTTTTGAGTTGGCCAAAAGAGCCAATTAATTTTGTGCAATCAAAAGCTCCACTTTGGGAAATAGTCATTGCTCAAGCTCTTAGCAAACCTAAAAAATCCTTTTCAGAACCCTTCAGAGCTGGCGTAATTGATTAGGACAATAGAGGATTATGCAGTTTAGGAATTAAAGGCCACGTGCTCGAATTCCATCACTACTTTGGGTCAAAACCGAACCGCGTAGACCAAAGATCTGTCGTTTCGCGAGGTTTATAAGGTGTTCTATTTGGAGAATTTTCAGGTACTTAGTTATCCACGCTCGTAACTCTGGATTACAAAGAAAGGGAAAGAGAAAATGTCTCATATGCTTAGAAGCATAAGATTATCAAAAAGACATCGCAAATGGCGTCCTTCTTTGCAGTGTATGCTCTTGTGAGCGCGTGCATGAGACAGAGAGGCGCAACCTTCTTATAGTGATTCTGGATAATATCGGTGGTTGGTGCACCATGTATAGAGCATAATAACTGGACAAAAGGAAAAAAAAAAAAATAAATCACATACCACCTCCCTCAATTTAATCTATCCTTGATCTGTTGTCAATGCGTATAAATTCTTTTCTTGCGTTATATATGCTTAAAAAGAAGGTCTCCCTGGCTTTTTAGTTGGTTCCACAGACTATGGTTCTTCCAAATTGAAGGAGATGGCATGCTTGGGGGAGCTCGGAGAGATGACTTTGCATCTAGACAAAGCCCTTCGGTTCAAAGTGCATTTGATCAAAGCTAAGAGTCTTTGCTTATGACTCTGTATAAACCAATCGAATTCAACTTTATTTCCTCAAGCAAAATCGTCGGACCAAAAAAAATAATAATAATCGACTGCCTTATTAATTAGTTCGTACGATATGTAATTGCCTTTTTCGTATAATCCAGTCATGGAAAATCAATCGATAGATTCTTCCACGCCACCGCTATTTTCCACATAAGAAATAGCCTTTTCGTTTTCAAAAAACACTTAGGCCACTTTGGAAATGTATATTGCCCACGGTGGAAACGTGAATCTTGATAAAAAGAGGTAAGGCCACTTTGCAATATTCACATTGTATCATGCAGTTATAGGATTCTAACTCATGTGGGTTCTAATTTTGCAAATTATTATCCCTTCCTCGATCCTTTTATACGGCATCAGTGAACATTTGTTATATTGTCAGAATATTTTCGCACCTTTTTTTTAGGACGAAATCTTTTCTTACCTCAAACGAAATTCGAGATATATGTTTTAATGTCCGTAAACGTCAATGTGAATCATGGATGGGCTCCTGTTTCCTCCAATAAATTTTCATATATATTATGGCCTTAATCTGTATAATATATAGTTACCAATATATATAGAGTGAGACCCACACACACAAGAACAAGAACAAGTTGGCCAGCAGAAGCTAAGTGCATCGTAGGTAAACTCCGAGCTCATGAAATTGTTAGTTTCGCTTCGAGCATTACCTGCGAGCTTTTGCGTATTTCTTCTCTCATATGGCGATGTTTTTTTATATAGAAGAAACTAATTCTCGTGTTTTTTTGGTCATCGTTGGGAAAACATTAGCATCGGATTGATATTACTATTATTTTTTAGGGTTTTGGATTACTGACTGATGATAAATTTTTATGTGTTTGGAGTAGGGCAACAACAGTCCCAAAGATGGCATTGGTCAATATCATTCTCATGCTATTTACATTATGTTTTCTTCACCACCAAATAGCGATCACGGAGGCACGGCTTGACGTCGGCGTGTCCTACGGGATGATCGGGGACAACCTCCCTTCTCCGGCGGCTGTGGTCCAACTCTACCAGCGCTACAACATCGGGAAACTGCGGCTCTTTGATCCGAACGCTGCCGCGCTCGCTGCGCTGAGAGGCAGCGGGATAGAGGTGACGTTGGGCCCCAAGAATGAGGATTTACAAAGCATCGCGTCGAGCGTCAATGCGGCTAAGGCATGGTTCGACACCAACGTGCAACCGTACATGAGCGGCGTCAAAATTACGTATCTTTCGGCCGGTAACGAAGTGGTCCCTGGAAATTTAGCTCAGTTCGTACTTCCTGCTATGCAGAATCTACAGAGTGTTGTTAATGGCTATGGATACAGTGGTATGCGGATCACCACTGTGGTTGCGGCTTCTACCTTAGGGACTTCTTACCCGCCGTCGAGCTCCACATTCGCTGATGCGGCTCGTGCCGACATGGTTGGAATCATAAAATTTTTGTCGAGCAATGGATTGCCATTGATGATTAATGTTTATCCGTACTTTGCGTATGCCTCCGATCCGGTCAACGTGAGATTGGATTATGCTCAATTCACCGCGACCGCCCCGGTGGTTCAAGATGGCTCCTTGAGTTACTCGAACTTGCTCGACGCGGTCGTGGACGCCTTTTATTGGGCGATGGAGAAGGAAGGTGTGACTGGTGTGGATTTGGTGGTTTCCGAGAGCGGCTGGCCTTCGGCTGGAAACGGTAACCTCACCACTCCAGAGCTTGCACAGACTTATAACCAGAACCTTGTGAAGAGGTTTCAGGCCAATGCTGGGACGCCTAAGCATCCGGACCGTAGCTTGGGAGGCTTCATCTTCGCGATGTTCAATGAGAATCAGAAACCTGCCGGCATCGAGCAAAATTTCGGGCTATTCTATCCCGACGGGACGCCGGTTTACCATGTATTTTAATGAATGCATCACTTCCAAGATAGTTGACAGAGGCATATATAGTTTTTCTTTAATGAGCACCAGTGAGGTGGTGAGCAATATGTAGTATGCTATTATACTCAAACATCTATGTTTGGTTCATTATAAGTTTGCTCTTATATTCCTCTCTAATAAATCTTGGTTTTCAAGTCATTGAGGTGATCAGATTATGTTCTACACAATAGAATGCAAATACACAGTAAAAGCATGGGTTCAATACCTGCTAAAAGCAAAAGTTCAAACCGGGCATGTAATGTAGCGACAGGCACATCAACCCTAAGTTCCAAATGTGTCTCACTAGATATCACCAAAAAAGTCAATGAAAATATTATGTGTGAATTTACGTGCCAATATTATTATATTGTGAAAGAATATGTACTGATTCAAAATGATGATGAAGAATCAACCCCATCGCCTAGGCAACCGACATGGATCATACCACATGAAAGTTACTCGCCAAGCGAAATACAGAATTCAATGATCATTCACACCCATTAATCAACACTTAAACCGGATCGAGACTCACATTGCATCTTGCACGAACTTAAGCCAGTTAATCCACAGAGAGATTAAGCAAAATGTCTTGACAAACCATGCAGAAAACAAGAATCAAGAAGACAGGATTCAAGAGACGAACAAGTTAATCGTACACCACACAACACAAACATTGGAAAAAACCCACGAAACTTCTCCAGATGAAAATCGAACACCCAATAAAAATCCAGGTCGATGACATCTATAAGATTGAAATGAAACCACCTGGGTTCTTCTTCCTTCAGGTGAAAACATGAATCGATAAGCGAAGCAAGTAACCGAGGAAGATGACTGATTGAATGCAATCGACATAATCGAAGACGAAGAAAGAATCATGAGAGGAGCTTACCTTGGCGAATGGCCTAATCATGAGTGACCCTGACGACGACGACCTCTATTTCTTGTAGTTGATTGCAATCAATTCGGTTGAGATTGTTCATTGGCGCGATAGGCCCAATTTGATCTGCGATGGAAATGGGCCGGGCCGGGCCAGGTCGGTTCAATCCAACTCGATTTTGCTCATAACACTGGTCCTTATTGTGGGTTCTTCAATTTGTATTGTATTTTTTATTCAATATCAAAATACTTCAAACCTTTTTTCTTTTGGAAGCTCAAAAACATCATAATACGGTGAAGAATTTTTCAAATTTTATAATTGTAATTTTGGAAATTTTTTTTGGTTGAATTATGGTTTTACTAGAGAGAGTGAAGGGTGGTATGTCTGATTTTTGCATGGTAAAGTTACATACAATGTATGAACATGGCCAAACTTAACCCTGCATAATTAAAATTTAGGGCCGATTTTTGTGGGACGAAAATTACAGTGGGGTATCATGGGGTACTAATTTGAGATTTTAATGGTATTAACTTTAATTATTTTGGTTCCAATGATGGATGCGATGACTCAACAGATAAAGAAGATGATAAAACTGGGTACATTCCTAATCGAGATGTTTGAGAACATCGTTAATGATTTTTCTAAATTTACTTATCAGTGATTGCTTTTGTGTACATTTGATGTCATTGAAATCAACAAGACTATACTTGAAAGGCATAATTAAGGAGTGAGCTTGTATTGTTATTTTTTAACTCATGGGCTTATTTGTAGTGCCGGGTAAGATTCTTGTTCAATCTATTTATCACTTAAATAACTAGCACCATTTAAGACATAATAGATGCATTGTCAGTTGGCCAAGAGAGCCAACTAATTTTTTGTTATCATAAGTTTTATCTTTTGGGAAATGGTCATTGCTCAATGTATTATCAAACCAGAAAAATCTTTCTTGTAACCCTTTAGAACTGGCGTAGTTGGTTAGGACAATGGGGGATTATGCAGTTCATGAGCTAAAGGTCATACATTCCTATTCACCGCTACTTTGAGTCAAGACCAAACTGCACAGGCCAAAGATCTGCTGTTTCATGAGATTTGTATGGTGTTTTATCTGATGAACTTTCGGGTACTCAGATTTCCACGCTCGTAACTCTGGATTACAAAGAAAGAGAAAAAGAAAATGTATCATATGCTTAAAAGCACAAGATTTTTGAAAAGATAGCACAAATGACATCCTTCTTTGTGGAGTATGCGCTTGTGCGGGCGCGCGCGCAAGAGAGAGAGACAGAGAGACGCAACCTTCCTACAGTGACTTTGCATAATATTGGTGGTCGGTGTACCTATATATATATAGGGCATAGTATCCAGACAAAAGGAAAAAAAATAAATAAATCACAGACCACCTCCCTCAATTTAATCCATCTTTGATTTGTTGTCTATGCGTATAAATTCTTTTCTTTCCTAATATATGCTTAAAAAGAAGGTCTTCTTCATTTTTTTGTTGGTGCCAAAACTACAGTTCTTCCCAATTGAAGGAGATGGTATGCTCGGGAGAGCTTGGGAAGATGACTTTGCATCTAGACAAAGCCCTTTGGCTCAAAGCATATTTGAACAAAGCTAAGAGCCGAGTGAGAAAGTCGCTTATGACTTTGCATAAATTAATCAAACTCGACTTTTTTCCTCAAGCAAAATCATCTCACCAAAAAAATAAATAAAGAATTAACCTTATTGTATAATATAATCATTAAAAATCAATTGATGATTCCACCTCACCACTATTTTCATATAAAAAAATAGGATTTCTTATACAAAATATGGCCTTAGTAAGAATATTGTAGATACATGATGCTAAAAAAAGGTAAAAGGTTAATTAGATTATAGTTTTTGGAGTAAATCTAATCTTGTGATAGGTTTGGTGTGAGTTCAAAAGGGGAAGATTCATTTTATAAACCCCAAAAACTGGAGAGAAAAAGTGAGGATTTTTATTGCAATTTGACCAAGATAAAAAGGAGAATGTACATGATGAAATTCTTATAAAACCTACAAACAAAAAGTTGATTAGATTATAATCGAATTCTCGATTCGGATGCAGGGAATTCTGTTTTCAAATTATAAGAAATCCTAATAAGCTACGATTACAATTATATTTATAATTCGGTAGGTGAAGTCTTGCTCAATACACGTTGACACCTTGCAAGTAATAAGACAACTAAATGCTCCACATATTAAAAAAGAATCCTTGCAAATGAACTTTCAATAGGATATCTTCGGACAAATTAAGTTTAGGGTATTTTTAATATGTTTAATAAAGAAATGTTTCATTTGTAAAACACTTAAACCATCATTACAGTATTTCAAAAATAATAATATATTTTATTTGGATGTTGAAAAAATCTCTTTTGTCTTGACTTTTATCTATCTTTAGCCATTTCAAGAATCCAATTGCTTTTGCACTTGGTTGTTCTCTTTTAATGGTAGGTTTTGAATCCTTTATAGGTATCAGATTGGGATCCAAAAGGTAAAAAATCTTCAATGCAGTGAGAAAAAAACATCATCTTGTCTCTCCAATGAGCAAAATTGTTGCCACCAAAACGGTCCAGTTTCACCTTGTCTTGATTCATGATTTTGATTGAGTCCGACTCCATTGTTGCAGAAATAGTTCCTTAAAATTTTTGGAAAAAAAATCAGAGTTTGAGTTGTGAGTACACTTTTTCAAGAATTTTTTGCCCTGCAAAGTCACTAATACAATAAAGTCTCAAAATGAGAATACCATATATCAATCCTGGTATTTTCTCTAAGAATTCTCAAAAGGAAACAATCGAAGAATAAATGCTGTACCTTTTAAGAAAGGAACGAAAAATTGAGAGGCAAAAAAGTATGGAACAAGAAACATTGAATATATAATAGGAAAACCCTTTTTTGAACAAACTATCGTTTCAAAAGTGCACAACTTGTCATTTTTTTTATAAATTCGAAATTAAAAGAACTGCAAAATAAATAGCTGTATTTTTTTGAAAAAGGAAACTCAATAATGAAAAATAATAATAAACGTTGATTGGGACCAATATTGATTCCGGGCGAACCCAAGACAAAAAAGCCTTACGGGTCCAAAATTTCCCACTTGACCTATCGTCTTTCATCATCCGGCCAAAGACCTTTACACTATTATGTTGGCCTACACACTCTCATCTTTTCTACGTGGGACAGGGACAAGGACAAGTAACCTCTTTGTACAAACAAACTATGAATAGATGGAATGCTTGGGGGGAGCTCGGGGAGATGGCTTTGCATCTAGACAATGCCCTTTGACTCAAAGTGTATTTGATCAAAGCTAAGAGTTGAGTAAGTTGAATCACGAACTTGTGATACTAGTGTCGCTACCGCCCAACCTCCAATCCCTTTACTAGCAGAGCCGCATACCTATTGGCTATAGAATTCTAATTAATGTAGGTTCTCATTTGCAAATTATTATCTCTTCCTTGGTCCTTTCTAACGGCATCCCTGTATAATGATGCCGTAAAAAAAATCTCTTCTTATCTTTTTTTCTTTGGAAGAAATATTTTCTTACCTCAAACGAAATTTGAGATATACTTCCAATTGTCCTTAAATGTCAAAGCAAATCATAGATAAGAATGGGGCTCTGATTTCCTCCGATTAATTTTCATATATCATGGCCTTACCGGTAGAATACATAGTTACCAGTATCTATATCGCGTCGGGCAGCAGAAGCAACGTGCATAACAGGTAAACTCTAGCCTCATGATATTATTAGATTCGCTTCGAGCTTTACCTGCGAGTTTTTGCGTTCTTCTTCTCTCATATGGCGATGTTTTTCAGATAGGAGAAACTAATTCTCGTGCTTTTTTTTTTTTGTCATTGTTGGAAAAACATGGGCATCGGATTGATATTACTATTATTTTTTAGGGTTTTTAATCACTGATGGATGATAAATTTCATGTGTTTGGAGTAGGGCAACAAGAATCCCAAAAAATGGCATTGGTCAATATCATTCTCGTGCTACTGACGATCGCGTTTGTTCACCACCAAATCGCGACCACAGAGGCACGGCTCGACATCGGCGTGTGCTACGGGATGGTTGGGGACAACCTCCCTTCTCCAGCAGCTGTGGTTAAACTCTACCAGCGCTACAGCATCGGGAAGCTGCGGCTCTTCGATCCCAACCCTGCTGCACTTGCTGCGCTGAGAGGCAGCGGGATAGAGGTCACGTTGGGCACCAAGAATGAGGATTTACAAAGCATCGCATCGAGCGTCGATGCGGCTAAGACATGGTTTGACGCCAACGTGCAACCGTACACAAGTGATGTCAAAATTACGTTTCTTTCGGCCGGTAACGAAGTGGTCCCTGGAAATTTAGCTCAGTTCGTACTTCCTGCTATGCAGAATCTACAGAGTGTTGTTAATGGCTATGGATACAGTGGTATGCGGATCACCACTGTGGTCGCGGCTTCTACCTTAGGGACTTTTTACCCGCCGTCGAGCTCCACATTCGCTGATGTGGCTCGTGCCGACATGGTTGGAATCATAAAATTTTTGTCGAGCAATGGCTCGCCATTAATGATTAATGTTTATCCGTACTTTGCGTACGCATTCGATCCGGTCAACGTGAGATTGGATTACGCTCAATTCACTGCGAATGGCTCGGTGGTTCAGGATGGCTCCTTGAGTTACTCAAACTTGCTTGATGCTATAGTCGACGCCTTTTACTGGGCGATGGAGAAGGAAGGCGTGACCGGTGTGGACTTGGTGGTTTCTGAGAGCGGCTGGCCTTCGGCTGGAAATGGTTACATCACCAGTGTAGAGCTTGCACAAACTTATAACCAGAACCTTGTGAAGAGGTTTCAGGCCAATGCCGGGACGCCTAAGCATCCGGACCGTGGCTTGGGTGGCTTCATCTTCGCGATGTTCAATGAGAATCAGAAACCCGCTGGCATCGAGCGAAATTTCAGGCTATTCTATCCCGATGGAACACCGGTTTACGGCATGTATTTTAATTAATGCATCCCTTATAAGATAGTTGACAAGGGCATATTTTTTTTTATTAGCACCAGTGAGCAATATGTAGTATGCTATTCTTATATTCGATCAACTATCTTTGGCTCATTATAAGTTTGCTCTTATCTTCATCTCTAATAAATCTTGTTTTTCAAGTCATTGAGGTGAGTAAGTTATGTTTTCTACACTAGAATGCAAATACATGGGTTCAATACCTGCTAAAAGCAAAAGTTCAAACCGGGCATTGTAATGTGGCGACAGGCACATCAACCCTAAGTTCCAAATGTGTCTCACTAGGTATCAATGCTTATCGATGTTTTCAAATTTTATAATTGTGTTTTTTAGAATTTTTTTCAAGTTGAATTATGGTTTTATCTAGAGAGATTCGTTTAGGGTTTAATTGTCTTTTTTTTCCATGGTAAATTTTAGTTATACAATGTATGAGCATGCCCAAACTTAACCCTGCATAGTTAAAATTTACCGATTTTTTTTTTAGAAAAAAATTACAGTGGGGTATCATGGGGTACTAATTTGAGACTTTAATGGTATTAAATTTAATTATTTTGGTTCCAATGAAGGATGCGTTAATCAACAGATAAAGGAGATGATAAAACGATGGGTATCTTCCTCTAATCGAGATGTTTGAGAACATCGTTAAAAAAATTTTTTAATAAATTTACTTATCAGTGATTGCTTTTTTGTACATTTGATGTCATTGAAATCGACAAGACTATACTTGAAAGGCATAATTTTTCAAGGAGTTCTTCGCTTGTTTTGTTATTTCTTAACTCATGGGCTCATTTGTAGTGCCGGGTAAGATCCTTGTTCAATCCATTTATCACTTAAATAACTAGCACCATTTAAGACATAATAGATGCATTGTCAGTTGGCCAAGAGAGCCAATTGATTTTTTGTTATCATAAGTTTTATCTTTTGGGAAATGGTCATTGCTCAAGCTATTATCAAACCAGAAAAATCTTTCCTGTAACCCTTTAGAACTGGCGTAGTTGGTTAGGACAATGGGGGATTATGCAGTTCATGAGCTAAAGGTCATATATTCGTATTCACCGCTACTTTGAGTCAAGACCAAACTGCACAGGCCAAAGATCTGCTGTTTCATGAGATTTGTATGGTGTTTCATCTGATGAACTTTCGGGTACTCAGATTTCCATGCTCGTAACTCTGGATTACAAAGAAAGAGAAAAAGAAAATGTATCATATGCTTAAAAGCACAAGATTTTTGAAAAGATAGCACAAATGACATCCTTCTTTGTGGAGTATCCAAAGCTTGAGGCGCCTCAAGCCATGCTTTTTCAAGAGAGAGAGAGAGAGACGAACCTTCCTACAGTGACTTTGCATAATATTGGTGGTCGGGGTAAAAAGTTAATATATATATATAGGGCATAGTATCCAGACAAAAGGAAAAAAAATAAATAAATCACAGACCACCTCCCTCAATTTAATCCATCTTTGATTTGTTGTCTATGCTTATAAATTCTTTTTTTTCCTAATATATGCTTAAAAAGAAGGTCTTCTTCGTTTTTTTGTCGGTGCCAAAACTACAGTTCTTCCCAATTGAAGGAGATGGTATGCTCGGGAGAGCTTGGGAAGATGACTTTGCATCTAGACAAAGCCCTTTGGCTCAAAGCATATTTGAACAAAGCTAAGAGCCGAGTGAGAAAGTCGCTTATGACTTTGCATAAATTAATCAAACTCAACTTTTTTCCTCAAGCAAAATCATCTCACCAAAAAAATAAATAAAGAATTAACCTTATTGTATAATATAATCATTAAAAATCAATTGATGATTCCACCTCACCACTATTTTCATATAAAAAAATAGGATTTCTTATACAAAATATGGCCTTAGTAAGAATATTGTAGATACATGATGCTAAAAAAAGGTAAAAGGTTAATTAGATTATAGTTTTTGGAGTAAATCTAATCTTGTGATAGGTTTGGTGTGAGTTCAAAAGGGGAAGATTCATTTTATAAACCCCAAAAACTGGAGAAAAAGTGAGGATTTTTATTGCAATTTGGCCAAGATAAAAAGGAGAATGTACATGATGAAATTCTTATAAAACCTACAAACAAAAAGTTGATTAGATTATAATCGAATTCTCGATTCGGATGTAGGGAATTCTGTTTTCAAATTATAAGAAATCCTAATAAGCTACGATTACAATTATATTTATAATTCGGTAGGTGAAGTCTTGCTCAATACACGTTGACACCTTGCAAGTAATAAGACAACTAAATGCTCCACATATTAAAAAAGAATCCTTGCAAATGAACTTTCAATAGGATATCTTCGGACAAATTAAGTTTAGGGTATTTTTAATATGTTTAATAAAGAAATGTTTCATTTGTAAAACACTTAAAGCATCATTACAGTATTTCAAACATAATAATATATTTTATTTGGATGTTGAAAAAATCTCTTTTGTCTTGACTTTTATCTATCTTTAGCCATTTCAATTGCTTTTGCACTTGGTTGTTCTCTTTTAATGGTAGGTTTTGAATCCTTTATAGGTATCAGATTGGGATCCAAAAGGTAAAAAATCTTCAATGCAGTGAGAAAAAACATCATCTTGTCTCTCCAATGAGCAAAATTGTTGCCACCAAAACGGTCCAGTTTCACCTTGTCTTGATTCATGATTTTGATTGAGTCCGACTCCATTGTTGCAGAAATAGTTCCTTAAAATTTTTGGAAAAAAAATCAGAGTTTGAGTCGTGAGTACACTTTTTCAAGAATTTTTTGCCCTGCAAAGTCACTAATACAATAAAGTCTCAAAATGAGAATACCAGATATCAATCCTGGTATTTTCTCTAAGAATTCTCAAAATAAAACAATCGAAGAATAAATGCTGTACCTTTTAAGAAAGGAACGAAAAATTGAGAGGCAAAAAAGTATGGAACAAGAAACATTGAATATATAATAGGAAAACCCTTTTTTGAACAAACTATCGTTTCAAAAGTGCACAACTTGTCATTTTTTTTTATAAATTCGAAATTAAAAGAACTGCAAAATAAATAGCTGTATTTTTTTTGAAAAAGGAAACTCAATAATGAAAAATAATAATAAACGTTGATTGGGACCAATATTGATTCCGGGCGAACCCGCACAAAAGCCTTACGGGGTCCAGCCCACTTGACCTATCGTGCTTCATCATCTGGCCTGAAGACCTTTACACTATTATGTTGGCCTACACACTCTCATCTTTTCTACGTGGGACAGGGACAAGGACAAGTAACCTCTTTGTACAAACAAACTATGAATAGATGGAATGCTTGGGGGAGCTCGGGGAGATGACTTTGCATCTAGACAATGCCCTTTGACTCAAAGTGTATTTGATCAAAGCTAAGAGCTGAGTAAGTTGAATCACGAACTTGTGATACTAGTGTCGCTACCGCCCAACCTCCAATCCCTTTGCTAGCAGAGCCGCATACCTATTGGCTATAGGATTCTAATTAATGCGGGTTCTCATTTGCAAATTATTATCTCTTCCTTGGTCCTTTCTAACGGCATCCCTGTATAATGATGCTGTTAAAAAAATCTCTTCTTATCTTTTTTTCTTTGGAAGAAATATTTTCTTACCTTAAACGAAATTTAAGATATACTTCTAATTGTCCTTAAATGTCAAAGCAAATCATAGATAAGAATGGGGCTCTGATTTCCTCCGATTAATTTCCATATATCATGGCCTTACCAGTAGAATAGATAGTTACCAGTATCTATATCGCGTCGGGCAGCAGAAGCAAAGTGCATAACAGGTAAACTCCAGCCTCATGATATTATTAGTTTCGCTTCGAGCTTTACCTGCGAGTTTTTGTGTATTTCTTCTCTCATATGGCGATGTTTTTCAGATAGGAGAAACTAATTCTCGTGCTTTTTTTTGTCATTGTTGGAAAAACATGGGCATTGGATTGATATTACTATTATTTTTTAGGGTTTTTAATCACTGATCGATGATAAATTTCATGTGTTTGGAGTAGGGCAACAAGAATCCCAAAGATGGCTTTGGTCAATATCATTCTCGTGCTACTGACGATCGCGTTTGTTCACCACCAAATCGCGACCACGGAGGCACGGCTCGACATCGGCGTGTGCTACGGGATGGTTGGGGACAACCTCCCTTCTCCAACAGCTGTGGTTAAACTCTGCCAGCGCTACGGCATCGGGAAGCTGCGGCTCTTCGATCCCAACCCTGCTGCACTTGCTGCGCTGAGAGGCAGCGGGATAGAGGTCACGTTGGGCACCAAGAATGAGGATTTACAAAGCATCGCGTCAAGCGTCGATGCGGCTAAGACATGGTTTGACGCCAACGTGCAACCGTACACAAGTGATGTCAAAATTACGTTTCTTTCGGCCGGTAACGAAGTGGTCCCTGGAAATTTAGCTCAGTTCGTACTTCCTGCTATGCAGAATCTACAGTGTTGTTAATGGCTATGGATAAAGTGGTATGCGGATCACCACTGTGGTCGCGGCTTCTACCTTAGGGACTTCTTACCCGCCGTCGAGCTCCACATTCGCTCATGTGGCTCATGCCAACATGGTTGGAATCATAAAATTCTTGTCGAGCACTGGCTCGCCATTGATGATTAATGTTTATCCGTACTTTGTGTACGCCTCCGATCCGGTCAACGTGAGATTGGATTACGCTCAATTCACCGCGAATGGCTCGGTGGTTCAAGATGGCTCCTTGAGTTACTCGAACTTGCTCGATGCTATAGTCGATGCCTTTTATTGGGCGATGGAGAAGGAAGGCGTGACCGGTGTGGACTTGGTGGTTTCCGAGAGCGGCTGGCCTTCGGCTGGAAATGGTTACATCGCCAGTGTAGAGCTTGCACAAATTTATAACCAGAACCTTGTGAAGAGGTTTCAGGCCAATGCCGGGACGCCTAAGCATCCGGATCGTAGCTTGGGTGGCTTCATCTTCGCGATGTTCAATGAGAATCAGAAACCCGCTGGCATCGAGCAAAATTTCGGGCTATTCTATCCCAATGGAACACCGGTTTACGGCATGTATTTTAATTAATGCATCCCTTATAAGATAGTTGACAAGGGCATATTTTTTTTTATTAGCACCAGTGAGCAATATGTAGTATGCTATTATTATATTCAATCAACTATCTTTGGCTCATTATAAGTTTGCTCTTATCTTTTTTTTTTTTTTTGGTAACCCAGGGAACCCCGCACGGCCGACAACCGGGAGGTAAACCCTGGGCAACCACACACATGCCACCGGATCGGTCATTCTTATATTTGCGATCAAGAGCTAACTTTGACGCCACCCATTATGGTAGTTTGCTCTTATCTTCATCTCTAATAAATCTTGTTTTTCAATTCATTGAGGTGAGTAAGTTATGTTTTCTACACTAGAATGCAAATACACGGGTCCAATACCTGCTAAAAGCAAAAGTTCAAACCGGGCATTGTAATGTGGCGACAGGCGCATCAACCCTAAGTTCCAAATGTGTCTCACTAGGTATCGATGCTTATCAATGTTGCTATCAAACTGTCTGATACATATGCTGTTTTATTGGTGTTGCTGTCAAGTTGTCTATTATATGCGTTCATCGAACAATATCTACAGGCATATTCGTTTATGCTCTTTAAGAGTTGACGTTTTTTTTTACATCCCACCAAAATTTTAGTTATCGCAAAAAAGATAAAGAAAATACTATATGTTAGCCTACGTGCCTACATTAGTATATTGTGAAAATTTAAGTGTCTTTTAGAAAAGTCAAAGTCCGTTAGCCGCAATATTTATATTAAGTAAAAGAGCTAAAAGGTATTGGTGTTGCCAATTTACCTTTGGTTGTTAAATACAATAGATGTCTTTTGAGTTTGTTTGTAAGGGATGTAACTCTCCTTAAACCTTCTTGTCGTGTAATAAAAATAGATGTATAAGAAAAAGAAATTGAACTTTCTTTTTTTTCTTTTTGTTTTATTGTAATTTTCTTTTTCCGTGCTTTGCTCTTGGAGTAATTATGCGTTATTAATGGCTCAACATCAGTTCATGTTCTTCGGCTCTCCAATTTTGACGGACGCGTTAATGGACGAATCAATGGACGCGTTAAATCGATGCATATCTTCAGCTCTAGTGCAACAGTTTTATTATGCGTTAATAAAAAAATTAATGGATGTGTTAATGGACGCCTTTCTTCAGCCCTCCTACAACAATTTTTGCGGATATGTTAATAGGCGAATTAATGGATGTGCTAAAGGACGCATCTCTTTAGCTTTCATGAAGAAGTTTTTCAGAGGATTTCTTCAGTTCACAATAATTAGTTTGAAGTCTTCCTTAAATACCGAATGAGATAGAGTTATTCAAAATAAGAATTCTTCTTTAGAAATTCACTCCTCTAAGTGTGTCGGTTTTAATAAGTGTTCAATAGAGTCTTGTTCGTATAGTGCTAATACAAACGGGTTCGGGGTATTGTATCTTGGGAGGCATAGTTCGTGAGCTGTTTAGCACTCTTGGTAGGAACTAATCGCCTTAAGGAGATTCAATTAGCCATACCTCACATACTGTTGAATTTCCTATTAATTATCCACAAAAAAAGGTTGTGATTCAACATCTTTATATATTAAAGATTATATAAACATTGGCTTGGTCATTATTATAAAAAAATAAAATAAAATAAATAAAAATTTGTTTCTTTATTATCTCTTTCTATATATTCTGATTAGAACAAACAGTATTGCGTTAAGTATATTACGTGTATAACAGCTCTTCCGTTCATGTTGGATAGATGCTTATCAATGCATGTAAATAAATCCAACTAGTATTGACAATGATTAGGCACCTGGCATAAATTTCTCATAGTCCTGCAGTTGTGAAATGAAACTAGAATTAGGAGATGCTTGTCGCCGTCAGCTCTTCAAATGCTCCAAAGCTTGAGAAAGCCTCAAGCCATGCTTTTTCGTGAGATAAGCCACAACGATTTTAACACTGCAAAACACACATATTTAGTTCAATTAAATCACAAATCTAATAAATGATCAGCATTGAAAAAAGTTAATCATAGCTTTAGCGGGGAATTAAAGTCAAAGTCCAGCATAAACCATTAAAGTAGGTTCCAAGAAATCCAGTATAAATAGCCACTAGCATTGCATGTTTATCTGTAGTCCGGACTATCGTCTGTGGCCCTTGACCTTTCAGACATAAATGCTGATATGTAAATGGTATCCATTATGCTTATTCTTCTAATCGATCTAGGTATTTAACAGAAAGGATTGCACCGATTAATCTGTGGAATTTCATATAGCCAAAAATAGCGGACAAACGTTGTGTGCTTGTTGCAACTATTATGCGAAAGCAGCCAATACAAGAAAATCAGTACCTGTAATGACTTTATACACAAAATCATCTGGATATGCAGGTTTCAACGCACTAGCCACGGCTAATATGTGCGTCGCATGAAGGCGTTTAAGGGCACCTTTGTTATTTGCAGTGCAATATGTAGTATGCTATTATACTTAAACATCTAACTTGTGCAATATGTAGTATGCAATAAGTAGCATGCTAATTTTGAAAATCAACTGATAGATTCCAACCCACCGCTATTTTCATATATAAAAGAAAAATAGGTTTTCTTATAGAAAATATGGCCTTAGTAAAAATCTTGTAAATGCATGATGCTAAAAAAAGGGTAAAAGGGTAATTAGATTATAGTTTTTGGGGTAGATCTAATCTTAGGATAGGTTTGATATGAGTTCAAAAGGTGAAGATTCATATTATAAAACTCAAAAAGTGGGGATAAAATTGAAAAATGGAGAAAAAGCGAGGATTTTTATTGCAATTTGGCCAAAATAAAAAGGGGAATAATCATTTTCTACATACATGATGAAATTCTTATAAAACTTTCAAAAAGTTGATTATCTTATAATCGAATTCTCGATTCAAATGCAACGAATTCTGTTTTCAAATTATAAGATATCCTAATAAGCTACGATGACAGCTATATTTATAATTCGGTAGGTGAAGTCTTGCTCAAAGCACATTGACACCTCGCTAGTAATAAGATGACTATATGCTCGAGATATCAAAAAAGAATTCTTGCAAATGAATTTTTAATAAGCTATCTTCAGACTAATTAAGTTTAGGGTATTTGTATTGTGTTTAATAATGTTTTCATTTGCAAAACACTTAAAGCATCATTACAGTATTTCAATAATAATAATAATAATAATAATAATTTTTGATTTGCATGTTTGAAAAATCTCTTTTGTCTTGACTTTTATCTATCTTTTGCCATTCCAAGAATCCAATGGCTTCTGCACTTGGTTGTTCTCTTTTAATGGTAGGCTTTGGATCCTCTATAGGCATCGGATTGGGATCTAAAATGTAAGAAATCTTCAAGGCAGTGAGATGAAACATCATTTTGTCTCTCCAACGAGCAAAGTTACTGCCATCAAAATGGTCCAGTTTCACCATGCCTTCATTCATGACTTTGATTGAGTCCGACTCCATCATTATAGAAATAGTTCCTTAAAATTGTTGGGAAAAAAATCAAACTTTATGGCGTGAATACACTATTTTAAGGAATTCTTTGCCCTACAAAGTTGCTAAATGCTTATTGGCAAAAATTCTCCAAGGTACAACAAAGTCTCAAAATGAGAATATCAAATATTGGTCTTGGTATTTCTCCAATAAGAAAACAATTGAAGAAAAAATGCTATTTTTTAAAGAAAGAAACCAAAAATTGAGACCGAAAAAAGTATTGAACGAGAAATGTTGAATATATAATAGCTTAACCCTTTTACGAACAAACTATTGTTTCAAAAGTGCACAACTTGTCATTTTTTTTAAATTCGAAATTAAAAAAAACTGCAAAATAATTGCCATTTATATCTTTTTGATGTGGGACAATGCATCTCCTAGTTTGTTTGTAAACAAACAATCAACAAATCATAAGGGGAACAACTGAAAACTATGACTGTACTATTTTGAGAAAGAAAAACCGAGAAATAAAAAGTATTGAGATAGAAACGACGAATTTATAACTGTGTTTTAGAAAAAATACAACCTATGCTTTAAAAATGTTGCCTTTTGAACTAATATCGTTTCAAAAGACAAACTGCAAATTCGAATAAAAATTATTATTGTTTTTTATTTTTGAATTTTGTAACTTCTGAAAAGATACAACCAATTCGAGTTGAGATTGTTTGTCAGCGTGATAGGCCCAATTTGATCTGCAAAGGAAACGGGCCGGGCTGAGTCGGGTCAATTCGGTCCAATTCGGTTTTGCTTAAAATGCAGGTCATTATTTTTTTGGTGTAAAATATAAGTAATATATAACAGATGATGTATAGTAGCTTAGGGGCATTCCCCAACATTACAACTAGTATTAATAATTCGAAATATGGAGGTAAAAGTCTCCATAAAGTAGCTAAAACAATGTTAGCTTATGAGGGTTTGATTTTTTGGTATAACGAAGCTCTATCTCTTATATTTTTCCGCACTTTCGCCAAAAAAATCTGAATATCAATTGGATTGTTTTGAAACCGCCTATGGTTGCGCTCCATCCAAGTGCAATATACATGTAACATTCCGAATTTTGATCCAATTTTGGGGTTTATAAAATACATAATTTGTCGGAGTTTCATAGTAAAATCTCACATCTTTCACCTCTTATTATTTTAAACTAGAGATTTCGCTAAAATCGTACCGATCAAATTTTTGTCGTTATTTAGACCCATAACTTGGCCTTTTTCCCAGTTTCAAGATTTAAATAAATTGAACGGTGTCAATATTAGTGTGGCCATTGTCAATTGTGGAAAAATTTGGAGTTTCCAACCCGAATTTGGACTAGTAGACCCCTCTGGAAAAATTTAGTTGAGTTAATTTGGCCTTTGTCCCTTTTTAGTTGCGAGCCTCATCCGGGATTAATAGGCAATTTTCGGTTTATTTTCGTTTAATATTTATTTTGTTTTTTTTAAAAATATGAAAATACATCAAACCTTTTTTTTTTTTTTTTTTTTGTAAGGTAAGATTTTGTATAACTAATCATAAATCCAAATACAACCTTCTTCTCGAACTTCTCCTTCTACCTGACCATACAAGGACATAACGATGTCCATACAAGGTCGTGGATGGCCCAAAGAGGAACAAGAAGAACCAATACCAGCTACAAATAAGAGAAACAAGGACCGAAAAGAAGAAAAAATACAACCCAGCCCGAAACTTTGTGTTTAAAAAGACCATGGCCAGTCACAGATCAACGGATCAGCCCATAGAAGCAAAGACAAAGATGAGGGGGAAGCATTGTGAGGACATCTCCATACCGCAAACCAGCCACGAGATGGCCAATCTCTGACTAGAGAAGAAGTCCAAGATGCAGCAAGGACACCCGGTGAGTTTGACCCTAAACCCTAATTAGGATTATTTGCATTTTTAGACAAGTTTAGGGGTTAATTAGGGTAATTTAGGGGTTAATTTGGGGGTTAATTTGTAAGAGTGATTAAGGATTATGTTTGGGGCCAATTTGGTGGATTAGTTTGTGGATTTAATGGAGGATTAGTGGCCCGAGAGGCTCGATAAGTGGGTTAGTCAGTTCGGATTAATTTGGCCCGAGTTCGGGTTTTATTTGTGGATTATATTGCGCGCCGTATATTAATTTTTGGTCAATTAGAATGATATTTGGGGAGTATGATGGAGTATTTTGATGACATTTATTGGCCTAGAAATTGTGGTATAGTGGCTGGCCACGATGGATTTGATTTAAGCAAAGCGCGATTGATTGGGATTTAATAGTGCAATTGACGAAATTGATGGATAGACCGAGTTAGTGATTGAATGGTCTCTATTTTGGAATGGCTTGGTGGGCCTTGATTGCGCGGTACTATGTGGAATGGCTTATGTGTTTGATAAGTGTGAACGGTGTACCGGGTACGAATGCTTGAATTGGTCTCCATGATTGCACTACTTTGTGATTTATATGTATAAAGTATGTGTTGAATTTGTGCCATGACTGTGCTGGATGATTTGGTTAATTAGGCTTGTGATTCTTTGAACTGAATGCTAATTATGGAATTTGTAAGTGCCCAAGTGTGATTATTGCAGTCATGGGTGTGTATCATGAGCATTGGCACGACATATGCATATACGAGCGTGCCCGGATGACATGTGCATTGTGATCACCTAAATTTGCCCTGATGCGTCTAACGCGGGGTTCAGATAAAATTGGTGCTTGTGAATGTGTGATCACAATAAACCCTGATGCGTTTTACGCGGGGTAGTGAACCCGTCCTGAGGCGTGTTACGCGGGACGATGCCCGGTTTACCGGAAGATGTCCGCCCGATGTGTTTTACGCGGGCTGGTGGCATGAGCTGCGGGCCAGAGATCGATCTCGGTGATAGACCTGATGCGGTTACGCTGGTCGGACCCGGCGCGACAGAACGCGGGTCGGAGGAGGAATTGAGAAATGGCCAAGAGTGCTAGTGTGCCAGTGTGCGATAATGCATTGATGAGGCATGAGCATGAGTGCAAGCACTAGCATATGCATAATATGCCTAGACATAGAAATGCACTTGTATGTGCTGTGATTAAATTCTGTCAAAAGTTCGTTTTTAAAAAGTTATTTGACGCCATAACCCGCAGGGTCTAGTGAGATTAGATTTAAATGAGGGCCCCGAAGCATGTGCATTTTGTGTTGTTTAGTACTTGTCGAGGTGCATGTTAGCCTAGTTTAGGTTTAGGGAATTACCACGAGATTTATTCTCACTTTTGTTGTAAATCCGACATTTTCAGATTCCCAAAGGAGGATGACAAATAGGATGCATTTTTGGGAGAAGCCCCGGGTTAGTTGTAGGGCTCGAGCCCGAGCCACTTATCCCCTTTAGTTAGTAGTGGCCTGAACCGCTTTTTGATTTTTGGTATTCGGACTGTACTTGGATTTTGTAAATGAATTCCAGTATTAGTACAAGTGTTGATTTTGGTGGATACCCTTGGTTATGTATTCATATTTGTACGGGTAGTTTTATCTGCTTCCGCATGTGCTTTATATCTCATATTGGGTGTTGGGTCGGCGACGCGCGTCCCGGACGTCGCAGACACGAATCGACCTCTGCGAGGGATGTGGCGCACCGAGGAGTGCGGGGCGTGACAATATAGTCGCTCGGAAAGATACTTTGAGGAGTTTCGCTGCCATATCTTTGCCTCTTATTGCTCTAACCATCCATTAAAGCTCCTCATTCCATCTCCATACATTACGCCTCATCCCATGTTGCGCAAGAATATTGTGCCAGATGCTACCTATCCATTCGCATTGGAAGAAAAGGTCAGTCTTGTTCTCTATACTTGCCCTATAGAAGGTATATTGGACATCGACCGAGGTCATCCACCGTAATATGCAGGTCATTATTCTTGGGTCTTCAATATGTATTGTGTTTTCGATTCAATATGAAAATACATCAAACCTTTTTTATTTAGAAAAAATCATAATACGGTGAAGAGTTTTTCAAATTTTATAATTTTAATTTTGGAATTATGCTTTTACTTGAGAGAGAGTGAAGGGTGGTTAGTCTAATTTTGGGATTGTAAAGTTAAAGATGTATGAACTTGGCCAGACTTAAACCCAGCTAATTAAAAAGTTAGGACTAATTTTTTGTGTGACGAAAATTAGAGTGGGGTATCATGGGGAACTAATTTGAGATTTTAATGGTTTCAACCTTAATTATTTTGGTTCCAATGATGGATATGATGACTAGAAAGATTAGGAGATGATAAAACTGGGTACAGTTCCAATCGAGATGTTTGAGAAAATTGTTGATGAGTTTTCTAAATTTGCTTATTAATGATTGCTTTTGTGTACTTTCGATGTCATTGGAATCTACAAAACTATACTTGAAAGGCATAATTAAGGGGTGAGCTTGTAAAGCCAAACTTTTGTGTACTTTTCTCTCTCGGCTCTTAGCTTTGATCGAATATGCTTTGAGCTTGTAAACTATACTTTTTTTTTTTGGTCAGATTGTAAACCATACTTGGAAGGTATAATTAAGGGCTGAGCTTATGACTTTTCATAAACCAATTGAATTTGACTTTTTTTCCCCAAGAAAAATTGTTGGGATAGAAAAATAAATAAATAATCGACCGCCTTATTAATTAATTCGCGGTGATACGTAATTACCCTTTTCTTATAATCCAATCATTGATAATCAATTGATAGATTCCTCTAGGGGTGTGCAACCAGACCAGGTTTACCCGGAAACCGGATCAGGTTTACTCGGAAACCGGACCAACCCACCCAAAAAATAGATTCGGGAACCGGTTCTAACAAGAACCGGTCTGAGTACCGGTTCCATTTTTTGGGAACTGGTTAGAACCGGTTTGGTTTCTGGTTTCAAGTAAAAACCAACCCAAACCTGTTTTAAAACCGGTTTTAGAACCAGTTTTGAGATAATGTACAAAAAAGTAAAAAGTCTATATCACGTTACCCTACTTCACCGGTTTTAGAATTGATTTTCGGTTTAGTATTGGAATATGTTTCACAACTATGAGTGAAGCAGCACGACCCTTAAAGTCATCTAAATATTGCGTGATTCAGATGAGATATATAGACATATTTCTAATTAGAGCATATGCTTTACCGTTAAGTCTCTTGATTTTTCTTTCAAGATATTTCATTCGAAAACAGAAGTGGGGAGTTATCTTATCATGGCGCAAAATAAAGAGCTAAACATGTTGAATAAATTCCCTCGAAATGTGACTCTTAAAGATTTATGCGATTGGACTATGTCTTGCCACATAGTGCTTTTGGATTGTTGATTTTGATGGATTGTAATTTCAATTGCTCATTTTGGGGATTGTTAGTTTTGGTGGATAGTGGTTTTTGTTATTCATTTTTTATTTTAAATTTTTTTATTGCTACCTATATTATTTTGCTAGAAAAAAATGAAATAGAAAAAAGGAACAAAAAAAAAAAGGTTCTCGGGTAGACCCTGAAACTGGACCGGAAAAACAGAGTTGGTTCCAAAATAGGGTCTAGGAAAAACAGGGTTGGTTTCAAGTTCCAAAAATTGAGAACCGGTTATAACAGGGTTGGTTTCAAGTTCTAGGTCCGGACCCAACCCACCCTAGAACCGATCACCCCTAGATTCCTCCACCCCACCACTATTTCCATGTAGGAAATAGCCTTCTCGTTTTCAAAAAAACACATAAGCGACTTTGGAAATGTGAATCACGCTATTGCCCGCGATGGAAACGTGAATCAAGATAAAACAGGTAAGCCCACTTTGCAACATAAACTTAAGTATCGATAAGAACAAATATTCACATTGTATCATGCAGTTGTAGAATTCTAATTAATGTGGGTTTTAATTTTGCAGATTTTGTAATCTCTTCCTTGATCTTTTTTTACGGCATATGGATAATATGCCGTAAAAAAAAATCTCTTCTTACGTTTTTTTCTTTGGACGAAATCCTTTCTTACCTCAAACGATGTATAATCTTTTCCTATGCTTTATGGATAAGGATGGGCTTTAATTTCCTTCGATTTATTTCCATATATCATGTCCTTACAAATAGAATACATAGTTACCAGGTATCTATATATATACTGGCAAACAAGAAAAAGTATCCATATTGCAGCGGGCAGCAGAAGCTAAGTGGATAACAGGTAAACTCCAGGCTAGGGATGTTACTAGTTTTGCTTCGAGCTTTATAAGCGAGTTTTTGCGTATATCTTCTCTCATATGGCGATATTATTAGACAAAAGGAACTAATTCTCCTATTTTATTACTTTTTATGTCATTGTCGGAAAAAAATTAGCATCGGATTGATATTACTATGTTTTTTTAGGGTTTTGGATTACTGAATGATGATAAATTTTATGCGTTTGGAGTAGGGTAACAAGAATCCCAAAGATGGCATTGGTCAATATCATTCTCATGCTACTGACGTTCGCGTTTGTTCACCACCAAATCGCGACCACGGAGGCACGGCTCGACGTCGGCGTGTGCTACGGGATGATCGGGGACAACCTCCCATCTCCGGCGACTGTGGTCCAACTCTACCAAAGATACAGCATCGGCAAGCTGCGGCTCTTCGATCCCAACCCTGATGCACTCGCTGCGCTAAGAGGCAGTGGGAGAGAGGTCACGTTGGGCACCAAGAATCAGGATTTACAAAACATAGGGTCGAGCGTCGCTGCGGCTAAGGCATGGTTTGACGCCAACGTGCAACCGTACGTGAGTGGTGTCAACATTACGTATCTTTCGGCTGGTAACGAAGTGGTCCCTGGAGATTTAGGTCGGTACGTATTGCCTGCGATGCAGAATCTGCAAAGTGTTGTTAAAAGCTACGGATACAGCGGAATAAAGATCACCACTGTGGTCCCGACTTCAACCTTAGGGACTTCTTACCCGCCATCACATGCCACATTCTCTGATGCGGCTCGTGCTGACATGGTCGGAATCATAAAATTTTTGTCAAGCAATGGCTGGCCATTGATGATTAATATTTATCCGTACTTTGCGTACGCCTCCGATCCGGTCAATGTGAGATTGGACTATGCTCAATTCACCGCGACCGGCCCGGTGGTTCAGGATGGCCCCTTGAGTTACTCGAACTTGCATGATGCGGTCGTGGATGCCTTTTATTGGGCGATGGAGAAGGAAGGCGTGACCAATGTGGATTTGGTGATTTCCGAGAGCGGCTGGCCTTCTGCTGGAAATGGTAACTTCACCACTCCAGAGCTTGCACAAACTTATAACCAGAACCTTGTGAAGAGGTATCAGGCCAACACCGGGACGCCTAAGCATCCGGACCGTAGCGTGGGAGGCTTCCTCTTTGCGATGTTCAATGAGAATCAGAAACCCGCCGGCGTCGAGCAAAATTTCGGGCTATTCTATCCCAATACATCGCCGGTTTACCCCATTTATTTTAATTAATGCATCCCTTATAAGATAGTTGACACGGGCATATTTATCTTTATCTAGCACCAGTGAGCAACATGTAGTATGCTATTACTATATTCAACTGACTATCTTTTGGTTCATTGTAAGTCTGCTCTTATATTCCTCTCTAATAAATCTTGGTTTTCAAGTCATTGGGGTGATCAGATTATGTTCTACACGATAGAATGCAAACACACAGTAAAAGCATGGGATCGATACCTGCTGAAAGCAAAAGTTCAAACCGGGCATGGAATGTAGCGACAGGCACATCAACCCTAAGTCCCAATTGTGTCTCACTAGATTTCAATGCTTATTGATGTTGCTATCAAACTGTCTGATACGTATGCTGTTTAGTTAGTGTTGCTGTCGAGTTGTCTCTTCTATGCGTTCATCGAACAATATCTGCGGGCATATGTGTTTATGCTATTTAAAATTTAAAGACAACTTTTTGCTTTATCCCACCAAAATGTTAGGGTGCGCATGGAATGCATTCCGAAACAAAAATTCTGTTCTGGAATGCATTCCGAAAAAGAATGGCATTTATTAAAAAATTTCCGAAATGCATTCTGGAGCAATTTTTGCATTTTGAAATAAAAATGCGTTTGTTAAAAATATTTAATTTCATAATGCATTCTTGATTCCAGAATGAGTTTTTGGCAAGAAAAAGAGAAGCTACTTTTTGTAGCTTCTTGAATCCGGAATGCATTCTCCCTATTTTCTCACAAATTTTTTTTTTCAGAAAATGCATAAAAATTGAAAAATTCTAGAAAAATTCATAAAAATTTCCAGAAAATAAAAAAGTCAGATTTCGGGAAAATATGAAATTTGTTGAATTTTTTTTAAAAATAAAAAATTTCAAAACTTCACAGAATGGCTTAGAACACATGTGGCCA
The DNA here is from genome assembly GCA_024733475.1 of Syzygium grande. Taxonomy (NCBI): domain Eukaryota; kingdom Viridiplantae; phylum Streptophyta; class Magnoliopsida; order Myrtales; family Myrtaceae; genus Syzygium; species Syzygium grande. The sequence continues at coordinate 10,007,364 of JAMXDD010000007.1, read as the reverse complement.
CCCACTTTGAGTGAAATTTAAATTTTTTGTGGTGCCCAAAAAAATCAAAATAATAAAAAAATAAAAATTTTCAAAACTTCACAAAATGACTCAAAATATCTGTGGCCACCCACTTTGAGTGAAATTTAAATTTTTTGAGTTGCCCAAAAAAATAAAAATAAAATAAAAAATTTCAAAACTTCACAAAATGGCTTAGAATACCTATAGCCACCCACTTTGAGTAAAATTTAAATTTTTGAGGTGCCCAAAAAAAAAAAAAAAAAAAAAAATTTCAAAACTTCACAAAATAGCTTAGAATACCTGTGGCCACCCACTTTGAGTGAAATTTAAATTTTTTTAGATGTCCAAAAAAAATTAAAAGATCAAAAATTTCAAAACTTTACGAATGGCTTATAATACATGTGGCCATCTACTTTGAGTAAAACTTAAATTTTTTTTAGGTGCAAAAAAAATCAACAAATCAAAATAGATTTCATTCCGGAAATCAATTTCTGGAGCAAAATTAGTCATGTTTTACCAAACAGATTTTCCTCCGTAAATCAATTTCTGCCAAGAATTTGATTTCTAGAGTAGAATGGTTATCATTCGCACCCTTAGTTTCCACGAAAAAAGATAATGAAAATATTATACTTGAATTAGCGTGCCAATATAAGTACATTGTGAAAGTTTAATTGTTAGTAAAAGAACAAAAAGAAATTGGTGTTTCCAATTTACCTTTGGTTGATAAATACAGGAGATGTTATTAAGTTTGTTTGTTAGGATGTAGCTCTCCTTAAGCCTTTTTGTCTTGTCAAGTTAATACAATCAAGTCCCAAAACTTATTAGCATTTTTCATTTGTCAAGTTGGATGGAGTTAATGAAAAGGCTAAGTCCTAAAACTTGTTAGCATTTTTCATTTATCAACTTGGATGGAGTTATCGACCAAAAAAAAGTTGGATGGAGTTAATGAGAAGACTTGATTGCTCAAACTTGATAAGTTTTAGGACTTGATTGTGCTTTTTAAAAGTTTTATGACTCAATTGCACTTTCGTGACATATTTTAAGACTTCTGATACACTCATCCCTGAGAAAAATATAATGCCAAATATAATCAATCAACGATATATATGCATAATCTCAAGATTAATACATAATCGAGTAAATATCCTAATATTGCTAACAGTTTTTGAATCGATATGGGAAGCCACACATAGAATCATTGTGCGCCAGCGATGCACCGTTGGAAAATAGATTGAAAAACGATCTTCGTGGTGCCTGGCCTGTGGTGTTCTGACCTGGTATCGACCTCGAAACGATCGAGAGAAGTTAGGGAAGGATCCGCCACGCTGAACCCCAGGAAGCGAGTGAACTATAGGTGGCATTAGGGATCTCTCTCGCGCCTCTCGAGCTCTCGTTCGTGATCAAGAAAACCCTATTTATCAAGCTTCGTGTCTCCGCATCAAGGTAGAAGAAGATGAACACCTGCACACGCTGTTTAAAACTGATCTGGTTGAAAAAAGGCGAAAAGCGCAAAACTGCCGTAATTCACTAATTCGATTGTCTCGGTTTTTGATTGCTGTGTCCGAGTTCATTCATCCTAGAGTACGTGATACTTCATACATATGTAGATCCTCTAGGGTGTTAGTTTAAGTCTCGTGAAGTCGGGCATCGGACCATTGGGCTCGACGATTGATTTAATCACTTTCTTGAATTAGTTTGGTTCGATATAAACTATTTTTGGTGTGGTTTACTAAGAAGGGATTGACCGCGGCTTGGGAGGTCGGAGCACTGTCCGAAAGGGGCCGATTTTACCCCTGTACAGATCTCCTTTTAGCAAATTGGACCGAGGTGACCGGCCCCCGTTAGAGGTGCATCACGCTTTCAGGCCCTTCCTTTTTTTTTTTTCTCTTAGAGTGCATACATAACCATCTAGCATGTCGGATATAACGATAATTTATTTCCATTGCTCAAATTGTCGATCGGAGTAGAATGTCCGGGATGTCGATTTTGATTTGAAAATTCAACTTGTCGTCCAAGTCATACTTGATCGGCTTGGATTTCGTGTTTTAAGTTTTGGGTTGAACTTTCTGACATGGTATCATAACAGTTCTATCCCTTTCACATATATGCATCCACCACCCATCAATCAAATTTCACGTGCCGCTCCTAATCCGATTTGCATGTGAGATCATTGAAATATTGTTCCACATCGATTGATAACGAGTCCCTCCACTTATCAATTTAAATTTTTATATCGAACTTTTTAACTGTTACAACGTAAATGGCTTTTTTTCCTATAGTGCCTTGTCGATTTGCAACATCTAATTATCTTGCGCGCCCTCCGCCATCGGATCAAAAAGATTTTAATATTATCCGGTCGGATCAAGGAGTTCCAATATCAAACGCGCTGGCTGGGTCCGGCTCATTCGTGGGGCCCAGCTAATATGATTACCGTCGCGACCTAAAATTTGCTCTCAGGCTAATGGATTGTTAAGACTAAGCCTAACTCGGGCCCTCCCAATCCCTACCAATTCGCAACTTAGGATTTAAGTTCTTAACGTGCAAATGTTTTCATGCTTGGAGTCGCCACTAATCTATTTGTGGTAGGTCGATTAGAAACCTAAATAAAACATAGGGAGATATGTTTTATTTCTACAAACCAGAGATTCTAAGCTCGGGGACTTGATTACGCTAGATTTAATCTAACGCCCTTTCGGTACCTTTTCTTTTCAAAAATATTTTGGCAGACAGTTTGGATTCATTTTATTACTTAATCACTAGCATGTGAAATGATCATGCGGGTGCGCAAACCACCAAAGTAACACCCAATAATCAAAACATTAAATAAATTGCAAGATTTGGAGGATTACTTACCTCGAAGCAACGTAAGCATCTGCATTGTTAGCTAGAAAATCAATCAACAATCCTAATATGATTTCTAATTAACAAGCAGTTCACTCAATATTTTTTTAGAATTTTCACTTATTTAAATGAGAGCTAACCTACATGTAATGACGTGCAAAAATTAACATGCGATTCATGCAACCTAACATGCAAACTATATGTCATGCGACGACGTGACCTAATTCTAATGACGGGCAGATGATTTATTTTTGGTATTTTCCAATGAAATTCGGAATTAAAAAAATGTCTAAAATAACATGTAATCTATCCTAGAGAAAAATGATTTGATCTACCCTAAAGTGATTCTTTTTGGGATTTTTATTAAAATTCGAAATTATTAAATGTCCTAAATAATCCACTAAGATTAAAACAATTTCTAATTTAAACTAGGAAATATGCTACCCTAAATCCCAATTTAAATCAAATAATTATCTTATTCTTTTGGATATATTTAAGATTCCCTAAGCATAAGCATGCAAAATTTCTAATTTAAATCTAACTAACAAATTTTGGATTTTCTTTATTTAAAAGAAAAACAATCAAATCAAGATAACAATCACATCCAAACAATCCGCACAATCCGCACGATTCTTCGAATTCAGATAAGGCAAACTAACGGTCACGTCTATAGGGTTATAGATATCGACAGAAAGTTGATCGTTTAAATTTGGAAAGCAAATAAAATCTATTATCGTATCCAAGTGATTATGGACAAGATAACGATTTTCCGTATCACCGCGTATCGTACCTTAGAGATAAGGTCGGATAGTCGTCCAGATACGTTGCTAAATTAGGCAAAATTCCTAATTTTAGATATTTTCAAATATTGCGGATATCACAAAATTATCCTAAGATATCTAGCTATCCACCAAAATATCCACGAAATATTCAAATACCCAAAAACTAGGAAATTAAATATTTAAAGAAATATTCGGATAATCTTACCTAATTTGCGGATAACTTCCAAATTCGAACTCAGTGTCGGATCGGGCTTGCGGATCGCGGGATGGTGTGGAGTGGACCGGAAGCGGCGGAACGGCGGTGACGACGGCGAGGGTTCTAGCAGTGAGGGCTTGACGACTCGGAGATCATGGTCTAGCGAGTGTCATGAAGAAGCGGCAACAACGTCACGCCGTGATGAAGATAGGAGCAGTGACTCGGTGAGGTTGACGCAGCAAAGCTTGCAGCTTGGGCACGTCGAGGGGAGAGCAGGTCACGCCGATGCAGGCTTCGTCTCTACGAGCGTCTTCTTAGTTGTGAATGGTTCAATGATGCACTCCTTCAGAAGCTTTCTCGCCACCTCACCCACGAGTCATCACATGCACATAAAATATTTTTTTCTCTTTCTACCTTGGCAACAACTTTCTAGCGGGCACGGCGTCCAGGAATCTCAACCACAGCAACGCGCAATTAGACTTGTCCCAAAGATCGGTTCAGTGAAGACAAGGGGTCGTCTTGATGGATTTGCAGTGGACTGACTTCTCGGAACACTGCTGACTTGAGGACGTCGCCAGGGATGCGGGGATCACTCGATGGTGGTCTGGAGAATGGTTGGACTGAGACCACGACAGAATGGTGGACTCGTTGGACAACCTGCAAAACAAAGAGAAATGAATCGTGGGCTTGCTGAGGACGTTGGGGAGCTTTATGGATGATTGCTGGTGCAACCACCGCTCGGCAGAGGCTTCCCCGATCAGGTGCAGCAGCTTCGTCAGAGGGCCCGTCCACGTCGACTCGTCTCGTGGGGCTCGATTGCTATGGCTTCACGGTAGTGCTTGCAGCAAGGGTGACCGGTGACTGCCTCGTGGACTGGTGGGATTAGTGACGGAGGGGACCCACAGCCAAGGATCTCCACGGTAGGATCTCAGATGAGCTTTATAAGAGCTGCAAAACAGAAATTCAGCTCCTCTTGGCTCGGTGTGAATCCAGCGAAAGGGCACAGCAATGCAACAAGGCTTGGACTGGACTGGTGCTCTTGGTACGCAGCTGTTCGTCATGAGGGGATTCGTTAGCAAGGCTTACAGCTCGTGAGGAGAAGTCTCGATCTTTTTTTTTCCGTTCGGACGATGTGCTCTCCTCTTTTATCTCTTCCTTTTTTCTCTTCTGACGTTCTCTCCCTCGTTCCTCTCTCTCGTGTGTTTCTCTGACTTTTTTCTGGCTTTTCTCTCAAGTGTGTCCCCCACGTGAATTCTCTCCCCTTCTCCTTTTTATATTGTTTTTCCCTTGCTCAAAAGGAAGCCCCCCGTCTGATCGTCCAATATATTCCCCAGAATATATCCCCATGCTGACCGTATCTATTTTCCTCTTTTGTACCCTTCATATATTTTTTCTCTGAACAAAGATACCAGAAGACCAAATCTGCTGATACACTTCATCCTTCCCTTATGTATTGCCCTCGTATATTGCAAATCCACGTGCCCTCCTTGAAGATATAATAAGATCAAATGTATATCACCAGGTACAACCTTGTCCGAATATTTCCACCTCATCATGTCCAAATTCTAGCTTTGTGCACTCCTTCACATGAATATTCTTATCTTGCGCCCAAAGATTTTCACAATATTTTCTTAATATTTCCTAATCCAATGTGCCACACATATAACGCATATGTCGATCTTAACCACTTGAGGGTATAATGAGTTGGGCTGAATCTTTAATTCACATGGGCTTGATCCAATTAATTTCATTGGGTTGAACCTCTGTCTTGAGTCCATTAACTCCAGGTTCAATTAAATTTTGTTAAGTCCATCCGCCACCACCAACATGCAAATGCAACTACTTAATAAATGTTCTTAAAACTAAATGCTATGTAATTTAACTTTAATATTTTTGTTAGGGACTAAAATTTAATCCCTAATTTTTATGCAATTAACCACTAAATGATGCGCTTTTAAATTTAGGTGTCAACAATTACAAAAAAAGAAAAGTCAAAAAGAAAGAAAAAGGGGCTGCTGTCGTGAGTGCGCCCAAGTGTGCCCAGGAGAGAGAAAATAGAAAGTGTCTTCACCGAGAGCGACTGAGAGTGGAGGGGACAAAGAAGAAAGAAGGGGCTGAACTTTGCGGTCCGAGGCCAAATGTTGTCGAGATTGGCTCAAATTTTGATATGCTGCCGGTGAAATCGAGGGCTACAAGTTGATCGGTTTCATTCATTGAGAATCTCCTCCGAACTCTTCATTTGCGGTTAGTATTTTCTCTTCCTTTTATGTAAATTCACCTTTGTGGTGAAAGAAATGATGTTATATTGTTGATGTTGTGCTTTTAGTGTGTAACTAGAGAAGAACTTTGTGTATCTTACCATTATTGGTGATTAGTGAAAGTTTTTGCGAGGATCCGTTGTTTTTTTTCTTATTGGATTTTTTACGTTAAATCTTGGTGTCGTCGTTGCATTTATCTCATTATTATTGCAAGATTGAATTGCTGGAATATTGTTGATTGTTACTAGAATTAAGTCGATTTCGGTCAATTTAATTGTGGGGGGAGATGTTGATCCTAGATTGGACTTGGTTCTTGGTGAATTGTTGCCCTGATTCTTCCCAACAAAACAAGACCACCCCTATGGGACCAATGAGTTTCTCATTTATCCATTCAAACTTTGCATTTTTCCCCTTTTCATTTCTGGCCCTCCAAAAGAGAAGAAATTTCAAAACAGTCCCCCAACGTGGAATCTAGTCAGCACAAAGTCTTCGATTAATCCCCAGCCCTTATCCACTTATCCATTTCCTTCACTTATCCATGCCGCCGCGACTCTCCGCAACATCACCCGCCGACACTCTCTTCTTCTTCTTCTTCTTCAACAACCACTCATAAGCCCGCCAACTTCTCTCCCTCTACTTTCATGGCTCTGAAGAAGGAGAACAAGCTGTCGAGCGTTCGTTAAATCTTGAATGGACTAATAGAAGGCGAAATTTTATAGAACATAAGGACGTCAATTTACTCGGAAGAACCTGTTTGCAGAAGGGGAACAGATCATCTGATCAAAGTTCGTGAAAAGTGACTCGAGTTGGTATTTTATAGCTGTCCTTTTAAGGGTTGGAGTTCATTAAAATCAGCCTGAGTCTGGAGCAAATCAGACACATCCTGTCATTTTTGGATGAATAGAAATATATGTCAAGTAGACTGCAGAAACAGAGTGCTCTACGTTAGGAATTGGCCTTTAGTGCTCTGCAGAAGGACTGTCTGATGGTCAAACAAAGCCATACATAGGGTTACTTGATGGGATAACGATTTCAACGGATATTTTGAAATTTGGAATAAGATTAAAGTGGTTGGTAGCATTCAAGAAGCTCACGAAGAACTCTCTCTCCGTGTTGTATTAAGTTCTCGTGCTTTTCTTCGTGCAAAATAGAGTGATTTCTGATTGTAAATCTCTATAGATGGTGTCGATAATTGTAATTTGGAAAGAGAGTGATACTGTTATGAAGTGCTCAAGAAGCTTCGAGCAGAAGGAGCACATTCCGTACAAGCCATAACATATAGAGGATTACATAGTGGATTCTCGCCTTATTGAGACTGTTAGAGTTGAGAGAGTAGAATAGATCAAGTAAAAAGCCGAACCACTATCGAATCACTATAAAACTGATGCGCATTTCCTCTGTTCTTGAACTTTTTTTAATTCCTACTTGATAAAAGATTGTGATTTACACCAGTGTGTAAGTTTCTACATTGTATGTAGCTTAGGCAAAAACTTCAAGTTTTCTAGAAAAAACTTGTTCATCCTCCTCTTAGTTGTCATGCCTAATCAATTTCATTACTGACATTACAATGTTGTTGATTTGCTTCTCTATTTCGCTTCAATTTTTCAAATTCTGGAAATTGGATACAAACTGTGTTGATTTTCTTGAACATAGGATAAGCAATAAATCAAGTTTCGTGCAAAGCATAAGTGCCACGTCGGAGAGAATTACTTGCCCTTGCCTAGTAATTCGTTAAATTATTACTTCATTACACTACACTGAGGTTTATCTTAGGAGATTCGTGACACTTAGGCTGTGCATGACAACCATTCTATGCCCGGGAACAGATTCTGATCAGAAATAATTTTTTTTCATTCTGTGCTCGGGAATTGATTCTGAACATTTAAAGGCGTTCAGTAACGGTCCAAAATTCTGTGCCCAGGAACAGAAATGCGTTTAGTAATGGCATAAAATTTCTTTTTATTAATAATATTTTAATAACATTTTAAATATTTTAATATTTCTTTCTTTTCTTTTTGCTTCTCCTCTTTCTTGGCCATGGCCGGTAAAATATTTTTTAATTAATAATAATTTCATTAAAAATAATTTATTTATTTTTTTGGTCATGGCGGTAAAAAAATTTTCTTATAATTTTTTTTATTTTTTAAAAAAATATTTTACTAATTTATTTTTTTTTTTTCGCCATGGCCTAATCAATCAATCGGCCATGGCCTCCGTAAAATATCTTTTTATAAATAATATTTAATAAAAAATATTTTTATTGAAATTATTATTTTTATTTTTTTTTTCCATGGCCACAATTGGAACATTGGCCATGGTAAAATATTTTTTAAAAATAATTTTTTTATTAATAATATTTTTGTTAAAATATTTTTATTGAAATTATTTTTTTTTTTTTTTTGCCATGGCCCGGTCGCTGCCATGGCTAGTAAAATATTTTTTTATAAATAATTTTTTTATTAAAATATTTTAAATAAAAAATATTTTTATTAAAAATATATTTTTTTATTTTTTCGCCATGGCCTGGTCGTTGGCCATGGCCAGGAAAAATTTTTTTTATTAATAATATATTTTTTATTTTTTTTTGCCATGGCCTAGTCGCTAGCCATGGCCGGTAAAATTTTTTTTTATTAATAATATATTTTTTATTTTTTTTACATGGCGGTAAAATTTTTTTTATTAATAATATTTTTTTATTAAAATATTTTAATCTCGATAAATCACACGCAAAAAATCATTTAAGCCCTCAAACATTAGAAGCTATATTAAAAACCAAGAAAAAGAAGAAGAAGAAAAAATTGATTCTCATTTTTGCTCTCAGAATCAAGAAGCTACTTTTTTTTTTTTGATTATAGTTTGTTGATTCTTGGCACAAATTTGCAAGAATTTGTGCCCAGAATCAAAAAATTAAACAAACGGATTTCTATTCCTAAACTGATTATGGAAATAAAAGAACAAAATCAAACACTATTTAGCAAGTTGCCATCCCTATCCTATCAAATGATGTTTCTGGCTTAGTTGAATTTATAATCAATGTTAGATATGTTTGACTTAAGGGTGAGCATGATTTCAAAGTAAAACCTGGAACTTGAGACTTGGAATGGTGGGAATCTGTTCGGTTTCAAGTTCCAATGTATGCGATGTAGGTTGCAAGTTCTAAAAATTAGAGAATTTATTTGGACGGGTAGGTTCCAAGTTATAGGTAATTGGAACCTGGAACCTCGAACTTGGAACTTGGAACAAGTTTTTGTATTTTTCTTGGTTTATGTCTTCATGCGATCCTGTAGTATTCCATGATATTCGATGATGAGTGTATAATATAGAACCACTATCTTGAGCTTCCATTTTTGATTGAGACTTTTACTTTGTTAATGTATTATATTCTTCGTGTGTCTAAGTATAAGTTATGGTCAATGGATTGTAGTAGCAAGTGATGGTTATTAAAGATAATAATTCATTGCAATCATTCAATTAATAATACATGCGAAACTTGGATAGAACTTGGAATCTACCGCAATAAGTGTGATAAGTAGGTTCTAAGTTCCAGATATGCAAAGTAGATTCCATATTATAAAAAATGATGAACATATTCCAACGAGTAAATTCTAGGTTTCAGGTGAAACCTGAAATATTGTTGTTGTTATGCATTAGGGGTGAGCAGGACCTGGAATCGCTCACCCCTAATGCATAATAGCAACAATATTTCTTTTACATAAAGAGATTTTGATCGTAAAATATTTATGATAATGATTATTTACTAATCATTCTACTTTAAAAGGCGAACGTGAAGCGACCCTTCCCTCCCTCCTCTCCACCTCTGAGAGCCCGGCGATGCCTTCAACCTTGTTGCATGCGCCAATACTGCCCCCGAGCTTGCTCGCCCCGGCACCATCTCCTGGCAAAGTAATTCAACGCAGTGACCACATCACCTATGAGAAGGAAAATGGTGATTTGTTCTGCCACTGAAAACATCGGGTACGAGGTGCATCCTTCAGAAACAGTTTATGGTTGAAGTGCATCGTGCATGGCAGTGAATTTTGTTTCATCGTCAGGTGGTGGAGTTTGGGTGCTTCTTGCTTGAAAAACTATGGAGAGGAAACTCCTGTGGACGTAACAAGTTCCAAGAAGAAGAGGAAGAAGAAAGTTCCCGCAAAGGAAGAGTGGTTTTGGAGGACCATTTAGGGAGTCTCTGTTTCTAGTTCTCTGTTTGAGGGTGAAATGCTGAAGCTTCTGCTTGTTGCATCCTATCGTCTTCATTGAACATGTCGGAATCATCTGGTAGTGATCTGTCCATTATTTTATAAGGTTGTTATTATGAACAAGCCCTGTTCGAGGCGCGTCCCTCGCTTTCAAGCCCTTTCCTCCCTTTTTCCGAATGCATACGTAACCATCAAGGATGTCGTATATAACAATCATACATTTCCATTCCTCATGCTGTTGTCGATTGGAGTAGAATGTCCGGCACATTGATTTTGATTCGAAAATTCAAGTTGTCGTCCAAGTCCTCACTCGATCAGGTTGGGTTGCGTGTTTTGAGTGTTTAGGTTTGACTTTGTAACACCATATCAGAGCTAGTGCATGTGAAAAGGAGTGTTGAAATATTATTCCACATCTTCATCTATTAGTCTAAGTTTTGGATTTGACTTTCTAACGGTTCTAATGAAAATGGCTCTATAGTGCCGTGTTGATTTGCAACATTTAGTTATCTTGCACGCCCTCTGTTGTCGGATCAAAAAGAGTTTAATCTTATCAAGTTGGATAAAGGAATTCCGGCATCAAATGAAGCCACCTCGAAGGGACAGACAAGTTTCTCATTTATCCATTCAAACTTTGTCTTTTCCCTTTTTTTTTTTTTTTTATTTTCTGACCCTCAAAAAGAGAAGAAATTTCAAAACAGTCCCCCCAACGTGGAATCTAGTCAGCACAAAGTCTTCGACAAATTCCACTGCCCTTATCCACTCATCCATTTCATCCACTTATCAAAGCCGCGGCGGCTCTCCGCAGCATCAACCGCCGTCACTCTCTTCTTCTTCTCCTTCTTCTTCTTCAACAACCACTCACAAAGCCATCGACTTCTCTCTCTCTCTCTCTCTCTCTCTCTCTCTCTCTCTCTACTTTCCTGGCTCTGAAGCAGGAGAAGAAGCCGTCAAGCGTTCGTCAAATCTTGAATGGACTAACAGAAGGTGAAAGTTTATAGGATGTAAGGACGTCAATTTACTTGGAAGAACCTATTCGCAGAAGACGAACATATCATATAATCAAAGTTCGTGAAAAGTAACTCGAGATGTTATAGCCGTCTTTTAATTTTAAGTGTTCGAATTCGTTAAAGGCAGCCTATTTGTGATTTTCGAATAAACAGAGAAGACGTCAAGTAATTGGAGAAGCAAAGTGCTCTACTTTGGGAATTAGCCTTTAATGCTTTGCAGAAGGATGCTCTAATGGTAAAAGAAGGTCATACCGGCGGTTACTTGATCGCATAACCTTTTAACGGATATTTTGAAGTTTGGAAGTCTTTAATGACAGATTAAAGTGGTTGGTAGCATTGAAGAAGCTTACGAAGAACTCTCTCTCTCTCTCTCTCTCTCTGTTGCATACTTTCCTTTGTGCAAAATGGAGCGATTTCTTATAGTGAGTCTCTATAGATGGTGTGAATATTTGGTGTGGATATTTGTATTTGGAAAGAAAATTATAGTGTTGTGAGTAGTGCTCGAGAATGTAGAAGTGACTCAAGAAGCTTCGAGCAAAAACAACACATTTCGTACAAACTATACCATCTCAAGGACTACATAGTGGATTCCGGTCTTGTTGAGACTTTTAGCATTGGGAGAGTAGAGTAGATCAAGTGGAATGCCAAACCACTATAAATTTTATAAGCATTTTTTCTATCCCTTAAACTCTTTTAATTCTTGCTTGATAAAGATTGTGATTTTACACAAGTACGTACGTTTCTATAGCACCAATGCCTACAACAATAATGCACCTTGTGCACATTGTCCATTGTGAAAAAGTTTCAAGTTTTTTGAAACAACCTATTCAACCTACTCTTAGTTGTCATGCTTAGTCAATTTCATAACTGACATTACAACACCGTCGATTTGCTTCTCTATTTTGCTTCACATGAATGAATTTCTGATTATGGAAACTTGATATTAATCATTGTGTTGATTTTCTTGAACAGAGGTTAAGGAATAAATCAAGTTCCATGCGTAGCGTAAGCCCCATGTCACTAGAGATTTACTTGCACTCGCTAGTAATTCATTAAACTAGTAATTCGTTAAACTGCGCCGAGGTTAGTCTTGGGAGGGTGGCAACATTTACCCCATTGAATGATTTTTTCTGGCTTAGTTAAAATTTTAATTCAAAGATAGTTATGCTTGTAAAATAAAAACAATATTTCTTTTACATAAAGAGATTTTGATGGTAAAATATTTATGATGATGATAATTTATGAGTCATTCTACTTAAAAAGGCGAACGAAGAAGCGACCCCTTGATATGAACTGTGCGGAAGATGATCGTTTTACGAAGATCTGTGAGTTACGAACTGCTGATCTCGACCCTCAATCGAACTTGTGATTGATAATCTCGGTATGAATGCGACCTGTTAACAAACCTGTGTCAACCAATCCACGCTATAACGCCACGAACAAGAGAACTCATGATCTTGCTCGATAAGTTGAATTCGATCGCCACAAGGGAGCCTTGATAAGATCTAGTCCTCAAGATAACTCAAGAAGAAAACTTCTCTATATAAAATTATGCCTCCTCTCTTAGAAAGTTATAAGCAACCTAATATAGGGTGCTAACCCTAATCCTAATCCTACTAGGATTAAAATTACAAAAATAACTTTAATTGCTAAAAATTTGTCCAAAAATGGAAAAAAAATGCCTGAAAGTTCATCTAAACGACTCCAAATCACTAAAAACGTCATCATTCACTACTAAAGTAGTGAGTATTGATCAGCGGCCTGTTTTCAAGCGTCTATCTAAATTTGAGTCAATTCGGAATTCGTCAATTCTAAGCTCCTTCGGAATTCGCTGGACCTAAAGTAATCATGTTGCACCAAGGAGCTTGAAAATCTTCAAATTTCGAATTCAGATTATCTCTATTCTAAATATTTTGAACCATGATGCTGACAACTTGTTTGAATTCCTTCGCTTCGCTCAAGTGACCGGGCCTAGCGGATAAAACAACGGGTCCCTAGCACCTCCTCCTTACCTCCTCCTTGATACGATTCGATGTCCACATCATTTCCTCCCCCGTGCAAAGGATTTGCCCTCAAATCAACATCTGCATCAAAAAGAGTCAAATCAAAAGCATTGAAAGTAGCACTAATATCATACTCATTCGGAAGGTCAAGCTTGTAAGTATTATCGTTTACTCTTTCCAACACCATAAATGGTCAATCCCCTCGCGGTAGCAATTTAGAGTGTCGCTGTTTGGGGAAACGCTCTGTGCGCATATGAACCCAAACCTAAGCGCCGGGCTCAAACACTACTTTCTTGCGCCCTTTGTTGACTTACTTTACATACTGCTCTGTCTTAAGCTTAATATTCAGCCACGTCTTCTCATGCAAAGTCTTCACAAATTCAACTTTCTTAGCACCATCTAAATTCACACGTTTAGCAATAGGCAAAGGAGTTAAATCTAATGGAGTTAAGGGATTAAAACCATAGACAACCTCAAACGGTGTGAATTTAGTAGCAAAATGCACGCTCCTATTATAAGCAAACTCAACATGCCGTAAACAATCTTCCCAAAACTTAATGTTCTTTTTAATGATAACATGCAACAATGTCCCTAAAAACCTATTAACTACTTTAGTTTGACCATCAGTTTGTGGATGACAAGTAATAAAGTAGCTTAATCTTCCACAATGTCTTTCAAAAGTAGTTTAGAAATTTAGTATCTCGATCAGAAACAATGGACCTAGGCATGTCATGCAAACGCACAACCTCACAAAAGAACAATTTAGCAACATTCGATGCATCATCAGATTTATGACAAAGTATAAAATGAGCCATTTTTTAAAATCGATCAACAACCACAAAAATAGAATTCTTGCCATGCTTAGACTTAGGCAATCCTAACACAAAATCCATAGAGATATCAACCCAAGGATGCATTGGGATAGGCAAAGGTGTATACAAACCATGTGATTTAATCGTAGATTTAGCTTGCTTACATGTAATACATCTATCGCAAACTCGTGTGACATCTCGTTTCATATATGGCAAAAAAAAATGTTCATGCAGTACTTCATAAGTCTTATTGATTCCAAAATGCCCCATTAAACTACCACTATGTGCCTCTCACACTAATAACTCACGCAAAGAGTATTTAGGCAAACACAACTTATTTTCACGAAAGAGATATCCATCATGTCTATAAAACTTTTCAAATGCAACATGGTCACAAGCTTCAAATACTTTTTCAAAATCATCATCGTCAGCGTATAAACCTTTGATATGCTTAAAACCTAGACACTTTGCTTCTAAAGTAGTTAGAATAGCGTATCTTCGAGAAAGTGCATCGGCTACCACATTTTTCTTACCTTTTTTGTACTTGATTACATATGAAAAAGTCCCAATGAACTCTATCCATTTTGCATGTTTTTTGTTCAACTTTTTCTACCTCCTCAAGTATTTTAAGGTCTCGTGGTCGGTGTAGATCCCAAACTCCTTTGGCCACAAGTAATGTTGCCAAGTCTTCAAAGCTCGCACCAAAGCATACATCTCCTTATCGTAAATCAGATAATTCAATGTCGCTCCGCTTATCTTCTCACTAAAATATGCTATAGGACATCCTCATTGCATCAACATAGCTCCAATTCCTGTATTAGAAGCATCGCATTTGATCTCAAAAGTAGTACTGAAATTTGATAAAGATAACAAATGTGCATTAGTCAACTTATCCTTTAACAGATTGAATACTTTTTCTTGCTCTTCTCTCCATGTGAAACCCACGTGCTTTTTGATAATCTCGGTTAAAGGTGCGGCGATAGTGCTAAAATCTTTTACAAATTGATGATAGAAACTGGTTAAACCATGAAAACTGCACACCTCTCCTATTGTCTTAGGTGTTGGCCATTCACGAATTGCTTTCACCTTTTCTTCATCAACCTGTATTCCATCAGCGCCAACAACAAAGCCTAGAAATACTAACTTGTCAGTTACAAAACAACACTTTTTTAGGTTAGCATATAATTGCTCAGTCTTTAAGACCTGTAAAATAGCTCGCACATACTCAATATGGTCATCACGGCTTCGATTATATATCAGGATATCATCAAAATAGACAACTACAAATCGACTAATAAAAGCATGCAGAACATTATTCATAAGTCGCATGAAAGTACTAGGTGCATTAGTTAAACCAAATGGCATGACTAACCACTCATATAACCCATACTTGATCTTAAATGCAGTTTTCCATTCATCCCCATCTTTTATCCTAATTTGATGATAACCACTTTTCAGATCAATTTCAGTAGATATGCAAGCTCCATGCAATTCATCCAACATGTCATTTAGCCTAGAAATAGGATGTCGATACTTTACCGTTATGTTATTGATTGCTCGGCAATCAACACACATTCGTCAAGACCCATCATTCTTTGGCACCAACAAAACAGGAACAGCACACAGACTAAGAGACTCTCTCACACATCCTTGCTTATTAATTTGCTAACTTGCCACTGAAGTTCCTTTGTTTTTTTAGGATTGTTTCGATATGCGGGTCGATTAAACAATGGTGCACCAGAAATTAAATCGATTTGATGCTCTATGCCTTGAATCAGTGGTAAACATCCAGGAAGTTTATCAGGAAAAACATCTTCAAATTCCTGCAATAAAGACACGACAAAATTTGGCAAATTCGGGTCAAGTTCGTTAGTGGTCAGTGCCTCCTTGTACAACAGTATAAGTATCGGTCGATCCAGAATCAAAGCTCTCCTCACTTCGCTCGATTTTGCATAGAAATTCTTTTTTCTCTTTTCTTTTCTCTCTCCTTTTCTCTCGATTTTTACCACTCTACTCTTATCTTCCTCTCCTTTTACTTGCATTTCAAAGTTTCCACGCAGGCCCTCAGTTTTATCACTTTTTCTCTCTCTCTTAGCCTCACGCCATAGTTTCAATTGATCTTCATACACCTTAATAGGTGTCATTGGCACCAATGTGTATGTCTTCTGATCCATCACAAGTGAATATCGGTTAGTGTACCCGTCATGATGTACCTTTCGATCATATTGCCATGGCCTACCAAGTAAAAGATGCCCTGCTTGCATAGGTATAACATCACACATCACCTCATCCTTATATCGCCCTATCTCAAATGGAACTCGAACTTGTTTCGATACTTTTACTTTACCACTATTATTCAACCACTACAATCTATATGGTTTTGGATGCTTTGTAGTTTTCAATCCTAACTTCTCTACCATGGTATAACTTGCTACATTTGTACAACTACCTCCATCAACAATCAAGCTACAAATCTTACCATTTACCAAGCATCTCGTATGGAACAAATTATCGCGTTGCTGATGATGCTCCTCCTCTTTGACTTGAACACTAAGAGTACGCCTAACGACCATCAATTCACCCTTTGCTGGCATCTCAACATCACTACAATCTTCTAATGGTGGCATGTCATCATCCTCTTCCTCCCTCTTACTTTCTGATTCAACATCATTATGTCCAGTCATGATGATCACCCTCCTATTAGGGCACTGATTTGCCATATGACCCCTGTCCAAACACTTGAAATATTTAATATCACGAGTTTTAGTGTTAGGGTTTTCAGTTTTACCTGAAGCCGGATTCGAACCAACTTTGCCATCCTTCTCCTTCTCCTTCAAAGTTTCAGTCTTGATATTGTTTCCCTTCCAATTCGGCTTTTCGTCTCTCTTCCAATTAGACTTCCAATTCGAGCTTGAACCTCCACTACTCTTGTAATTTCAATCCAACTTCAATTGCCGCTCAACTTTGATGGCTTTGTCCACTAATTCCTCCAATTCAACGTAGTGTTGTAGCTCTACCACTGTTGCTATATCTCAGCTCAAACCACACAAAAATCGTGACATTGTGGCCTCACGGTCTTCCACCACATTAGCACGGATCATAGCAATTTCCATCTCTTTATGGTATTCTTCCACACTCCTATTACCTTGTGTGAGATTTTGCAGTTTATAGAACAAGTCTCTGTGATAATGACTAGGTATAAAGCGCCTCTCATCACTGCTTTCATCTCATCCCACGTTTCTATTGTTCTTTCACCATTGCATCTCCTGCTAGTCATAAGTTGATCCCACCAAATTATAGCATAATCAGTGAATCAAACGGCTGCAATTTTTACTTTTTTTGAGCTCCAAATATCGCTGGCAATCCGTTTCTCCCATTCTAAATACGCATCAGGATCATTCTTTCCTTGAAAAGATGGAATCTTGATCTTGATGTTACCAAGCTCATCATCTTCTCGACGTCTAAATCCTCGGTGTCCATTTCTCCTCTCAAACCTGCCATCTTGATCATCTTCTGTATCGGACACATATGCATCATCAAATTGCCACTGCCATCTAGGTTGTGCCCTAGGTTCCTCTCGTTGATTTTGTGGCCTCTCTCGTGATGGCTCTCGATCATCTTCAAGTCTCGTCTCACATCTTGCAACTCGATTGTTAAGTGCTTCAATTTGTAAACTCAATTGCTGGATGTCTGCTAGAATCGCATCATCCCTTGGATCAGTGCGATCCTCCCTTTGATTCACACTTTTCTGACTTGAGCTTGACATTTTTTTCAAACCTGCAAGAAAATGTTAGAAATAAAAGAAATCTTACTAGTCACTCCCTCATATTTTCTGCTCAAAGTGTTTGTCACTCCGCTCGTGTTTGACTCAATTTCGACTTTTTCTTCCTTCAATTAAACTCACACACTCTTGTCTTTTACCTCTCGTTTCCTTCTAGCAAGCTCTTTTTTCAAACTTGAATCCAGTCTCACAAGCTCCTCACAACAATTGATAAACCACCAAGCAAAATCAAATTCAGCAATATACCGCTCAACTCAGCAATTAAGCAAATTTTCGCTAGATTCGGATTCATATTCAAATTCTGCTGCTGAAATTTTTTTTTCTATTCGGTCCAATTATCAATGATAAAAAAAAAATGAGTCGTCCTCTTGAATTTTTTTTCTTTGCTTTTTTTTGGCTTTTTTTTACGAACTCAAGTACAATATAAAAAAAACAACTAGGACCGAAAACCCTAAATCAAAATTGAAATCATAGCAAGAACAAATTCAGAACCCTAATTCGATTAATAACGAAACCCTAATTCTATAAACCTTAGTTTCTATAAACACTAGATTGATGAATGAAAAGCAGTAAAAGTAGGATAACTAGACCTTGTAGAACTAGCTCTGATACCAGATGATATGAATCAGTGCAGAAGATGATTGTTCTATAAAGATCTGTGAGTTACGAATTGCTGACCTCGACCCCCAAGCGAACCTGTAATTGGTAATCTCGGTATAAACGCGACCTGTTGATGAACCTGTATAAACCAATCTATGCTATAACGCCACAAATAAGAGAATTCGCGATGTTGCTCGATAAGTTGAATTCGATTGCCACAAGGGAGCCTTGATAATATCTAGTTCTCAAAAGAACTCAAGAAAAAAACTTTTCTATATAAAATTCTGCCTCCTCTCTTAGAAATCTATAAGCAACCTTATATAGGGTGCTAACCCTAATCCTAATCCTGCTAGGATTAAAATTATAAAAATAACCTTAATTGCTAAAAATTCGTCCAAAAATGGGAAAATGCCTAAAAGTTCATCTAAACAACTCCAAATCACTAAAAAATGTCATCATTCATTACTAAAGTATTGAGTATTGATCAGTGGCCCGTTTTCAAGCGTTCATCCAAATTTGAGTCAATTCTAAGCTCCTTCAATTCGCTGGACCAAGAGTAATCATGTTGCACCAAGGAGCTTCAAAATCTTTAAGTTTCGAATCCAGATTGTCTCTATTCCAAATATCTTGAACTATGATGCCGACAGCTTGTTTAAATTCCTTCGTTCTCGCTCAAGTGATCGGGCCTAGCGGATAGAACAATGAATCCTTAGCACCTCCTTCTCGATAGGGTTCGATATCCACATCACCCCTCTTTCCTCGTCTCAGCCCCTTTTGTCCCGCTCCTCGAGTGCGATGCCAACATCAACCTCTCCGTCCTCGGCAATGCTTTCGACATCGGAGATATTTGTCCAAAAAGTCCTAAAGCTATTGAACGACAGCCAATTCAATCTTGAAACTTTCAATTGAGTCAATTTAGTCCTAAACCCTTTAATGATTTTTCAAGCTAGTCTTAAACCTTTTAATTGAATCAATGTAGTCCTAAAATTTTTGAAAATTTATTAGTTTAGTCATAAACCTATTATTTGGATGATTAGCCAAAAAGACTACATTGACAAATCGTCAAAACGTTTAGAACTAAATTGGCTCAATTAGCGACCAAAAAAAAATTGACTCAATTGAAAGGTTTAGAATTAAATTGGCGAATCGTTAAAAGATTTAGGACTAAATTGGTACAATTGAAAGATTTAGGATTGAATTGGCTACCGCATAATAGGTTTAGGACTTTTCGAATAATTTTCTTTTGACCTTGTTGTCCCGGCACCATTGCCTGGCAAGGTAATTCAGCATGGTGACCACATCACCAATGACTGGCCACATAGTGGATTGCTCTTGAATGCACATTGCGGCAATGGCTAGCGCGCATGGTGCAAGCCCCCTTGCATTAGAAGGAAAATGGTAATTTGTTCTGCCATTCAAAAACGTCAGGCATGAGATGCATCCTTCAGAACGTTAGATGGAGGCGTTTTGGGTGCCTATTGAAAAACTAGGAAGAACAAACTCCTGTGGAAGAAGAAACTCCGGTGGACGTCACAAGTTCCAGGAAGAAGAGGAGGAAGAAGAAAGTTCCCGCAAGGAAAAAGTGGTTTTGGTGGACTTTCTAGGAAGTTTCTGTCCTAGGGTGAAGTACTGAAGCAACTGCTTGTCGCATTACATCGTCTTCAGTTAACATGTCAAAATCATTGGTGGTGATTTTTATATTATTTTATAAGGTTATTGTTAAAAATTATTTCAAATAAAAGTAAACCCATGATTTTATGATTATGTTATGTTTTATGAATTTAAGTCCTCATTGCCTCTCCCTTTTGGTAATGAACATTCATAAGGTCAAGTGCTAGGACAAACCAACTAACATTTTGGAGGAGTGTTAAGAGTATGGCTCAATCTCTTTTGAGTGTTGAATTTGTTAATTTTCATCACTTAGTAGGGACATTAAACATGCCCATACTTTCATCGAAAATATATAATGACATAATTTATACGAGTTGGAATAGCAGAGTATAAATTTGTACATGTATTGATTATCAAAAAAATATTCGCCTATATTTTTCTTTTTTCATAATTTTTTTAAGTCGGAATGATGTTATGTTAACATATAAGTAAGAATTTTTTTTTTTGCCAACACTTGTATATTTTAATATGGACCGGCTTTGTGACCGTGTATATATGTTAACATATAAGTAAGAATTTTTTTTTTTTTGCCAACACTTGTATATTTTAATATGGACCGGCTTTGTGACCGTGTATATGTTAACATATAAGTAAGAATTTGAAAAATTCTTTTCAGTTGCTCTTGCTAATAGTCAATCAGGTTTGGTTAAATAAGTGCCCTAACACAGAACTTGAAATAACAAACTATTACACAAAAGTCCACATAAAATGCAGTTGTGCATTTTTCCAACCGAAGACGTATTGTGCTTTCTACCGGTTATTTCTCTAGTAGAGGACACCGTATGAAAAAGGAGCAAAAGTAAAATGTACATCATCCATAGCCGGTCCGGTCCCCGGCTAATCTTAGGACCGTGTATATGTTAATACAGACCGGCTAGTCTTGGGACCGTGTTAACATATAAGTAAGAATTTTTCTTTTGCCAACACTTGTATATTTTAAACATTCGTGCTAAGATGTCATGTTAAATTATAAAAAAGAAAAAGAATACACAAACAACGTACCCACTTTCACTCCGATATAAAATACATAACTCTATTTCACAACTACAAGTTTGCATATTGTGACTCAACTGCAGTTCTAATCTAATTGAATGGTTTCCTCAGAGATCATTTTTCCCTTATATTTAAAAATAGTTAATACCACCAAAAACTCCAATCGATATACATGCGCTACATTTTCCCCACACTAATTTGTGTGTCACAAAATTCAATTTCCCTTAAACTATTTTTTTTTTTTTTTTTTTTATAACCCAGAAACCCCACACTGTCACATTTCCCTTAAACTAATTTTTGTATCACAAAGAATCCCAAATTAGTACATCTCGTGTCACATTTACCCTAAATTGGTGCACTCATGCTGCATTTACCCCTAAAAATCTTAGATTTACCCATATGTGATAATGGTATATTAATTTGGGGTAAACGTGGCACGTGTGTACCAGTTTGAAATTTTTTATGACATAATTAGTTTATGGTTAATATAGCACAAATGTACCGGTTTAAGAGTTTTTGTAACATAAAAATTAATTGGGAAAAAACCACCAAAAATCTCAAACTATGTCAATTGTGACAAATTTACCCTGAACTTTTTTTGTGACACGAAAAACCCTAAATTATGCCACTTGTGACACATTTACCCCACAATACTTTGGCCCATGGATATTTCGTCTTTTTCCTTTTTCTTTTTTTTTCTTTTTTCTTTTCTTTTTTTCTCTCTTCCTCAGCGAGGGTCGCCCCTTGCCCGATGTTGGCGAGGGTAGACCTAGCCAGATCCGTCGAAGGCAGCTCTCGCCGGGGAAGAGAGAAAAAAAGAAAAAGGAAAAAGACGAAAATGCTCATGGGCCAAAGCATAACGGGACAAATGTGTCACATGTGGCATAGTTTGGGGTTTTTCGTATCACAAAAAAAATTTAGGGTAAATTTGTCACAAGTGACATAGTTTGAGGTTTTTCGTGTCACAAAAAAAAGTTCAGGGTAAATTTATCACAAGTGGCATAGTTTGGGGTTTTTGGTGATATTTTTATCAAATTAATTTGAGGTAAATCTGGCACAAATGTATTAGTTTATGATTTTTTTTTTGTTATTAGCCTTATTTAAAGCTCACTTTTCTCTGATTACTCCATATCTCTCGGGTTTACGCTTCTTCATTTCACAAAAACTCTCCATCAGTCTCGCACTCATGCTCATGCCTTCCGCCTGTCGTGCTCTCGCAAATCGCATCTTGCACTCGCCTTCCCACTTTCTTACTTCAATGTCCATCGGCGGTAAAAATCCCATGGCAAGTTTTCATCCCCAATCTTGCGATATTAGGGTTCACAATCCGGCTTCCCAATGAATTTGTCGTCTGATGATTTGCGTGAATAGACATCAAATAACCTGCATTGCATACACTGTCGATCTGCTTCTCTATTTTGCTTCACATGAATAAACTTTCGATTCTCGAAACTTGAAATAAACACCGTGTCGGCTTTCTCAAACTTCGGTCAAGCAATAAATCAAGTGACGTAGCTGCATATTGAAATATGTGGCACAAAAAGGAAGAGTTATCTAAAAGGAATAAGTACATGATGTGCCCTTTCCCATTTGATGTGCCTCAATATGCTAACTTCAAAAATACAGGGGTATATCTGAAAACAAGGTGCGGACTTGTAGTTTCGAAAGTAAACAGAGGGGGACCCAATCGATAGATCGCATTGGCGGATGCAATGGAATGTCTTTCTCTACGGTGGTGCCGTGCTGTGCACAGCCTCCACCGTCGAATAAAAAAGGTCTAAACACCATCGAGTTCGGATTGAGACGTTTTAATTATTGTGATCATTATTGGTTGGTTTTAGCGACATTATTGACAAGATGCGAGAAAAGGGCACTGGACATCGATTGAAAGACGACCATTTAAGTGAATCTGGTCGTGAGGGAAAGAGCATACGTAGAGGGATATTCTCTTTAGAAGATAATGTGAAAAGTCGGTCAACAGGAGAGGAAAAAAGGAACATAAGAATAAATAAAAAGAGGGCGAGAGATTTAAACACTATTGGGAGCGAAGCAAATCAGTAAGGCCGTTCACGCCACTCTCTTCCCTTAATTTTTTGAAGAAATGAAAAAATATATATAATCGATCGATTCGGTGCGGATCCCCCTTAAAACTGAGAACCGAATCACTCGGACACCGATTTCGCTTTTAAAAATCGAAAATCGGATTGACATTCTCAGAAATTGAACCGAACTCTATCCGTCTTGCTCACCCCTAACTCTCTCTCTCTTTCTCTCTCTCTCTCAAAACGGGCAGCAGTTCACGTTCTTTATAGATATTCAGTGAAGAAGGATCACACTAGATTTATGACAGCATATGTTAAGCCAGGTAAAAAGCTCGCTCTTTCTTCAGACAGATAAACCAAACCCAGAGCACTCGTCTGGATTGAATCGGACTTGTTTTGCCGTACTTGGATAAGGATAAGGAGACAAGATGTCAGACAGGAGCAGTGTGTTTCGCTTTCGGAAATGGCCATTAACGCTTCAAGAAGGACGTTCTAATGATTAAAGAAGGTCGTATCACCGATTATTTGAGATATTTTTTAAGCTTGGAAGTTTTTAAAAATAAAATTAATATCACAAAAAATTTTAGATTAATATATTTATGATAATTTTATTTCGAATTATTTTTTTATCACAAAAAACCTTAAACTAATACATCTATGACAATTTATCGCGAACTATTTTTTTTACCACTAAAAACTTTAAATTGGTATATTTATGATAATTTTACCCCGAATTATTTTTTTTGAAGACCAAAAATCCCATACTGGTACACCAGTAACAATTTTATCCCTGAGCTAATTTTTTAACCACAAAAAATCAAAAACTGATATATTTATGGTAAATTTACCATCCGTTAGTGTCTGTTAAATTGAATTAATATCACAAAAATCACAAATTAATAAACTTGTAACAAACACAGAGGTAAAACCCAAAATCGATACACTTATTAATTATCACGTGTCATTAAACTTAGTAATTTGACAGTAAAATTTAACGGAAATTAACGAAGGGTAAATTTATCACAAATATTTCAGTTTGGGGTTTTTGGTTATCAAAAAATTAGTTCAGGGGTAAAACTGTCACAAGTATATCGGTGTGAGGTTTTTTTATGGTTAAAAAAATAGTTCGAGGTAAAATTGTTACATATGTATCAGTTTGTAGTTTTTAGTGATCAAAAAGATAGTTTGGAGTAAATTTTGTTGGTGGCATTCAAGAAGCTCATGTTGCATTGAATTCTCTTATTTTCCTTTGTGCAAATAGAGTGATTTCTAATTGTAAATCTCTATGGAAGAAGAACATATTTATAATTTGAAAAGAGTGTCATGAGAGGTGCCTGAATATGTAAAAGGGACTCCAGTTTCAAGTGGAGGCATCACCTGTCAATTCTCAAGCTCCAGACTTATTGAGGCTGTTAGATTAGGAGAGTGAAGTCTCGACCAAAAAAAAAAAAAGTCGGCCAAGTGGAAGATCGAACTACTATTTTGATTCGTATTTCTTCTATTATTTAAACTCTTTTAATTTTTGTTTGATATATTACGGTGATTCTGTAGAAGTGTATACGTTTCTACAGCCCTACTGTACCTTTTACACACTATCGATCACGTATTTCTGAAAAAAAATTTCAACTTTACAAAGACAACCAATTCACCCTTCTCTCAGTTGCCGTGCCCAATCCAATTTATAACTAGCATTACAACACTTTTAACTTGCTTCTCCATTTCGCTCTACACAAACGAATTTTCGATTATGGATACCTAATATAAACACCGCGTCGATTTTCATGAACACGAGTCAAGCAATAAACCAAGTTAAGCGGCTGCATATTGAAATTTATGGCCATCATCAATTTTAGAAGTGAAAAATGAGTTTTTCTCATTTGATGTGCCTTAATTTGCTAACTCTAAAGAATGCAGGGGTATATCTGCAAAGAGAAAATATGGCCTTTCGTAAACCCATGACTTTACTTAACCAGGGCTAACCACCGTCAGTTAAACGGCAACGTGCAAAGTTGGAGCCAAAACCCTTAAAAAGCGCAAGGTGCAAACTCGTAATTTTAGGAAAGTACACCGGTGGGACCCGATTGATGGATCGCCATGAACGGATCCGATGAGACGTCGTTTTCCAACGGCGCGGCGCGCGCCCTCCGCCGTCGGATCGAAAAAGATCGAGAAGCTCTAGGAATCGGAACAAAGCCAACCCCCTCGAAGGGAAGCGACGTCGCGATGTTACGGCGACGGAGGAGGAATAATGAATCCGGCCATCGTTTCGGACAGGTTCGTCGACGTCGTGTTGGGCCAGTCAGCTCCTTCCGCGTCCGGACACGTGGTGGCCTCCTCTTCGTTCCGGTTTCCTTCATCTTATGAGAAAGGGATAACGACACGAGTAGTCCATGAATTTTGATTTAATGTGTAATTTGATCTCCGAATTTTTAATTTGTTCAATGTATTCCATGAACTTTAGGTTAATGTTGAATATAGCCCTTGAACTTTTAATTTTTTTAATGTCATCCATGAATTTTTTGTACATATTCAATTCCAGTCCCCAAATTGTATGAAAATGTTCAATGTGGTTCATAAACTTGAATTAATGGAAAGGACTACATTCAACGGTTTCATATAGTTGAAGGATTGAATTGAACATGTACCAAAAGTTCAGAGATGACATTGAACAAATTAAAAGTTCAGGGACCACATTGCACATTAGATTAAAGTTTAGAGACTACATTGAATAAATTAAAAGTTCAAAGATCAAATTGCATATTGGGCCAAAGTTCATGGACTATTTGTGTCATTTTCCCTATGAGAAAGCCACAATAGTATTCCGAAGAGAAATGAAACTAGCGGTGCGATATTTTGTGGGAAAACTTCGTCATAAAGGAAAATACTTTCTAGAAAATCATTGTTCAGGAAAATGATTATTGTTCCTTTGTTTGGTGATATGTGACTGAATATGTTTTCTCGTGTTTGGACCTCATTTGCAAAATGATTTTAATCTCACGACTTTATCTCTGGCACAAAAAAATAAAAATTTTAAATAAATTCTTTTTATTTTATTTTTTATTTTTCTTCTTCCTCCTCCGCCGATCGCCATGCCTGTGTTGGTTGCTGGTCGCCGCCGAGGCCCGGCGATTGGCATAGGAGGAAGAAGGAAAAAAAAAAGAAAAAGAAAGAAAGAAATGAACAAAAATATTAAAAATTTCAAGAGGAACAATTCCGAAAAGTGTTTTCACCTTTTTAAATTTAGGAATTCACTTTCCTAATTTTATACATGAATATTTCCTTTGACCGACAAGTGTTTTCGATTGACTAATCATTTTCGGTGAATCAAATGGATGAAAGTTTGGAAAATTAATTTCGGGAAAATACTTTTCCTCAAACAAACGCACCCTAGATAACAAAGTAAATTTGTTGAAATATGATAATTGAAATAAAGAATTGACAATAAAAAGTCGAACATAAAGTGCACTAGTGGCGTGCGAAAAGAAATAGTTAATTATATTAAAGATGGTTATTAAAGGGAAAATACATGAAGAATTGAACTTCAACAAGTATACCATAAAAAGAAATTGGCGTACATTTTTTTAAAGAAAAATTCTAAAGTTTAATGATGACTTAAATGTTAACATATAAGTAAGAGCATTTTTTTGCCAAAATTTGTATAATTTGAAAGGTGTCGAATGTTTTGTATTAAATGAGAGTCAAAATGCGTGAGACACATAATTTGAGAAAAGTAAATAAAAAATAAAAAATAAAAAATAAAACTTATTTTGAATTTATCATATCTGCATTTCCGTTTAGGGTATTTGTGTTGATTTATCTCGAGACAAAGAAGATGCTACAAGTCTACAAGCAATATGAAATTGCCAGTTTTACACGAGAATACTTAGACATTCGAACGGAGATGTCATGTGAAACGATAAAAGAGGGGATACACAAAAAGCATACCTCACTTTTCGCTCCAATATAAAAAAAAAAAAAAATTATTTCCCTTTTCAAAACTTCACGTTTGTACCTTGTGACTTAACTGGAGTTTTTATTTAACTGAGTGGGCTTATTAAAAGACCATCATGCTATTATTTTTAAAACTTACTTTTCTCTAGTTACTCCATCTCTTTCTTTCTTTCTTTTTTTTCGAAAGAAAATTATATTCATTGCTCAAAAGGATACATGCGAAGTACATAAATTTCATAGCAAAGCAAATTGAAGCAGAGCAAAACCTAAAATCCTACAAAACAAAGCCAAATCCAGAAAACAAGGATGATCAACTAGCAACAATGGGATTAAACACACATTCGTTCCATATAAAACAGTAAGCAAAATAATCGGCAGCCGAGCACACACCAAAAATTCCTTCTCCAATAACTATGGCTTTGCCAATTTTGGCTTCTTCTATACCATCGCCGTGCGGAAACAACCAAAATAGCTTGAACAAACACAAATCGACATTTGAAAGAGCAAGTTTTCGTGGTTCAATAAGACGCCAGAGCTCCTGTGATCATCATTGAAGTTAGAGGCTAAGAACATATACAAAGATAGAGCACATGGGTATCGAATCCCTAAAAACATATTTATTAAACTCTTAGATTTAGATCGGGATATAATAGCTCCCAAATCTAGAACTAGGTTGGGAGAGTTTAAATTTTAGATTCATACCTAGAATGGAAGAAGAGAGCTCCCAAATCTAAATCAAGAAAAAAAGGAAAAACAAGAAAATAACAACAAACAAAACAAACAAAATCAACTAGAGAGGGAGAGGAGGTTGGGACTAGCACAAACCCTCCGCCATGGCTGAAGGTTGAAGAAAACGATTACTCCATCTCTTTCGGTCTCCATTTGTTTTAACGGAAAATGAATAATTTAAAAAATATTTTCCTAAAATATCATTTATATCGCTTACAAAAATGAGTGAATTTGAAATAATTTCATTATCCACGAAAATGGTTAGACATAAATTGTTGTCGTAATAAAAAATATTTTTCAGTAACTCATTATTTCAAGCGATACAATACTCAGTTGTTGATTTGGCCAATTTAGCGAAGTTTCCTAGAAGAATCAATTTGGCCCCCTCTTGGTTGTCGCGCCTAGTCCATTTCATGACACTTCAATGTATTTCACTATTTCGCTTTACATTGACTGAATTTTCTCGATTATGGAAACTCGATATAAACAACGCGTCGATTTTCTCGAGCATAGGTCACGCGATAAATCAAGTCACGCGACCGCACATTGAAATATACGGCGCAAAAACAAGGGGCACCCGAAAGGAATAAGTATCGGATGACCAACATCTTCTTCAGAAGTGGAAAAAGAAGAACGTGCGTTAATTTGCGAACTTTAGGAATCCAGGGGTATAACTGGAAAAGAAATGGCAGTTCGTGAGTCGCGACTGGGTTAACCAGAGTTAAGTAGTTAACCACTGTTTAGTTAGAAGCGACGTGCAGAGTGGAGCCAAACCAGGATGCACGAGGGTGCAAATTAGTAATTTCGCAAGTAAAGGTACATTTTGTGGTGTTGCGAAAGAAAAGCGACGCTTTTCGTACCTCTATGAAAAGGACAAAACGGTGCCGTGTCGATTCGCACCGTCAGGTTCTCGTGGGCACCCTCCACCGTCGGATAAATCTAAATATTTCATTTCAACGTGGCGTATGAACTTTTGATATTTATTCAATTTAGTTTATAAATAATACAAAAAAATTCAATATTATTTTTTCATTAATTCAAATTCATGGATAATATTGAATATTTTCATATTATTCGGAGACTAAATTAAACATACACAAAAAATATAGTAACCGCATTAAATAAATTAAAAATTCAGAAATCGTATTGCATATTGAATCAAAATTCAGAAATCAATTGTGCCGTTTCCCCAAACATCATCGACGAGTCGGGATGCTCCTTTTGTGGTTGTTAGCAATTACCATTAACCACGGAGATCATTGCTGTCCTGGGGGTGCCTTGGACCAAATCTATTACAGTCTGATTTCTTCGTATCTTTTTCTCTCTCGAGGGGAAGTAATAATCTCTTGTTTGCTTTACGTCAAGACATGTTTAAGGTCGGAGGAGTCTTGTAAGGAGATGCTCGGTTCTAGAATCGAGGGAGCTCTGTTAATCAGACAAACCGCCCCCCCCCGAGGTGGACCAATAAGCAAATCATTTTTTGTTCGAGGTTTTGCATTTTGACCTTATTTTTATTTAT
Organism: Syzygium grande; assembly: GCA_024733475.1. Lineage (NCBI taxonomy): Eukaryota > Viridiplantae > Streptophyta > Magnoliopsida > Myrtales > Myrtaceae > Syzygium > Syzygium grande. The sequence goes on along the minus strand of JAMXDD010000007.1, from coordinate 9,977,980 downwards.
TCCTGGCCCTCGAGAAGAGAGCAAATTTCAAAATAGTCCCTCCGGACGTGGAAGCTGGTCAGCAAACCCAAAGTTTTCGATAAATCCGCTGTTCCTTATCCGCTTCCCCCCCCGTGTCCTCCGCTTATCAAAAGCCGCGGCGAATCTCCGCAACCTCCAAACCACCGCCACCGTCCTCCTCCTCCTCCTTCTTCAGCCACCACTTCCATGGCCGCTCCGTCTCTGTACCTTCTGCTCCTCTGCTCCCTCGCGTGCCTGGTCCCCTCCTCGCGCTCCCGCACGCTCTTCCTCCCCTTGGCCAAGGACCCTTCCACGCTCCGGTACGTGGCCACCCTCTACCACGGCCCTTCCCTCGACCCCGTCGACCTCGCCGTGGATCTCGGCGGCCCATCTCTCTGGCTCGACTGCTCCGCCTCCTCCTCCCCGTCCGCCGTCCGTCCAGTCCCCTGCCGTTCGATCCAGTGCCTGGCCGCGACGTCCGACGCTTCCGGGCTCCGCCTGGCGTGCGCCGGCGGGGCCTCCGCCGTCTGCGGCGTCCGGCCGGAGGGCGGCGAGGCCGCGGCGCGCGGGGGGGTGCTCGCGGAGGGAGCCGTGGCGGTCGATTCCGTGGACGGGTCCGGGGAGAGATCGGTCGCGGCCGTCGACCGGTTCCTTATCTCCTGCGCGCGCGCGCCGCCGGGATATGGAGCGACCGGCGTCAGGGGGACGTTGGGCTTGGGACGGAGTCGGATTTCGCTGCCGTCGCAGGTAATGTTCTGTGTTGATTGCGTTAGCTGATCTGAATTTCGATGATAATGGGAAGACCGACCCTTTTGTCCAGGTGGCGACGGCGTTCGGCGCCCGCCGGAGGTTCTTCGCGTGCCTGTCGGCGTCGGAGGGCGTCATCGTCGCCGGCGACGGGCCGTTCTTCTCCCGCCTCGACGGCGACATCTCCAGATCCCTGACCTACACGCCCCTCGCGACCGCCAAGTCGGCGCGGTCCTCGGACTACATCATCAACCTCACCTCCATCAAGATCGACGGCAAGCGGCTCTCCCTCGACTCCTCGTCGCCGCCGCCGCACTCGATCAAGCTCAGCACCGCGATCCCGTACACCGCCGTGGCCAGCCCGATCTACCCCGCCTTCGCCGAGGCCTTCGCCGGAGCCGCCTCGGCCATGGGGATGGCCAGGGTCCCGCCGGTGGCGCCGTTCGGGGTGTGCTTCGACCCGAGGACCGTCGGCGCGGCGGGGGCCGGGCCCGACGTCCCCGCGATCGATCTGGTGCTGCAGAGCGAGATGGTGAGGTGGAGGATCGGCGGGTCGAACTCGATGGTGAGGGCGAGCGACGAGGCGACGTGCTTGGGGGTCGTGGACGGCGGCGACGGGCTGGGGAGCACGGTGGTGCTGGGAGGGCACCAGCTGGAGGACGTGCTGCTGGAGTTCGATTTCGGGGGCTCGAGGCTGGGGTTCGGCCCGCCGCTGTCGACGAGGCGGCTGGCCTGTTCCGACCTGAGGTCGGAGTTCAATTCCATGGCGTTTCCGTCGCTGTAGATGCAATCCTTTCAAGATGAATTTGGGGTGTACAGAAGTTCTGATTGGAAGAAGCCAAAGGGACAAGGAACCAAAATTAGAAATAGTACTGGAACTACCGTAGCTCTAGTTCTTACTGTTGAGCCAGAATTGTATTTTTGGGGGTAGCGACATCGCAAGTATCTGTATTTTTGTCGGTTTTGAGATCGGGTATGGCGTATATCTTTTTATTCAATCGGGTACCCTCAATTTTGTAAGTTTAGATCGGTCCGAGGTCGTTGGTAAGATCGTGAATGGAAATGCCAATTTGATCGCTAACATCATTAAATAATCATTGATTATTCGTGTTTCGTATGATGTGGCTTCTTGAGATGGTGTCATGTCTTAAGGATCGGCTGAAATGAAAATGCCACTCTCTCTCTCTCTCCTCATTACCCAACAACCAAAAGAGATAAACGCGAGTTTTTGCTAAGTTAGCAAGTCACGTCATTAAAGTATGCTTAGTATGCTGATTAAGCGAATGACACTAGCAAAATCTCATAATTTGTTTAGTAGAGACCTCACATCAATCCAAACTTGAAAAGTTGAGGCATTTGATTGCACTAAAACAGGTTTAGACACTCAATTGAAAATCGGCCAAAAGGTTGTATAATTGCTTTTCCTTATAAATTCATTAAACTTTAAATTTTGCAGCATCTAAAAAAAAACCAGATTTAGGGAAAAGGGTATGAGAAAGCAACTATCATTGACTTTTATCATACGTGTCCTTAGTATTTGCTCCAAGTTTTTTTTTCCCGGATATTCTCAATTTATCCCTATGTTCTAATTCATTCTTTTTTTTCAATGTTAACATTAAACTTTTTAAAATTAGTTAAATATACTTCTATTATTGACTTCAAACCAATTTACAATCTAAACGTCACGTGACCGATTAGGGACGACCGATTATTAAATGTGTTTTTTTTATTTACCTATCTATATAAAAAAAATAATTTTCATAAAAAAATGTTATTTTAATACCACGAAACTTTTCCGCATTAGTATGGCTCTCAATATGATATGACAATTGTAAAATCCGAAATACAATATTTAGATACTTCTATGATAACCGCAAGAGCTTCGATTGAGATAGAAAAACCATGGAAATTTTGGATTTTTCCATAAATTACTAGCTACATCTAATATATCAACTGTTCATCTTAAATAACTTGTCTCGAATCTCTCTATTAACCTATGCATAATAAACTTGATGCAAGTGTACTCGTTGGTCACACAACCAAATGTGCTTGTATGAATTGATCCGTTGAAAATCAAGTTTTAAATGATAGATATTATATCAATATTATATTTACGTGGGATATACGAGTATGGAGTTTCCGTTAAGTCCATCACATGCAAGTGGGAGATGTCGAGTTTTGAGCTTGGGCCACTCACAAGGGCTTGGCCCGGCCCAAGCTCAACTCATTTGCATTTGAAGAATTACAAAAAAAGTATTAAACCTATTGCAATTGTGCCAATTTAGTCATAAACCTTCATTTTTGCCAATTGAGCCCCAAACCTTTTGTATTTGTGCTAATTCAGTTCATTCGACCAATTTTGGCTAGCCAGCGCTTCCATGGCACGATCAAGCGTTGAAGTTAACATTTTTTAATAATATTTTTTCAAATATTTAATTATTTTTTCCTTTTTTTCTTTTCTTTCTTCCTTCATCCTTTGGCTGGCGAAGGCAAGGTTGACCTCATTTAGCCCTGGCGAGGCAAGCCTAGGCCAAAATTGCCGAATGGAGGATCGACACAAATGTAAAAATTTATGACTTAATTGGCAAACACAAATATTTAGGGCTGAATTTGCACAATTGAAATATGTTTTTTTGGTAGTCTTCCCCATTTGCATTTGAATGTTACCAAAATGGAGAGATAGCTTCTTTTATGTACCACACATGTAACACATGTAACCACGCCATGAGTGGGGCATGCAAGTTACGACAGGAGGAGAAGAAGTGCTCGTGCGTCAAGTGAGAAACCAAGAGCAACACCAGGATTCTCCCGTAGAGAAAAATCCAAGGAAGCATTATCTGCCATGGCATATTGGTCCTTTTCAAGGTACAAACACAATACAAAACGTCACTAACGTTGTCTGTCTTCCACATGAACTGCCTATGTCCACATTTTCTTTCTTTCTTTCTCTCGGGACCATTTGATTGGCAATTTAAACTTCGTACAGATTGCTTTGTTTTTTTTTTTTCCTTTTTTCCTTCCACAAATAAAATTTGAAAAATTAAACTCATTGATTTTAACTCCTTTGCTTTTTCTGAATTTTTTTTTGTTCAAATTTTTCTGAAAGTTGAATGGCCATCTATCACGTTAAAATTTGAAAAACTCATTGATTTTAACTCCTTTTCTTTTTATGACTGGGTATCATAAAAGAAGGATTAACATTTTATGATCGCACCGCTGCAAAAATTATGATTCATAAAGAAAGATTCTGCTAACTGAATTCCAAACAATGCACCGGTCGATGAGTACTGAAGGGTAGGAGATATATCATTACGTGGCCGAGAGTCGGCCACTTGAGAGGATAAAGGATAGGAAGGAAGAGTCCTGGTTTGTGTTCGCTCCGTTCAAGCTGTAGAAAGAAGAGTCGGAAGGTCAAGAAATCAAGACCATCGTTTAGGCCCAAAGCCCTTGTCCTTTCGGTCACCAAGGACTCCTCAACCCTCCAGTACCTCACCACACTCCACCAGAGAACCACCCGCTAGTCCCGGTTAAATTGACCCTCGATCTCGGCGGCGAGTTCTTCTGGATCGACTGCGACCGGGGCAACATGTTCTAGCAATTCGGGAATTTTGTCTAGTTAAGGTCAAAATTGAGCAAAGCCCTAAACCAATGAATTGAAGGAGACTTAAAAATGGTTTTAATTTGATAGGTCATATGCCTTAATTGGAGTTCATTAGGTCAGGCAAAATCACCCCGTAATCCAGGTCATGGTTAGGAAACCTGTGTTCAGGGACCTGGGAGATACGTCGCGAAATTTCAAGCTCTTATGGTCAAAAATGGAAAAAGTCATAAACTAGAGAAATAAAACAGGCTTCAAGACCTTTAATTCGATAGGTGCATTGTTAAAATTGAAGGTCATTAGTTCGGTCAAATTGGGCTTACAATCATCGTGTCTGTCAGTGGGAGTTAGCTTTAGGATCAGAGTGACCAGTTGGGGTAAATTGCAAATTTCATAAATATAGCGGCAAAATCTGAAAAAGTCATGAACTGATGAAGTGAAATAGACTCTCAGGGCTTTCTAATGATGGATGAATTGGTCAAATTGAAGGTCCGGAAGATGGTCTATGGATGGCAAACAAAACCGGAAAATTTGGGTGAATAGAGGAACTGGGGTCAAATTTTTGTGAGTGTTGAGGGAATTAATCTTCTTTATATGTTCTGATGAGTGTTGCTTGACTTGTCCTTCTTGTGGCTTATTAATGATAAACGTGATGAATTTTGATTTTGATTCGGATCTAGTCCGGTTGTTAATAAGAATCATGAGAATCTCATCTAATTTCCAATGTTCGAAAAGGGCATTTTACTGAATGTTGCTAGTCATTTCGGGTACTTCTTAAACTAGTCTAGGCATAGAAAATTAGAATCCATTTTGTAGCATTTTAGCGTAGGAGTCCTCGGCAAAGAATCCTCTTGTTAGCTAAGTCTTTGTTTGGAAGAGGGGGAGGCGACGAAAACGAGAAATGGGCTAAGGGTTCATTTGTTTTGCGGCAAATATACCATTTCTAGAAAATATTTTTGGAAAAATGACTGCATTTTTTGGTGTTTGTCTAAAACCTAAAAAAGGCCTGAAAAATATTTTCAATCGTTTGGTAAGAAAAATCTGATGGGAAAAATTATCAAAAATTCTTTTTTTTTTTAATTATTTATTATCTTTATATATATTTTCTTTTCTTTTTTTTTTTTTTTGCTTCTTCCTTAGCCAATCGCCGGCCACGGCAACGAACCACAGGCGATCTCCAATCTCGCCCAAGGTCAGCGGGGCTCGAGGCTTGCCACCCTAGGCCGTGAGCTTGCCAACCTCGGGCGAGCTCAAGCCTCGCCGCTAGAGGCCACCAACGCTTGCTTGATCAGGTAAGGTTCGAGATTGTTGGCCATCGTCGTGGCTGGCGATTGGCCGAGGAAGAAGCAAAAAGAAAAAAAGGAAGAAAAGAAAAAGAAAGAAAAAAGAAAGGAAAATAAAAAATTAAAATAATAAAAAAAATTCTATTTAAAAATAAAAATAATTAAAATTTTGATTTTTTAAATATTTTTATAAAAACAAAATTTTCATTAAGCAAGGACCCCGCTCGAGAGCTAAAGACTCGTGCACGGCCTTTGCGGATCTAGGCCTAATGGTCAGAATTAGAGCTCGAGCATTGGTGACCTAAGCACGACCTTTATGGACCCAAGTTCAGGTGCCAAAGTATTGGGTATGAGCATTAGGGGTTTGGGCCTAGCCTTGACGGACCCAGGCGTGGGCGCTAGGGGCCCAGGACACCAAGGTCCTGGGCTCGGCTGCTAGAGACCTAGTCTTGAATGTTGAGACCCGGGAACCAATGTTGGGGTTTCCATGCCCAAAAGTAGAGTTTCGGGTCCAAGTGCCGATATCTAGTCATATGTTGGAAAACATTTTTAGGTTCTTTCAAAGAGGAATCATTTCCTGAATTTGAGCTATCGTAGGAAAACATCTTTTAGACTAATTTTTCTAAGCAAACCAAATGCCAAAATCTGATGAAAATGTTTTCCGCTTAACAATTGGACCTTTAGGGCCTGGTTGGTAACCGGCCAAATAGTGCCTGATTCTATTCTTTTGTTTTCGGGGATAAAAAAAGAACAGAAATCCGTTTGGTGAATTTTTTATTCCCAGGCACAAATTTATTCTCAGAATCAGTTTTGGAATATAATCAAGAATTAAAAAAAAGTCGATTCTTGATTCTAAGAACAAGAATCAGAAATAGAAGACAATTTTTTTTTTTTTTTCTTTTTCCTTCCTGGCTGTGGCGGTTCTTCTTCTTTTTTGGCTTGTGGTCGGCGACCGACAATCGATGACAGGTCAGGGCTAGTGAGGGTGTCGCGGCCCTCACTGGCAAGGGTGAGGGCTGGACCTTCACGGCTTGGGCAAGGGGGCTGGGCAAGAGCCGCCCTTGCCGAACCTAGCAAGGGTCACCCAGGCCACGAGGGTCTTGCCCTCGCCCTCACGTGCGAGGGCGTCGCCGGTTGCCGGCTATGGGCCAAGGAAGGAGAAGAAGAAAAAAAGAAAAAAAAAAAAAGAAAGAAATAACTATTAAAAAAATTCAAAATATTATTAATAAAAAGAAATTTTGTGCAGTTTTCAAATGCATTTTTAATTTTTTTCTATTCCAAGAGTAGAAATTTTGGAGCGTTACCAAGCACCTTCAAATGCTCACAAATTATTTTCGGGAACAGAATAAAAAAATCATTTTTGAGAAGAAATTGTTTCCAGAGACAAAATAGTTACCAAATGCACCCTAAGTGTAGAAAAGGTTGAAGTTTATATCATAAGAAAATATTGAAAACTTTACTTCCCTCTCGAACTTTTCCTGTCTCAAACAACGCACAAAAGTTGCTAGTTATATCACTGAAAAATGAAAAATGAAAAGAAAAAAAGTAATAAACAATACATAAAATTAGTAAAAAAACTAATCCATGCAAAGAGTTGAGAATTGTGATGAAAAAGAAATGAATGTAATGTTCAGTATATTACCATATGAAGAATACAAGGCCTATAGTAAAATTAATGTAAATTATAAGTTACTTAACCCTAAATAGTAATCTCAATACAAACTAACATCCCCCTTAAACTCAAGGTGACTTGAAATTGTTGAGTAAACCTCCTAATAGATTTTGATGTTGACGAAACTATCCATGTTAATCTTATAAATTTGACATGTACTCTGAAGTATTTTAATCCGGGTAGATGTATTCTGGAAGTGGCAACTTTAATACTTTGAAAGAACTAAATTTTCTGAAAGACTTTAGACTTTACAAGGTTTAGAAAGGAAGACTTCAGACTTTATGGGATTTAGAGCCAGAAGTTCATACTCTACCAAAGAAGTCACTCATACTCTATTTTAAGTAGACAAACAACTTTAGACCTTACTTATGAAAGGTTCAAACCTTACCAAAGGCCCACACTGACTTAAGTTCTGAATGTAAATCAAGAATCAAAAGTTATTCAGACTGAGAAATTATTCAGAACGAAACATAATGGTTGGTGATCTGGCGTGGATTTCATAAAAGGAAAGTTTTGATTGCTTCAATCTAAGGCTATAATTGATTGACAATCAAACATTATGAATAGTATATATCACAATGGATAAAGCTCTACTTATGAAAATCAAGATTCTGGTTGTATGGGTGACCGGATTTAGCGAGATTCAAATTTTGTCAACCAATGGCTACTAAATCAATTTTTACAAATCTATCCAAGGTGAAGATTGGAAGATGATTCTTTGAAGACTGTTCAACGGCTATTTTGGAAGTGGAGGAGTATAAAAGGAGATTATCAAGGAGCAGAAGGTACCGAATGAAATCAAGAATTAACAAGTTCAAAGTTTAAGCATACTCCAATTCTACTACTTGACTTTCCTGAGCAAAACACTGATATTTTGAGGGATATTTTGTAAGAGTGATTGTGTGAGATATAGTGTTCTATCATTCACCGAGTGATATCACTTATAACTTGTAATCTTTTTTATCACATAGTAAAATCCATCCGGTAGGCTGTCAGCGTGGGAGAATGTATATAGGCTTGATCTAAGCCGAACCACTATAATTTTTATGTGTAATTGAAGTTTAGAGAAAAGATCTAAAAAATGCCTAGGTGGATGTGTTTTAGTGAAGATGTCAACAGTGTGGTCTATAAATGAAGTGGAGATGAGTTGTACAATGCCATTTTGCACATTATAACAGGTGAAATGACAATCAATTTCAATTTGTTTGGTGCACTCATGGAATACATCATTATGTACTATTTGGATAGTACTTCTGTTGTTGCAATGAAAGACTGTTCCACTATTATAATGCACTCTCATGTCTTCCAGTAGTCATCACGACCATAATAACTCTGATGTCATATCAGCAAGAGTTCGATATTCTGCTTCTATTTAGAGTGAGTGAAAATCGTTTGTTTCTTACTATGCCAAGAAAAGAGTGAGCTGCCAAAAAAAAAAAAAAAGACAATGGCTCGTAGTTATTCAATAATCTTGAGGGTCACTAACCCAGTCAACATAAGAATACGCCGTCAACTCCAAAATAGAATGAGAAAAAAAGTGAACGTCATGAAATAGTGTACCCTTGATATAGCGAAGAAGCCGAAGTATTGTAGCAAAATGAGTCCAATGGCAGCGTAGTCTTGTACTGATTGACAATTTGAACAATATAAGCGATGTTGGGTCGAGTAATAATGAGATATATAAGATCGTCGGCCAGTTGGCGATAGAATATAGGATTTGAAAGGGGAGTCCCATGTTTGGCATCAAATATTGCTTTGGTCTCAATAAGGGTTTGTAGCGACCGTGTGTTCCATGAGTTCTACTCGAGAAAGAAGATCAGTGGCATACTTGACTTGAGAAGGATAATAACAAGAGAAATCTAAAGTAACCTCCAAACCTAGAAAATAGTTCAGTTGTCCAAGATCTTTCATTTTCAATTGTTTACTAAGGTATTGCTGGAGTTTTGAAATGCTAGTACAATCATCTTTAGTAATAACAATGTCGTCTACATATAAGAGCAGCATGGTAGACCCATGAGATGTGTTTCAAACATAAAGAACATGTTCATTGGGACTGGATATAAAACCAATGGCTTCCATTGTGGAATTGAACTTGGAATATCATGCATGAGGAGCCTATTTGAAACCATATAATGCTTGACGTAATCTACATGTTTTGCTAGAAGAATGAGTGTATTCATGACGAGGCACCATTTATATTTCTTAAGAGAGATTGCCATTTAGGAATACATTTTTAACATCTATCTGGAATAGAGGCCAATGCTTAACTGCAACAACATCAAGAAGAGTACAAACAGAAATAAAATGTGCTACCAGAGCAAAAGTCTCTTCATAATTAATTCCATACCCTTGAGTAAAACCTTAACTTCCAGCCTAGTTTTGTAGCGATCCACAATGTCATCCACCTTTGTTTTATTCTTGTACCCATTTATAACTTCTGGCAGACTTACCAGGAGGCAATTTGACCAAATCTCATGTATGAGATTTGTCTTGAGCTTGCAACTCATTCGTCATAGCTTGTTGCCAAAGAAGATTAGTGCTAGTTTCTCTATATGAGCAAGGTTCAAAAAGGGAAGCAATGGTTGAGTAACAATGATAATCATGAAAACAAAAAGAAGGTTGAATTACTCTAGTGGAACAACGGACAAAGGAGGAAGGAATGTTTGCTAGTGGAGGATCCGCAAAAGGGACAAACATGTTAAAAGTTACTGTGGTGGTATTGCCAGCAGGACCTACATTAAGATTATAAGAAGACAGTTTTGGAGAGGAAGATTAATAGGGAGATGGAGGTGTAAGATCTTCTAGGAATAAATCCATAGAAGGGTTGGTGAAGGAAGGGCCATGAGTTGATGATCGGAAGGGACGAAGGGATGAGAACATCTTGTGTTACCAAAAAATAACATGACGAGACACATGAAGATGGTTAGAGATAGGACCCCAACATCTTTTCCTTTTGTGCTCAATGCCATACCCAAGGAAGTAACATCAACGAGCATGAGGTTCTAGCTTTGTGTATTCATGTGGAGGAAGATGTCCAAAACAAGCACTACCAAGACTTGAAGAAGACTGTAATTGGGGACAATGCCATACAAGTGCTCATAAGGAGAAATGTTACCTATGATAGGTGACAGAGTACGGTTGATAGTGCATGTAGCAGTAAGTCAAGCCTCTTCGTGAAACTGTTATGGAGAAGAGGCAGATGCTAGAAGAGTGCGTGTAACATCTAAATCATGCATATGTTTACGTTTTGGACAAGAGGTGGAGGATTGGTAGGAGGAACTCTGTTGAGATGCATATGTAGGTTGTGTTAGAATAGTCTCATATCGAAGAATTAGTGTTGTGTAGAGCAATTAATATATATTAGTTGGTCCATGACTCATTGATTTAAACTTTTGGGTGAAAATGGCTGCATCTAGATATATCGATGGGCTAAGAATTGAGCTCCCTCTTGGAGATCTCTCTGAGTGTAGGTGTCGGGCTTCTATTGCATGCTGCCAACAAGTAGGTTCAGAGCTGATGTTGATTGGTGACCCACTTCCAATGTGTATTAGTGTTTGGTAAAAATCTTGAGGACGGAATTTGGTGACCAATTGGCTTATGGGCAAGTAAGTGTTGTGGTGCAGCAACGTGGTCCAAATGACACCTTTCATGGTTCGGTCTGAATAAAGAGACCAGGGATGAAGGTGGGTGTTGATAATCCAAGCTGAGATAAGTTGATGCATAAGGATATCTGCATTAAGGGAGATCAAACTTAATATTGAGCCTACACGTGGAGGATGTGCCCTTGAAGTTCGATTTTGGGGGTTCGAGGTTGGGGTTTGGCCAGTCACTATTGACGAGGCAATTGGCTTGTTCTGAGTTGAGGTCGGGTTTCAGTTCCATGGCGTTTTCGTAGTTGTAGATGCTATATGTGTAATTACAAATTACTGTTTTTCCTTTTGATGTAATAAGTGCGAAAAAGTGGAGATAAATTTAGTGTCTTTGAGGACGAATTTGAAGATCATTGCATTGGTTTTAGACGAACAAGGATAAACAGACTTCTGATTACAAGGAACAAAATTGAAAGAAGCCAAGGGATCAGGAAGTAAGTCAGAAATAACACAAGAACTAGCTTGGTTCTACTGTGGAACTGGATCTGTAAATTGGGCTAATGACAGTGTAGTATCTGAATTTTTGTTCGGTTTAGTGTAGGGTATCTATATAACCTTTATTCAATTAAGTACCTCGATTTTTAAAATGTCGATTAATTTGAGGCATCTAGTAAAATGGTGGACGGAAATGCTAATCTGGACAATAACGCTATTAATTGCCATTAACTATTCAAATTGACATCCAATGGGGCCTCTTGAGATGATACCACGACAGTACAAACATATTGGAGGGCTAAAATATTTTAAACCAACACTCTCTCTCGTCATTATCTAACACCTATATAGAGATGGCACAATTTTGCAAAGTAAGCAAGTCATGTCACCGAAATCACAATATATAGTAATCTATTGAACAGGGGCCTCACATTGGTCAAATTGAAAAGTTGAGACAATAGATTGTACAAAGAAAAGTTTAGACACTCGATGGTAAAACGGCTGAAAGTTCAAGTGCTTATGATGTCATTGTTTTTTGTAAATTCATTGAATAGAAGGAGAAACAAGAAGGGGAAAATTACCAAAAACGTCATAAATCTATTGCATTTATACCAATTCAATCCTAAACCTTTCAATTGTACCAATTCAATCATAAATATTTTGACAACTTGCCAATTGAGTCCTAAACCTTTCAATTATACCAATTGAGTCCTAAACCTTTTGATAATTTGTCAATTTAGTCATAAACATTTTAATGATTTGCCAATTTAGGCTGGAAATAGTTGATGTGGTGGGTTAGTTAGCGCTGACCATCCTACATGACATGGTTGGTGCTGACACGGATAATTTTGAATTTTTTTTTTCATTTTCTCTTCTTTCTTTTTGTTTTCTCTTCCCGTCTTCCTCTAGTCGGTCGCCGAAAGCTCGCCCCCACCGGCATTAGCGAGGTCGACCTTGCCCAATGACGGCGAGGTCGAGCCTTACCAAGGTCGACCTCACTAGGGGTGGGCAAGGTGGACCTTGCCAGCCCTTGCCTCTGGCTCGTTGTTGGCCATTATCGAGGCCCGACAACTGGCTAGAGGAAAAAGGGAAAGAAAAAAAGAAAGAAAAGTAAAAGAAAAAAATTTATTTCAAAAAATTATTTAAAAATTACAAAAAAATTTCCGCGTGAGTGTTGGCTATGCCTCGTAGCATGGCCAGAGCTGATTAGATCTCTGTGTTAGTGGTTTCCGGCCAAAATTGATTAATCGTTAAAATGTTTATGACTAAATTGGCAAATCAAAATGTTTATGACTAAATTGATAAGTTATCAAATGGTTTAGGATTGAATTGGCACAATTAAGAGGTTTTTGGTAGAATTGGCACATATGCAATAGATTGAGGACTGTTTTGGTAATTTTCCCCAATGAGAAGTTTCCCAATTTTTCTTTGTTGTTCAATGTAGCATTAAACTCTTTTTCGTTATACATAATCCTTCATTTTTAACACATTAGCGTCCACGCATCACTATCATTAACGGTGCATTTATGCTAAGAGAAGGGGAAAAAAAAACAAAAAAAGCGAAAAAGGATTTTTAGGAAAAAGAGAATGAGATAGCAACTGTCACTAACTTTTGGTCCATGCTCCAAGTATATTTGCATATTCTCGATTTATCACTTTGGTTCTAATCTTTTTTCTTTTCAATGTTGCTTGTGACATTTTAAAATTAATCCAATTTTTTGCGAGAGGAAGAGTGTACTTCTATCATTTGGTTCTAATCTTTTGTCTTTTCAATGTTTCTTGTGACATTTTAAAATTAATCCAATGTACTTCTAACATTGTCTTTAACCAATTTATGATCTAAACTTATACGTTGCCGCGACTCTCCCAAAGTGAATCTCAAGGAGTTTAACCGATTTCTGGATGGGCCCATAGTCGGGACTAAGATCGAGAAGCTACAAAGCCAAGGACACTAAAATGTAAAATCCCTCTTTCGCGAAATCAGGATTATGTATTGCTTTCAACTTATTTGAAAAAAAAAAGGAAAAAATTAAGGATATAAATTAGTTTGAAAATTTCACATGGTATCCACAAAAATCCGACGATCTATGATGAAAGAAAACGAAGTACCTCACTAATTTCGTCTAGGGGTGTAAACGGCTCGGTTCAGTTCAGTTTTTCAAAAAAATCGAACCGAACCGAACCGAACCGAACCATTAAGAGTGCCCCCTTGAACCGAACCGAAAAATCGATTTGGTTCGGATGAGTTTTCGGTTTTAAGTTCATTAAGCATACAGAGAGAGGAGAGAGGAGGGGAGAGAGAGAGGGGGCAAAATAGCCCTAAACTGAAGTGTTTATTTTAGTTCGGTTCGATCCGAACCAAACCGAACTGAACCAAAATGAACCGAACCGAAAAGAAAAATTGGTTTATTTTGATGATTCGAACCGAAACCGAAATCGAAACTGAAATCAAATCGAAATGCACGAAATTTTCGGTTCGGTTCGTATCTCGGTTTAGTTTTTTGGTTCAGTTCTGACACCTCTAATTTTGGTCCATAGATAAGAGGCTGTGAGAGCGATTAGGATAAAATGACAAGTCTATTACAACATTTTTATACCAAGGTCATAAATTCACGTATAATCCTACGAAATCTAGTTTTAATTCGCCGTTGTTCATTTTCTTTCCACCACTTTCTTTTTTATTGTTCAAACAAGGGGCTAAAGGGTAGATGATGTATGTCGACGCCGATGAATTCTTTCGTGCACTTTATTGATGTGGTCCTTCATGGCTGCATTCAACCACTGACGGGGTTCTTTATTAACCTTGCATCAACCAATTCATAAATGCAATCAATTTCTTTTTTTTATGAAGAAGAATTTCATTCTTAGTAAACTCTAAATTTATGAAGTACCCGCTAATCTCAAACATTATATTCTTCTAACTGACTTGGTCACAAATTTATGCCCACAGAGTCGGATTTGATTTGGTGAATTTCCTAGACCGAGCCGGTAAAGCGACAATAAGTACAAAATATTGAAATTGACGTTTTATGACTCATGTGAAACTTTAAACTATATTGCTATGTCGACTGTTATCGCCATGTATTGCCTCATCCTAAGCCCCACTGAGTGTATTGCCTCAGTTTATTAAACGGGAAATCATGGTGTAAATTGGGAAAAGTGCCAAAAAGTCTTGAACTTTTTGTATTAGTGCCAATTTAGTCCTAAATTTTTTTTTGTTGTCAATTCAGTCCTAAACCTTTTGCATTAGTGTCAATTTAGTCCCAAACCTTTTTTTGATGCCAATTCAGTCCTAAACCTTTTAAATTGGTGCCAATTCAGTCCTAAACCTTTTTTGTTTTTGTGCCAATTTAGTCATTAAAAAAATAATATTTTAATATTTTTGAATTTTTCTATTTTTTCTTTTTTTCTTTTTTTTTCCACTTGTTTTCTTTTTTTTTTTCTCCCTCCTTCCTCTGGCCAGTCCGGCGACCGGCCAGAGGCGGCGAGCTTGACCGCCAAATATCGGCGAGGGCAAGCTCGCCCGCACCAACCACCGAGGGCGAGCCTCGCCCGACCAAGGTGAGCCTCGCCCTCGTCGGGCGAGGCCACTCCCAATGGCCCAGCTTGCCCTGCCCGGGGCCGGCGGCGGTCGAATCCGGCCTCTAGTCGGTCGCCGGACCGGCGACCGGCCAAAGGAAGGTGGGAGAGAAAAAAAAAAAAAAGAGTGGAAAAAAAAAAAAAAAAAAGAAAAATAGAAAAATTTTAAAAATATTAAAATATTATTTAAGTTGTCCATGTCGACGGACTAACCGGCCGCGGAGGGCGTCCACGTTGGCAAATTCCGGTCAAAATTGGCTGGAAGGACTAAATTGGCACAAAAATAAAAGGTTTAGGATTGAATTGGCACCAATTTAAAAGGTTTAGGACTGAATTGGCACCAAAAAAAGGTTTAGGACTAAATTAGCATAAATGCAAAAGGTTTATGACTTAATTGGTAAAAAAAAAATGTTTAGGACTAAATTGGCACTAATGTAAAAGGTTTAGGACTTTTTTGGTACTTTTACCGGTGTAAATCTATTCTGATGTACCATATTAATGCACATCCAGAAATAATGATATTTACATTATACCCCACTTTAATGAAATGTAGATCTTTATTCTTCTAAACTCTAATTGAGATGTGCAACAGATAGTCTCGTAAAAAGAAAAATCACATTAAAGCTCAACAAAACTGAGAAGTTCTTTTGTTTTTTTGGTCGTACTCATTTCTTCTATGTACAAGTGTGTGCGGTGCTCACGGAAATCAAATCTTGGATTTTGTGCTTTCTGACCCCACCCCCAATCCCTTTCAGCAGGGTTACATGCCGATTGGCAACCAAGAAGTTCAATAATTAATACTTTATTCTTGATTCAAGCTTAAGGAAGATTCATTAATCTAGCTTTTATAACTTGATCAGTCATTAAAACTGCTTGGACATGCCCGAGCCTAAGCCAACCTTTCTATATCATCACTTTCGATGGTTGGACTCAAGCAGAGTTAATACTTGAGCTCAACTTGGACTTGATCAAGCGAGAGCATGTTTTTTTTTTTTTTCCATTTAAGTAAAAGGATGGGAAGGATGAACAGCTCTAATAACCCTATTTGGGCATTATCATAAGGGTCTCCCATAGACTTGCAAAAATGGCTCCATGACCCCATCTCTTAACTCATATTTGATGGACTGAATTGTTATACATGTCAGTTATATTTAGTAGATGGGTTTAGAATAGTAAAGCCCAATATAATATGGCTTACTTAGACTCAACCCATATTTATAATTCTATTATCCTCACTCGATCTTGTGCTTGCTCATTCCGCCCTTTCATCTCAATTTGGGTTAGAGGTGAGCATGGTTCAAATTAGGCCGGTCCAACACCTAACCCAGAGACCAACCCGAATAGTGATGGTCCCTAATTTTTGGAACCTAGGATTAAGAATAGGACCGACCCTATGGGTCTGGTCTAATTCCAGGGTCAAATAGGGATCAACTGATTCTTTTTTTGTTTCATTCTTTGTATTCCTTGAAAGAACAAATGTACTTGAAATTTCAGAGCTACTAAAATCATAATAAATTGTGCTCATACTTTACTTAACGATGAATAGTATGTGGTATTTCTCATTCTTGAATGAGTTTTTAACTCTAATAGAGTTAGAGTTGTTGAGATTGACAAATTTATTAGCGTGAGTTGAATTAAGAACCCATAATTAACAAATTTATCATCTTTGTTTCAAGTGATTATGATATAATCTATTCTGACAGGGACCCTAAATACAAGCCCCATTTTGTTATTGTTTTTTCAAATATTAAGATGCTTGTTAATGTCAATGATATTCATGTTGAAGCATCAAACATTAACAAAAAGAAATTGTTACTGTGATTGTCGACAAAGATGCAAAATGAATATGGCCATTCAAGTTAAGATTCTCATCCTCTATTTCTCTTAGAACCAAATATCGAATATGAAGGTACTTACCTTTGATATGCAAATGTTGACTATGAACGATGATCAATCTAAATTGCTGAGATCCTAGAATCTTCGTTGTTGATGATCGGCATCGGTGAATAATAAATGAGCCTAGAGAGAGAGAGAGAGAGAGAGAGAGAGAGAGAGAGAGAGAGAGAGAGAGAGAGAGAGCCTTTGAGAGGTTGAGAAGAATCTTAAATTGAGGGAGAGAGTGAGACTATGACTTGGAGAGATCGAGAGGAAAAGGGTGAAAGAAGACAAGGTGCTAGGCACTTTAGGTTATATACATAAGGTTTGGAAAAAAAATTATAGGGTTTTTTGGGTTGGACCAATCCTAAAGCCTCATTACTAAAGATCAATCCACACAGTATAGCTTCCAGCGGCCCCAGGACTAGGGATGGATCCAATCCCCTTGGGAACAGGACCAGGATCGGCCGGGTTGGGACGATCTAGGGTCAACCCTAGACCAATACTCACCCCTAATTTGGGTATGAATTTTCTTAGAATGGATTAAGTAGGAAGTGTTTAGTAATATGAGTCGGGTATAAATCACTATATTTGTATTGCATGGAAATGGATTAATTTGGGTCGGACCATTTTCCAAACTAACTTGACCCAAGCCCGTTTGACGGGTCTAGTCTCATATTGTCTATGAAATGTTGCAATTGAGTCATGAAAACTTCGTACCATCCGATCAAGTCATAAACACTTCATACCATCATAAATACTTCGTACCCGTTCGACATGTGTTGAGTACCTCCGTTGATCGTCTCAATGGTTGCTATATGTGGATTAGTTTAGTTTAGTTGTTTTCTTTAGTTTTAGAGGATTGCATATACGTTGTTTATTAGTTTTTTCTTTTCATTTTTCAGTGGAGACCTCTCAAAGGCATTTCAAAAGTTCCATAACACTCATTTCTTATCCTATACTCTCCTGTTATATCAATTCTTAAAAGTTGGAGAGGGACATAATGCCTGTAGAGTTCTATTGGTAAATCTCTAAGCATGGGTGGTCATAATCTGGAATTAGGAAATATATAATTTACAATCTTTCATGAGTATATCATTATAACTTCTTATTGGCTTAACATTTAAAGAGTTCTATCGTACATTTCATAACAACGAGCAACTGAGTGATTAATTTGCATCTGTGCAAGACCTTCAAATTGTGTTCTTATATAATTTGGTTAGTTATTATTTATAAAGATAACTCAGATGTCTTTAGAAATAAAAAAGAACGAGAATTTAATCTCCTGTTGTTCCTTGTTATTAATTTGAAATTATGTAATTTGTAGCCTTCAATGACTTTACAAACAAAGATAAAAGTCAATGGACATGCCTATGTTGTCGTAGAACTCATGAACGTCTAATGCATGCAAACACTTTCCTCAACAATAAATTCCGCCTCGGCGGAAGTTAAAACATGACAACATTGAAGATTCAACAACTTAAATATTATAGACATATCCAACTATAATGACAAGGGCAACTTTCAAAGCATGTAAACGAGCTTCTGCATAAGAGACAACATATACTAGAATATCTTATCAACCAGTAAACATTTATTACACATCTCTAGAGATGAAAATGATAAGACAAGTTACAAGCATCAAAACAGGCCAAAACGCAAATTTTATCCTTGACAGGCGGGTAACCCAATTTACGTCACAATAATGTCTGGCCATCTATTAAAGAGTAGTAACTCACGGTGGGACCAATCCCACTAAGCTTTGGTAGTGAAGTTGAACTTCGAGCAGGTCGTCTGCCTGAAATGCAGAGAAGAGCTGAACCCAAACGCCGACGAGGCCAGATCAAATTGCAGGAAATGGTCCTCCAATTGATGCCCTCCAATCACTACTGGAGTCAATGGATCCAACCCACCATCCACAAAGCCCAAGCACAGCACACCCTCCTTCACTTGCACCATCGAATTAGCCCCAAATATCCCCCAATGCCAAATCCTCTTCCTATCCCTACTTGGGAACACCAAATTGATCGTCGGCACGGCTGGCCCGGTCCTTGTGCTTGAGATGTTCCTCGAGTCAAAACATGCCTTGAAAGGCTTAATTGGCGCCACTCTCGGGACTGTCGAAAGTTCCTTGGCGAAAGCCCCGACCACGGCCTTGTAGATCGAGGTCTCCAACACGGTGTATGGGTCCACGGTGCTGATTTTGGTTCCTCCATAGCCTTGTTTGTTGATGACCAGGAGGGACAAGTTCAACGGGACCGGGTTCTGGTTGACTTTGATGGACTTGAGTTCAATGTAGTATTCCGATGAGGGATTGCCAACGTGACCTGGCACATCGCTCGCAGGGGTAGCGATGAGGGGAGTGAAGTAGAGGGACCGGGAGACATCTATCCCAGGGAGCATCATGTAGGGGCCATCACCAAAGAAGGCCACTCCACTGGAGCTTGAGGATGGGCTCAAGCAAATGGCAAACTTCCTAGCAAAGCTGAAGGAGGCTGAGAATTGGGAGGGGAGTGATGTCCTGGTCCTCCCTAGCCCCGCCATCCCCAGGACCCCACTAGCCAGGCCCTCCAGGTGGAAACTCCTGCTGCAGGAGAAGAGGAACCCGGGCACCGAGACGGCCCGGCCCGGCCCCAACCCATCGGTGGACTGGACCGACAACACGTCCCGGGCCAGCTCGGCGCCGGTGATAGTGCCGATCACGGTGTTATCCACATGGACTGTGCACGTGTCATTGTTGCACAGGGGCCCGGCCCTGGAGTGGCAGGAGCTGCAATACTTGTGGGGCGCCCCGGGGGCTTGCGAGCACGAGGCCGAGCGGCAGTGGACGGGGCTGTAGGTGGCCGACGAGAAGCCTCGGTCGCACTCGACCCAAAGGAACTCGCCGCCAAGGTCGAGTGTCAATTTGACCGGGACTAGGGGGGTTCTCT
Organism: Syzygium grande; assembly: GCA_024733475.1. Taxonomy (NCBI): domain Eukaryota; kingdom Viridiplantae; phylum Streptophyta; class Magnoliopsida; order Myrtales; family Myrtaceae; genus Syzygium; species Syzygium grande. The sequence goes on along the minus strand of JAMXDD010000007.1, from coordinate 9,958,211 downwards.
GGTGGAGGGCGGTGAGGTACTGGAGAGTCGAGGAGTCCTTGGTGACCGGGAGGACGAGGGCTTTGGGCCTGAAAGAGGCTTGGGAAGTGATGGGGAATGTGACTGATAGGATTGAGCAAAGCATGAGCAAGTGGAAAGAGTAAGAAGCCATGGCGATAACTGAGAAATTTGAGAGAGCTAAAGAAGGATACATGACCGTGTGCTTTTAATAGCGCCCAAGCCTCTGAATTTTCCATTGGCATTGAATGGGTGTGGGACGCCAATAGCGTGTTGGTAGTTGGTACAGAGAAGATGGCCATGCTTTTTTGACCTTCTGACTTTTCTTTCCCACAGATTGTACGAAGCGCAGGCACCACAGGACACTTCTTCCTATCCTTTATCCTCTCGAGTGGCTGCCGTTGGGATGTGTAAATTAGTGAGTAAAATCTTTCCTATGGCTCCTTCATGATACCCAACTAGGTGCGAACTCGCGCTTTGCACGGACTGATAAAAGAATATTGTTAAACGCTGAAAATAAGTGACCGTAGTTATTTTTACCACGCTAGATGACTATGCAGCTTTTTAGAAAAGAAAAGGAGTCAAAATCAAGGAGTTTTTCACCAGGAAAATTGTTGACATAGTTACTTAACTTACTATATATTGAAGAAAGACAATTTTAGTGACTTTTTATTTTGTATTTGCGCTGGGGAAAGAACTATTCCATTGCACAGATATCATCAAATAAGTACAATAACAAAATAAATAACTCAAGCCCTATCATATGACCTTAGCACACAGAGTGTCTTGGGCAATTTTCTTGTGGTGGGCAGGCTAAAGTGAAAATTTAGTTGCAGAATTATACCTTTAGCAAGCGGTGAGCATACTAGCCTAGTGGCTAAGGGTTACACTCGTGAGATCACAAATTTGAATTATACATTTAGCAAGCTTGTGCTTGGGCATTTACTACTTCATATGGAGAGGTTTTCTGACTTTTGATGTCGGACCCATATACCATAGTTGTACTAAAGTAATTGTAACTTAAATTGAAAATTTCGTAATGGATGAAGACTCTCATAGTGATGCTCAAAAGGGGCAGTTGTGTCGGCTGCCTCTTTATTCTCTTTAAATTACAACAGAAAAAGGTCTCCGGAGTGTTTGACCTTTTAGCCTCAATACGCAATTGAAGGTAAGAAACAGTCGAAGGGCTATACTATCACCCCAAGCAATATCTGATCGGTGGTTAAATGCTCTAATATCATTAGGGCTATCATATTGGTAGGTCAGGTCGAAAATGATCCAATTCATATCGATCTATTAAATCCGTTTTGGCCAATTTTCATACAATGTAAATTTAACCCAACCCTTACCCGAATCATACCCGACCCGATTCATATTACCAAAACACACTAATATTTAATTTGATTTAGGAAAACCTATATCCACCTATTTAACCCACTTTAAGCTCTTCATGTGTATATCAAATTAAAAAAAAAATTAAATAATAAAAAATTAGTAAATTAAATAAAGAAAGTAATGAACCTATAAATTGAAATATTTATAAAGAACTTAAGGTTGACAAAATGGGTTCCATATCCATTTTGTGACTCAGATTTAATGAGCCCGACTTCGTTTGGGTGACTCATTTTTTTTAAATAGATCATTAATGGGTTGAAAAAATATAAAGCCAAAAAAATAGGTCATAAATGGGTCAAAAGCCCACACCCACACTCATTCAAGCAAGTTATTTCTGATTTAGCAAGTAACATGATAATTAATAGTTAATTACTAGCTATAGGTCAATAGACAACCTCAGATGCGCACTCGCTGATATTGCCGCGACAGCGAACGACCTTGGTGCAGGGCGGTTGTACGCCTCTCAAGTACTTTATTATTATCCCCTAATAAATTTGAGCAAAGACATGAGAAATAGTTTAGGAAAAATTTCAAATCAAGGCATAAAGTATCTTCATTTTCTTAAATAAAAGCCTAAGATGCCATCATTTTCTTAAATAAAGGCTAGAAGTAAATTTTGTTTAAATAAGGGCATGAAGTAGCCATGTCAATTTCAAAAAAGGGCCTATTCTTTGGTTTTTTTTTTTTTTTCTTCTTTTCTTTCTTTTTCCTTTTTTCTATTTTTTTTCTTTACTTTTCGTCGGTGGCTGATCAAACAATGGTCGGTGATACCCGGAGAGGGCCGGGAGAGGCCGCCCTTAAAAAACCACAAGTGAGGGTCACCCACAGACCCTAGCCCAAGACTCGAATTTGTGTAAAAATAAAGTCCTCTGCTAATTCCGGACCAATTTGACTAACAAAAAATATTGATATTGTTTATTTTTAATTTTATCTCTCCCACGTGGCGTGCTATGTGGCATTAAGGTTAACTAAAGTACTAAAAAGACATCGTTTTGATCTGAATCCTAATTTTTTAAAATTAGATTAAAAAATCCAAAATTTTTTTCCACAAAAAGACAAATTCAAAAAATAAAAAAAGCTAAAACTAAAAAAATAAAAATAAAACACACACCGCCTGGTCTTCTTTTTGTTTTTTTTTTCTAAGTTTGAGCTTTTTTTTTTTTTGAAAAAAATATATTTCTTAATTTTTAATCTAATTTAACTAAAATTCAGGTGTCTTTGGACAAAAATGCACTTCACCGATTGGAAATTTAGCCAATCGGCAAGGTTAGACCCTTATTTAAAACTGTTATGGTCACTTTAGACCCTTATTTGGAACTATCATGGCCACTTGAGGCCTTTTTTTTTAAACAAGATTTATTTAAGGCCTTTATTTGAAAAAATGATGGCTCCCTTATTTGGAATTTTCCCAATAGTTTAATATCCCCTAATAAAAACTCACAGTCCCTTGTTTGTTCCCTCCATTTCTTCAACCTCAATCTCTTCGTCGCGCTTTTGCACTGATTCAATCGAGCTCAATCGTCGATCCCAGGTCGTGCTCTTCACTTGGCATGATACTCCCCCTTCGCCTCGCATTCCTGATTCGTGCGGGGTTGGTGCCCGGGGGGAATTTTTGCGTTCCAAGCTAGGGTTCCGGGTTGGGATTTGATCTGAGTTCGGAGGATTCGAAATAGCCAGGCTGGTCTGGTCTCGGCTTTCGAACTCGGAGGACGGCAAGCTCGAGCGGTCAGCATTTCAAAAAAGAGCGACGGACTTTGGAAAATAGGTTGAAATATTTAGTGACCCGTTTGTGGATTTTATTTTTTCTCAACCCATTTTTGACCAGTTTAGAAACAGACGAGTTATCCAAAATTGGGCTCACTAAATCCGAGTTCCTGACCAAAGAAAAAATCTAAGTTACAAAATGGCTATTTTGCCAGCCCTAAATATCACGCACATGTTACTCCAAACACAATCCAAACAAAAAAAAAAGTAAAGGGAAAACTCTCCCCTCACTCATCGTTCTCTCTCTCGGGTCTAAGCGTCAACTCCATCCCACCATCATCACTGCCGTCCACCCAGCCGTTATGTCCACACCATCTTTGGAGCTTGTTTACAACACATCGGGTCCTTAAAAGGATAAAAACACTATGAGCATCATAATTTTTGTACGGCGCTCATTTGAATGTTATAAATTTTTTTTCGTTTACTTGAGTGTTAGAAATTTGAAAAAACGAACACTCAAGTGCCACAAATTTGAAAAAAATGACCACTTAAGTGACATCGGCGATTTGCCTCGCCGAAAAATTCGACGTGGACGCTGGTTGTCCGACATGGCTTCATCGGCTCTGACGTGGATAATTTTTTAATATATTTGCGGAATTTTGATTTTGATTTTTTTGTATTTTTTTGGGAATATTTTGAATTTTTATTTTCCTCTTTTTTTAGCTTTTTTTTTTTTTCTTTGTGCAAGGGTCGGGCAAGGACATTGCGCCTTTTGCCGGGCAATGGTCGAGGCCGTCACCAAATCGAGGTGGCTGCAAGCAAGGTGTCGCTGCCAGATTTGGCGAGGCCGCTGGCAAAAATTTGGCGATGGCCTTCACGACCTTGCCTATTGCCGGTGAGGCCGTGATGACCTTGCCTGGGCCTTCAAGGTGGAGGGCAAGGCGGCCCCGCCAGCGGTGGCGAGGCCGCGACGATCTTCACTAGATCCGGGCGGTCACCGGTAAGGCGTTGCGATGAACGCCGCCTTGCCGCCGCGGCGACCTAGAGAGCGGGCAACGCCCTGGTGGCCTCGTCCACTCACCAAGCAAGGCCGCGATGGCCTTGCCAGAGCCTTCATGGTGGAGGGCACGGCGGCTCTCACCCATTGGGCAAGGGCTTCGTAGCTGGCGAGGGTCATCGATGACTCTTGCCAGCCTTGAAAAAGGAAGAAAATTAAAAAAGGAAAAGAAAAACAAAAACTAAAAATCAAAATAAATAAAATTGAAAAAATAATAAAAAATTAAAAAATTACATTGGATGGAAAATTAATTAAAAAAACCAGTTAGGACGATTTGCCAGAAGTGACACTCAAATGATGTATTTTACTCAGATGTGGTATTTAGTGAGCGAAAAAAAATTATGGCACTCAAGTGAGTGCTTTACAAAAGTTATGGCACTCCCGCTGTCTTTATCCCGGTATTTAATTACTTCTCCAGTTTAATAGAAGTTTGAGTTGGTGCGAAATCTTGACCGACTTTGTTAGGAAACAAAATCCCAACAAACTTTCCTATTTGGATTCAAATTCTTCTTGAAGGCCACGTTCACTTGATAACCTACATATGTATAATGAGAGACGGCTTTTTTGGTATTTTATGCCTCTTTTAGCCGCGCAACTCTAAACTCGATGATTTCCAAAGCATATCTAATTTATGTCATTTTCTTTGTGAAGAAGTGAGTGTTTCAAGGGAAAAAGTCATACAAAATCCCAAATCATGGCCACTGTGATACATCCGCACCTAAATTTTTTTTATGTGATCTAAAAAATTCCAAACTATGCTCATTGTGACACACTACTCTACACTTTTTCTTGTGACATAAAAAACCTTAAACTTGTACTTATATGATACATTTATCATCCGTCAAGATTTCGTTAAATGATTTTTCAGCTAAAACAATGTTCTTTTTTTACACTTAAGCCACGTGGGTGCTATGTCAACACTATTTACTTTCTGGCATTCATATAAACAGATTTTTAATGATTCTAATTTAGGATTTTGATGAAGGATAAATGTGTTACATAGATACAGGTTTGAGATTTTTTTTGTGATAGAAAAATATTTAGATTTAATGTGTCACAATGGGTAAATGTTTAGGGTTTTTTTGTGGCTTTTGCCCGTGTTTCAAACAGCGAGGTAATTATATGTGGCTTATTTTATCAAGCATTTACGTGAGGCTAAACAACGTGGGTTTGGTCAGCTAGGAAACACTGAGTAAATTTTTTTTTTTTTGGGGTCAAAACGAAAGTGCTTTCATTTAACTAGGAAAAACAAATGGCCCCACTAAATGGGCTTCCGAACATAATAGATCCAAAAGAGTAAGACGAGGAGATACAATCCAATTAGAGGGTAGATACTTGCGTTCGCAAGCTTTTGTAGCCTAGTCCGCAACAAAATTAGCCTCCCTTCTACAATGCTGGATCTGGAGTTTCGTCAATGATTGGAGCAAAGCTGTGCAGTCAAAGAGAAATCCACATATCTCCTAAGGAACAGAACTAGAATTGAGTATAGCATTTACTACCAACAGGCTGTCTGACTTGACTATTATGTTATTAGTTTCTTTCCTTTTTCTGAATCAAAAAGTTGAGGGTTTGAGAAAGTGGCAGCTCCTCAACCTGCAAAGATGACAAAGCTTGGACATTCCAGGTGTGGCATCAATCAATCGTCCTTTGTGGTCGCGGCACACATAGGCCACAACTGCCTTCGCTGCTCTCATCAAGTAAGCACTATCTATATTTACCTTCAGAGTTTCAATTTTCAGAGGAAGCCAAGTCTAGGAGGAACCATTGTAGGCATGTGTGCTGTTCGTGGTCTGCAGATCCCAGGAGTAGGAGATTCTCAAGGTGGCGAGCGCTGAATCCACCGTAAACACCGGATCTAGGTTTAGTTTCCTGAATGTGAAATTATTCCACGCCTTCCACATTTGCCAGAGGACCGAAGCAACTACCTCCGGATCTGCTAGCCACGCTTTAATTCATGATAAACCCTGTAATGGAATTTGGATGTTAATCTGCAAGTTTGCCCAAACTTCTCGTGTCCATGGACATTGCAAAAGGAGATGCTCCGTCCATTATGGGATGCCATCGTGGCACAAATCACATACCGAGTCAGGTAGGATTTTCTTTCAGAAGAGATTGTCTTTTGTGGGTAGGGCATTTTGACAAAGAGACCACATCAAAAAAATTTAATTTTGGAAGTAGTTCTCATTTTCCATATGTCTCTCCAAAGGCTGCGCGGCACTTGGAAAGAGGAGGAAGCTAAGATATGGCTGTTCTTTTGTTCTGCCACCCTTGAGCAATTGTAACCACTTTTGATTGCATATTTGTCTATCTGTGTTCCTATCCAGATGAACTGGTCTGATATTGCTTAGGGTCTAACCGGCATTGATAAGATTTGCTTCACTGTTTGATCATCGAAACTGTTTCTCATAAGTTGAGTGTTCCATGTTTCCTCCTCTTGATTTATAGAATCAGCCACCAGCTTTGGTCCTCCTCTAGGAATTGGTCCTCCTATTAGCTCCCTACTCAACAATTTATCTTCTCTGATATGTACTTTCTTGCCATCTCCCACATATCACTGTACTTGCTGATGAATAGCGTCCCTACCCGTTAAAATACTCTACTACTCCCATGATGGCCTTGATCCTTTCTCCGCTCGCCAAAAGTCCCTATTAGGAAAGTAAATTCCTTTGAGAACTTGACTCCATAAAGAAAGTTGGTTTTTGGAGGAGCCTCCACGCCTGTTTGCCTAACATTGCTTTGTTGAAAGCAATTAGGTCTTTGAGTCCAAGCCCTCCCAAGTCTTTTGTCGTTTTAGAGTAATTTCCATTTTTTCCAATGCAAACTCGATTTAGCCACTGAGCTTTTCCACCAAAAGGCTGCGATTTTCCATTCCACTCACTTACAAATATACACTGGGAGTTAAAAATCGACATGGCGTATTGCAGAAATGCTTGAACCACTGATTTTATCAAGATTTCTTTATCGGCCTTTGAAATTATTGATTCATTCTACTCTTCTATTTTAGAGTTCACTTGCCCTAATATCCAAGTGAACATCTCCTTCTTTGAGCCACCCCAATCTGATGGAATCCCCAAATATTTCCTTATCCTATCAATCATCGAAACCTTCAAGTTGAGTTTGGTCGTCCGGATAAAAGTTGGGAATATCCTATCTTGTGTTTGGTAGGTCTTCAGGATAGGATAAAGCCAGATATAGAGGGGATATAACGCGGATAAAAAATCCCAAGGGGGAGATGGGATAGATCCGGATAAGATTTCTCTTGTCCAGCTATTTTCACAGAACCCTATGCACTCTCTTCGTTCACACGCGCGACTCCTCTCATATCCAAGCTTCAAGAAAACAATTCACAAAAGCAGTGAGAGTCGAACTGTCTTCTTCTCCGTAGCTCTAATCCGACGAATTCAAGCTCCATCTTCGGCGAGTTCAAGCTTCAATCCGCAAAATCTTTGTTGCTGAATTTTGCTCTTCATTTTCCAGAAATTCAACATTCTTGTCGCAGTTTTTTCCTTCACCATTTAAACTCAAGCTTTTGAAGGAAAACCTTTCTATTGTTTTATTTTCCGTTCTCCTAACTAGGAGGTAATTGATCTCTCAAGCTACCATTTATAGTCTCGGATTTGCTCATTAACCATGTAAAATCGAATCTCATATACAACTCTATTTTGAGGAAAATAGATGAGGTATTGTGTGTTTTGCTAGGATTCAATTTTGTTTCGTCTGAGTTTATTACTTCGATTGCAAACATCGTGTATTGATCTAGATAGAGTCAGGTTGTGAATCTGAGTTTGAATTACCCATGTCTTGTTCTCTAACCAGGTGCACGTAATCTATTTGATGAAATGTCCATTAGGGTTTTCTTTTCCTCGATGCTTGGGTTTTCTTTCTTCAAGTGAATTAAATACTGATTGTGTTATGTGACTAAATTGTAGTTTAAATCCAAAAGCCTGTGGATATATTTTTGAGAACTCAAGGTGTTCAAAGTGTACATATCACAATGGTTTTGGTGTACGACATCTTTTGGGGAAAGAATGGTTGCTAATGTACAAATATGATAATTATTGCCAAAATGCTGACAATGAATTTCTTCTTCTACTATGGAAGGTGATAGTGAAAGTTTTGGGGATTGTGAATTTGTGCATGCATCATAGTAGTAAACCTTATTAATCCATTGCTTCAAGAATACCAATTGTTCTTTTGGCTCTTTAATTAATTTTTGACACAAGTTTGAAAACAAAAAAAAAATTTACTGCTCTCATAAACATATCGACAAAAGGAAGTGCAGCTTTTGTTATTTATGATGATAAGATCGATATTATTTCATGGAGACTACGTAGGAGCCTATATGTCCTTTACATTGATATCCAATTTCTACCAAACAATAAATAGGATATGATATAAAAATATCAGACTTTAAATAGTTCACTAAATAATAGATAGGATATAATAAAATCTCAGTATTTCTTATCCTATCCTGATTAAAAATTTGGACGACTAAATGCAGTCTCAATTCTCTAGCCAAGATTTCCTTTAGCCTTAGAGGACAGTTCCTACTAAAAAAGATGCGAGACTTGTTCAGGTTAATAGCTTGTCCCATGGCCATACAATATTGATTCAAAATATTAGCCTAAGTTTTGACATTCCTGTAACTTCCCATTCAAGAAGAAAATAGAGTCATTCGGGAAAAATAGGCAAGAAAGTGTAAGGCATCACCTGTTGAGCTGAATACCTCTAATATGTTCTATACCAATGACATTCTTAATCAGTGTGGAGAGCACATTGGCCACCAAAATGAAGAGGTAAGGTGAGAGTGGGTCTCCTTGTCTAAGACCCCTCGAAGGCTGAAAATACCTTCATGGTTCTCCATTGAATTTAACACCGAAGGAAATCGTAGTCACGCACTCTATAATCCAATGCACCCACCTTGCGTGAAACCCCACCTACATTGAAACTCCTCTGGCGATTGACTTCATTTGATAGTGCAAGCCTCTAAAAAGTCTCATTCTACACGGTCGTAGGCTTTTTGCATATCTACCTTTAAAATAGCCTGAAATTTCGTCTTTCTCTTTCTAATTCTGAGATGGTGGAGCACCTTTTGCACAACTAGAATATTATCTTGAATTTGCCTCTCACTCACAAACGCACTTTGCTCTGGTACAATAAGATTTGATAGCCAAGGCTTTAGTCGATTGGCAATCACCTTGGAAATAATCTTGTAGATAAAGTAACACAGACTAATAGGACAGAACTGTTCAAGTCTTTTAGAATTGGGTGATTTGGGTATAAGGGAAATAATATTCCGATTTAAATCTAGTTTCATCCTCCTGTAAAAGAAGAAGTCGTTTGCTGCATTGAAAATGTCTTCCTTTAAAATCGCCCGGTGGTGTTGGTAGAACAACCCATTGAGGCCATTCGAACAAGGAGCTTTGGAAGCCCCAAGTTGGAAAACCACTTCTTGTAACTCTTCCATCGTTACCTCAGCCGCTGAATAGTCATTCATATCCTTTGACACCACACGCGGACATTGTGATAACATTGGTCGGAAGTCTTGAGACCCAACTAATTGATATAATTTCTCAAAATACTCCACCGTCATCTCCTTCAATCTAGTTTGGTCCCTCAGCCAAGTACCATTCGAGCTTTGCAACATAGTTATTCTGTTTCTTTACTTACACTGGATAGTAGGTGCCTCCATTTAAGCCAATTGATTCTAGACCTCATGCCCCAATACATTTCCTCCTGTATCCAAGCCTTTTTAATTTCCTTTTGGAGGTGGCAAACTTGCTCCCTATTAAAAAAACCACAAGAATTATTCATATGTTGCTGAATTTCCTTCATGGTAATAATTTTCTAATGGCCATGGGAAAATCTTTTCCAGCTCCACTTAGTGATGCTAAAGACATACTCTTTAACTTTCTAGAGAGGTTAGTACTATTTAGACCCGAAGACGCACATGAATCAGAAACCATGGTACGACATTCCTCACTCTCCAACCAATACGTCTCAAATTTAAACTCCTTTCAATTCACTCGCTCCACCTTGAAATTCAACAATAGTGGGCACTGGTCCGAACCTATGGTGGGTAATGCGTAAGCCTCAGCTTCTAGGAACATCAATCTCTAATCCATGGTGCATACCACCATATCCAATCTTTTCTTCATAAATTCCTCTCATTCTCTATTGTTAATCCATGTGAATGCTTAGCCCTTACTCTAAAATCCATCAAGGAACAATCATTTAGAAACTCGCGAAAAGAGTTCATTCTATAATATTCAACAGTACTTTTCTCAGCCTTCTCCCAATGGTAGAGAACTTCATGGTAGGTTGTTAAATGAACTAATGCTTTTCAGCGCTTCCCATAATGGTAACTTGCTTTGATAACACAACGAAGCATATAGACAGGTAATGTGCATCTTTTTTCCACTCTCCACGTCATCGCAAATCATATAAATAAACTCCGCATTTTGTCTCACTTTATTGCAGGACACCATATCATTCCAAAAGAGCGCTAAACCCCCTGCTATTCCTATTGGACCTTTCACACAGCAGAAGGGAAATTTCAACCTCTTTTGAATCTTTCGGACCGCTCCCTCCTAATTTTTGGTTTCCATTAAGAACACTAAATTGGGCTTTTCCTAAGCCACGAGGGTTCTAAGAGCATGAATTGTTAGGTTATTTCCCAGACCTTAATAGTTCCAGTTTATGAGCATCATTGTCACTTGGTGGCTTATTAAGGCTAGCCACCAAAGCCCATTTTCTGGACCCCTCCACTTCAATTAGCGGGGTATTTAGCAGGTTAGTCTCATGTATCACGTCTTATGTGCTGACTATTGGCCCATAGGGGAAAAACATTTCCTTTTCTTCTTAGAAGAATAAGCCTTGAGTTCTAAAAGATCTTCAACCTTCTAGTCTTCGACAAACCCTCCTTCATACCCTGAGTTTCCTAGTTTGGAAGAAAACCAGCGGTCTCATGTGTCATTTTGTTACACAAGACCATCACTCTGTTTAGGTTTCGTTTACTCAAGATTCTTGGTGTTACATTCATCATAGCTGTATCTTTTATCTCCGCTACGCCTTTACCTTTGCAACAACTGTTTGGCTCAAAGGGGACTAGCTGGGTTGTTATCCTTAGTGTCTTGGGAGTAAATTCATCCTCTTTATCTATCCTCTCCTATTTCTCATTAAAAGCTTTCCAAAACGGGCTGTATTTTGACACTTCAGCTCAAAGTCACTGACCATAAATTCTATCTTCTCCTTTCCAATTTATCTTCATTGAAAGGAAAATCTTTGCAATACATGGCGTAATGACCCATTCTTCCACACGAGTAACAAAAGTAGGATAACCTTTCATAACGAAAATCTAACCAGTTATTCTTCCCTTCCATTTTAATTAGCTTTCCAGTTTTAAGGGGTTCTAGAATATTAATATCCACTCTAGCTTTCCCAACTCGAAGTGAAGCCCTATCTTTAGATTCAACTTTAGCCTCAAGAACTCTTCCTAGATTATGGATAGCTCTATGAATAGTCTCCTTCATACCCCTCTCCAAAGGAAGACCAAACACTTGAACCCAGAACGCACAAGTAGTGAAATCATAACAATTTAGGGGAGTATTAGGAGTCCATGGTTTGAGAATAGCTAAATGATTTGAAAATAGCCAAGGACCATTCTCCAAGACCCTAATTTCTGAATTTGAACACAAATAGCCCTATTTCCCTTTGTGAAATTTCCACAGTATCAACACACCAAGTTTTTTTCATAGTGTTTTGGGAAGCTTGAAAGTTAAATGGATGGGTTAGACAGTATCTTACCCACCAGAAGAAGTTTACATTCGTCTACTTTTTTCTTTGGAGCTTCATCATCCCATGTCTCTATATCATCTTTTGACCATAGCCACCCTAATCTTTTGCAGAGGGAGGCCAGGCGAGCTGCTTCAACTCCTTTGTTGCCTTCCATTGTGCCATGGGCGAGCAGGTCCACTTCAAGGCAACGCAGGGTTCACCCACTGGACATAAGAATAGGAACAGCTGTAGTAACTACCGAGCCTCTGGAGTAGGGGTGATCGGTTCCAGGGTGGATTGAGTCCGAACCTAGAACCTGAAATCAACCTTGTTATAACCGATTCCTAATTTTTAGAATCTGAAACCAACCCTGTTTTCCTAGACCTTGTTTTGGAACCAACCTTGTTTTTCCGGTCCGGTTTCAGGGTCTACTTGAGAACCTATTTTTGTTTTTTGTTCCTTGTTCTGGTTTCATTTTTTTCTACCAAAATAATATAGGTAGCAATGAAACTATTTAGAATAAAAGAAGAATAACAAAAATCACTATCTGCCAAAAGTAACAATTCCCAAAATGAGTAATTGAAATTACAATTAATCAAAATCAACAATCCAAAAGCACTATGTGGCAAGACATAGTCCAATCGCATAAATCTTTAAAAGTCACATTTTCAGGGAATTTATTCAACATGTTTAGCTCTTTATTTTGCGCCATGATGAGATAACTCCTCATTTCTGTTTCCGAATGAAATATCTTAAAAGAAAAATCAAGAGACTTAGTGGTAAGGCATTTGCTCTCACTAGAAAAATGTTTATATATCTCATCTGAATCACACAATATTTAAATGATTTAAAGGTCGTGCTGTTTCGCTCATAGTTATGAAATATATTCCAATATTAAACCGGAAATCGGTTCTAAAATCAGTGAAGTAGAGTAACGTGATATAGGCTTTTTACTTTTTTGTATATTATCTCAAAACCGGTTCTAAAACAAGTTTGGGTTGGTTTTTTCTTGGAACTGAAAATCGGACCGGTTCTAACTGGTTCCCAAAAAATGGAACCGGTACCGGACCGATTCTTGTTAGAACCGGTTCCTAGACCTATTTTTTGGATGGATTGGTCCGGTTTCTGGGTAAACCTAGTCCGGTTGCACACCCCTACTCTGGAGGAGAAGGCTGAGTTTGAACGAGATGGAGAGCAGATGAAAAAAACATGGGTATGATAGGGGAAAAAAAGAAGTAATGTAATGGTAATTTTAGGGTTTTAGATTAAAGAAAAGGGCAAGGAAAAAGCCAAGAGTTGAGATATTCAATGAGGTCAGTATATTCTTGTGGGTAGGGCCATGGAAATGGCTAAAAGGATTAGGTTGCGTGTGAGATTATGGTGGGGAAAGTTTAGAGGGCAGAACCAAAGGAAATTGCTCACTTGGCCTCATTTTGGGAGACTCCCAAACTTACACGCAAATGATGAAAAGGATAGGGAAAATAAAGCTGTATAACACCCAAAAGGGTTAGGGTTTGAGAAGGACACTAATGTGGAAGTAGAAGAAATTGAGTGATTGTGCCTTTGCAGTTCTCTGATTATTTAGTAAATTTTTTGTGGTTAGCTCTCCTCATGAAGTAAGTATTGTCATTCGTATCGAACCACATAACTCTCTTATACTCTTTGTTATTTTTTATTGATTTCTTTAATAATTTATTCTTCTCATGTTTGACTCATATTACAAAATTTGTTAGCGTCCATACTAGTTGCACGTCATCCACTGCCCGTCTTTATCAACTGAAAAGTATAGCCACGTCCAACTACTGTGCCAAGGACAACTTCAAAGCATGTAAACGAGCTTTGGCATCGAAGACAGCATATGCTAGAAGATCTTATCAACCCTTACACATTTATTATATATCTTTAGAAACGATTAGACAAGTTATAGTTATCGAAATAGAGCAAAATGATTTTTACTAACCAACGAGTAGTAGTAACTCACGGTGGTATCGATCCCACTAAGCTTTCGTAGTGAAGTTGAAGTTTGAGCAAGTCGTCTGCCTGTAGAGCAAAGAATAGCTGAACCCAAGTGCTGACGAGTCTAGATCAAACTGCAACAAATGGTTCTCCAATTGATGCCTCCAATCACTACTGGAGTCAAAGGATTCAACCCACCATCCACAAGGCCCAAGCAGAGCACACCCTCCTTCACTTGCACCATCGAATTAGCCCCAAATATCCTCCAATACCAAATCCTCTTCCTATCCATACTTGGGAACACCAAATCGATCGTCGGCACGGCCGGCCCAGCCCTTGTGCTGAAGATGTTCCTCGAGTCAAAACATGACTCGAAAGGCTTAATCGGCGCCACCCTCGGGACTTGTGAAAGTTCCTTAGTGAAAGCCCCGACCACGGCCCTGTAGATTGAGGTCTCCAACACGGTGTACGGGTCCCCGGTGCTGATTTTGGTGCCCCCGTAGCCTTCTTTGTCAATGACCAGGAGGGACGAGTTCAACGGGACCGGGTTCCGGTTGACTTTGATGGACTTGAGTTCGATGTAGTAATCCAATGAGGGATTGGCCACGTGACCTGGCACGTTGCTCACAGGGGTAGTGATCAGGGAAGTGTAGGAGAGGGACTCGGAGACATCGATCCCAAGGAGCATCATATAGGGCCCATCACCAAAGAAGGCCACTCCACTGGAGCTTGAGGATGGGCTCAAGCAAATGGCAAACTTCCAGGCAAAGCTGAAGGAGGCTGAGAATTGGGAGGGAAGTGAAGTTCGGGTCCTCCCTAGCCTTGCCATCCCTTTGACCCCATTGGCCAGGCCCTCCAGGAGGAAACTGTAGCTGCAGGAGAACACGAACCCGAGCACTGAGACGGCCTGTCCCGCTCTTGACCCATCGGTGGATCGGGCTGACACGACGTCCCGAGCTAGCTCAGCATTGGTGATGAAGCAGATCACGGTGTTATCCGCAGTGAGCGAGTACGTGTTGTTGTTGCACCCGGGCTGGGCCCTAGAGAGGCAGGTGCTGCAGGACTTGAAGGGTGGCCTGGGGGCTTGCGAGCACTCGGCTGAGCCGCAATGGACCGGGCTGTAGGTGGATGATGAGAAGCCCTGGTTGCAGTCAACCTAGAGGAACTCGCCGCCAAGGATGAGGGTCAATTTGACCGGGACTAGGGGGTTCTCTGGTGGAGGGCGGCGAGGTACTGGAGAGTCGAGGAGTCCTTGGTGACCGGGAGGATGAGGGCTCTGGCCTGAAAGAGGCTTGGGAAGTGATGGGGAATGTGATTGATAGGATTGAGCAAAGCATGAGCAACGAGAAAGACTTAGAAGCCATGATAACCGAGAAATGCATGGGGAGGATACATGACCGTGTCCTTTTAATAGCGTCCAAGCCTCTGAAATTTCCATAATTGGCATTGAATGGGCGTCGGACACCAATAGCGTGTTGATCAGAGAAGATGGCCATGGTTTCTTGACCTTCTGACTTTTCTTTCCACAGCTTGTACGGAGCGCGCGCACCGTGGGACTCTTCTTCCTATCCTTTATCCTCCCGAGTGGCGAACTCGGGCTTTGCGCTGACTGATAAAAGAATATTGCTAAACAATGATTTTTACCATCCTAGATGACCATGCAACTTTTAGAAAAGAAAAGGAGTTGAAATTAACCAAGAGCAAAATAGATCGCCCGAATCGAACTGGACTGGTTGGTTTTGAGCAATCCCAGGGATACCGCCCGCCCGGATTGGACCAAATTTTTTAAGATTTTAAGATTTTTGTATTTCTTAAACATTGTAAAAAAAACTTTAATCAATCTCCCATTTCAGACTTCATTCACGCACGCAGACACGCACGAGTCATACAACTCTCATTTCACTCATGCATGCAGACACCCTAATCTTTCACACTTTCGCACCTCTTTCACAAACCGTAATTGCTTTTTCCCTCTTACACTCGCTCGACTCTCAGTCATTCTCTTGCTCAACTCTCAATCATGGCTCTCTCAGACACTTTCGCTTGATTCTCATATGCTACATTCTCGCTTGAATCGCATCCCTCTCGCTCGAGCTTGACGTCTCCCTCTCGCTCGAGTTTGACATTTCCATCTCGCGGGTCTCATCTCGAGTCTCAAGTCTCACCTCTTGCCTCCCTCTCTCGCTCTTATTTTGGCTGATCGTGATCGCAATCACATCTCGTTGAGGTAAATATCCAATACTCTATTTTTTTTTGTCGCTCTTCGTACACCATTTTTTTTATGCTGTGTCTAGATCTCATTTTCAAATTGATCAGTGCGAAACCCCTCGCCTTGATGACCATGTTTGCGAACTAAATGCAAAGTCATGGTCTATCTTCCCGCTAATGTTTTGGCAAGCAAAGAGAAATTTTAAAATAGATGCATCATCATTCAAAAATTCATAAGGAAAAAAGTTGAATGAAATCTATGGTTGAAGGGACTAGAAGTTTGTGAGATGGTAGCATAGAATCCTGCAATGGATTATGGACTATATGCTTTAAAAAACAAAAGAACATGCAACCGGTTCCATTAGCCCCGCTCAAAAACCAGAATTGGATCGGTCAGTCCGATCCAGTCTAGCTCTATGACTAGGTGGGCCAATTCCTGGTTCCTACATGGGAATCAGCCACCTGAGAATTGATCATCCATAGTTAAAATTAAGGACTTCTTCACCAGGAAAATTGTTGACATATTTACTTTATATTAAAGAAAGACAACTTCAGTGACTTTTTGTATTGTATATGCACCAGGAAAAGAACTATTCCATTGCACAGATACCATCAAATAAGTACAATAACAAAATAGAAAACTCAAGCTCTATGATATGTTTTACTGCTGCTTATCATTTACATATTAGGTTAATAAACTTTAGCGGCAAAGCAAAAAGTGGCGTTTTGCTTTTGAAAAAACGTAAACAATGTGTTCTACTGCTTCTTCCCTCCAATCACAAACTGTGATTTAGTGATCCATCGCTCCAAAGAAATTCTTGGTACTAGCTATTAGCTAAAGCCTTAAAAAACTTCACCACCAATGGGTACTTCATTTGAAACTTGATTAAACCTGTCTTGTTACATCCCAAACAAGTACTTTCGTGTCAATGAGCCGTGTATATTTGCATGTGATACAAAGTTTTCACAAGATTTTTCGGGCGTGTTGTTTATAATGTTTTGTCATTCCTGATATATCGATGGGCAAATCTGGCAGGTTCTCAATTTGTCAATAATAGATCTGGAGCGTCTTCGACCTGTGCATCGCAAAGAAAGTCCCCTGGCTGTGGACCATTCGAAACTCTCATACGCTTGAGTTAGCACGAAACTGGAGATGAGGAGAGAGTGTAGTATAGAGTACGAGAAGGACAGGTCTCCTTAGCATCAAACTCTCAGATGTCTTTTCTTTTCTGCCTATTGATCTACCAGTTTGGATTAAGTGAACTCACTTTGTGAGCAACACCAGGTCGACCAAGAAGAAAAATCTCACAAAACTTTCCAGATGTTGCTAAAACAATTCTCTTTGAATTCATCAGAAGCTGTCAGGCTTGATGAACTTTCAATCTTATTGCCCAGACTACCTCAACGTAGGGGTATGGCGTTAGCGCACTGCAGTCAACCAAGTTGCGCACGCCATATTCGAAGAGACTTGGTCACAAATTCTTAGCGCACGGAGTGTCCTGGGGAATTTTCTTGTGGTGGGCAGGCCAAAATGAAAATTTAGTTGCAGAATTATACCCTTAGGAAGCCGGGGGCATGATAGCCTAGTGGTTAAGGGTGACACTAGTTTCCATGATATCACAAATTTGAATTATACCTTTAGCAATCGTGATTGGGCATTTACTACTTCAATTGCTCTAATATCACCCACATGTTACTTTAAGCACACGATCCAAAAAACAAAATAATGAAGTGTAAAAAACAAAGTGAACTCCATCCCACCGCTGTCCCTGCCGCCACTCCACCACTATGTCCACACCTTCTTCAGAGCTTGTTCACGACGCATCCACTGTTAAATTCTGTCTTTAGTTTGAGCCCCTGTTACTCGATCCAAAATGGACGATAGAGATCGGTCTGTAACATATGAACGATTTTGTTAGTGGATATACTATTTGCACGACATTGGCTGCACGTCTTTATTAACTTAAAAGTATAGCCACGTCCAACTACTTGACAAGGACAACTTTCAAAGCATGTAAACAATGTTCCGCATCAGAGATAGCATATGCTAGAATATCTTATCGATCAATATGCATTATTACACATCTCTAGAACCGATTAGACAAGTCACAATTATCGAAATAGGGCAAAACGGTTACTTATTTCCTAATAAACAAGGAGTCACACTGTTCATGCCACAATAATAAATGTATAATAGTTTTAGCCAAAAAATAAATATAAATGTATAATAGAGCTGAACCCAAGCATTGGCGAGGCCAGATAAAATTGCAACGAATCGTCCTCCAATTGAAGCCTCCAATCACTATTGGAGAGAGGATTTTACGTTGTTTGGAGAAGATATGGAGGACAGTGTCCTTTTAATTGCTTCTGAATTTTTTCATAAATGGCATTTAATGTGTTTTGCTAATGCAACAGCGAGTTGATAAGAGAAGATGGTCGTCATTTTCTTGACCTTTTTGACTTGTCTTTTCTAGCATGCACGGAGCGCACGCATAGTGGGGTCCTCTTCCTATCCTTTATCCTCTCCGGCGATCGGCGCCGGGACGGTGTAAACGATGCATCTCCTTCACCTAATTAGTCGTCGACCGGCACATTGTTTGGAATTCAGTGAATACATTCTCCCTAACATATCATGAATTTTTCCATGGTAATACCCATTTAGCCCCAACACAAATAAGAGAATATTGTTAAACCATAGAAAAGTGGCCGCAATCAGTTTTAGATAGCTTCATACACCACCCTTTAAAGAGAAAACTTTATTTGGACTTAAACGCCAAGTGATACTATGTGCACTTTCCAATTTTATTCAGGAATAAATCAATTCGAGAGAAAATGGGTTAGTTCGCATCGCATCAATAACTTGATAAAGCCACTTCAAAGACAATGTTTATCACCAATCTTCTCAGTAATCTGTTTAACAATCGGTCCTCTTGCAATATAAGAAGGAAACTCAACATTTTATTATCCCAAAAAAGCAGGATATTAATCAGATTAAAATGTCGTATCACACCTTTTTCCTATTATAATGCGAACTCTAAATCAAATTGGGCGCCTCATATCACCCCTGTGAATGATAATCACACTTTTCTGAATGTCCGATGAATTTACATATCAAAATATGAGTTTTGAATTTTGCACAGTCAAATCTTCTTTCTCTTCTTGAGAAGTGTTTTTTGCAAAAAAAAAAAAAAAAAGAAAACACAAGGGAGATGTGGGGAGAGAGAAAGGGATGCTCAAGGCTCGTTAAATCATCATCCAATCACATTTGCTTTTTATGTAGAGGGTACTTTCGTCAAAAGCAATTTCTAGTTTAACTATATTGTGCATACATCCATTCAAGGCGTGGAATCAGACCCACCCTTATTTTCGACATCCAAGATGACTATGCAACTTTTTTTTAAAAAAAGGTTAATACCTCGACAAACCCCAAATTGATACACGCGTGACAATTTACTCTAAATTAATTTTTTGATCACTAAAAACACCAAATTAATAAACCTGTGACAAATTTACTAAAAACTAATTTTTTAACTACTAAAAATCTTAAACTGGTATATTTATGACAAATTTACTCTCTATTAAATTGGATTAATATTATGAAAAATCATAAACCGATAAATTTGCGACAAACTTAGGGGTAAAACCCTAAACCGATACACCCATCATCTGTTACGAAGTCATCAAACTCAATGATTTGATAGTAAAATTTATCGAAAACTAATAGAGGGTAAATTTATCATAAGTGTACTAGTTTGGGTGTTTTGGTGGTCAAAAAATTAATTTAGGGGTAAATTTATCATATGTGTACCAGTATAGGATTTTTTGTGATATTTATCCAAAAAGAGAGAGTTAAAATCAAGGACTTTTTTAAAGAAACAACAAATCGTTCAAAGTTGAAATTGCTAATCAACTGTCACTAGATAAAAATTATTGACATAGGTACAATAAATGGAATAGCGACTTTTTGTATTATATTTGTACCAAGAAAAGAACTATCCCATGGCATAGGATGCCTGCTTGTATTTTCTCTCTTGGAGAATCATGGTGTTGCTCTTGGTTTCTTACTTCTATACTCTTTTTGTAACTTGCATGCGCCACTCATGTTGTTGTACATGTTTTGCACACAAAAGAAGTTTCCTTTGCATTTTGGTAACAGTTCCCTCCGGAAAACATTCATATGCAAATGATGTGGACTTGGGTCAAGCCCATTATGGGTGGCCCAAGCTTAAAACCCAATATCTCCACTGGCACATGATATGCTTGACGCAATCTCCATACTTATATATCTCTTGTAGATATAATATTTATCATTTCCAAGCAGTTTCTCTTTTGGTCTTTTCGTGTACTGAAGCCCATTTCCAGACCCGTTTGGATTTCCTAGTTGAATGAAACAGTGCTTTTTTTTAACAAAAAAAAAAAACTCAACTAGGCATATCCGGTTGTGTGACCAAAGAGTACACCTACATTAAGCTTACTATGAATCGGTCACGATAACATAAAAGCCACATTAGACAATCTTATAGTACCCTAGACACTATTCATTATGTTAGCCCAAGCACCTTTTATCCCTTAAAAAAGCATGCTTTAATCTATCATGTATTCACAATCAAATCATAACTACTTAAAGTAGATATGATTGGCCGGCTGGTGAGTACATGTACCAAGTAGACACATATTGGTCTACCTTTCCTACTAGAATCTCTCCTTCTCAACCTAGTTGCTTTCCTAACATGTTTCAAAGGCCTTGTCATTCTTGACCGGAGGAAGCATGCCAAAGTAGCAGTCATTAGAGATCAAGATTTCAAAACATAATAGAAAGTCTTTAGGGCAGAAGAGGTGTTTATGGCCCGTCTTGTTACATCTCAAACAAGCACTTGTGTGTCAACGAGTCATTAATATTTGCATATG